>CM021108.1:581745392-582345392 GCA_007115665.2 Sequoiadendron giganteum | reverse complement strand
GTGTGTCCTAGGCTCATCCTTTATCATTATTCTCATGATCTGGTTGTCTCAACTCTCATTGGGATGAATTTCTATTGGTTGCTAATCCTAGGCAAGGTTAGGGTTTACTTGGAGTTGACTAAGTTATACCTGAACTATAAAGGAAACACTTGTACATTTTCAAGGGGTTCTTCCTTCAATTTTCTCTGGCAAACATGCTATTTTTTGCATTCTGCAATTTTAAAATTTTCTTTCACTCCTTTATGTTAATATAATCAGTATTTTACCTCTTCTCAATGCTTCTATCTTTTGTAACATTTGATACCTCTTTACATGCATGCATTTTTCATCATTTTCACAAGTTATATGAGTATGCTAATCTGTTACGAGTATTAATTGTGGTTAATTTGTAACCCTTTTAGGATCTTTCAGACCCTAGCCTTCATTTTCCCTTTATTAAATTAATGAAATAAAGAATTGTGTAATATTTTCTAGTGGTTTTGTTGATACTTTATGAAATCATAGGTAGGAAGAAACATATTAAACTTGGTGCATCACCATTTCCTTTATTTTATGCTTTTCTCCTTCTCCCTTTTTCCTCCTACAGTTCATAGTTAGATTATTTTGGTGGTCTAGCCATTGTTGCACCTGGTTTTAAAAGGACAACCTTCTCTAGAGATTCAACCTCATTACACAAGGTCCCACACCTTGAGCTTGTTTCTATTATTTTTCTAGAATTTTGAACCTATTGTTTAGTAGGGTGCAATTCTAGGTGACAACAAGTAAATTTAATTAGGTCAACCTAATTTATGTTGTAGGTTTTTTTGAATTTAAAACATATAAATATAATTTCATTTTAGTGTTGAACTATGTGAGTAGTGATAAGAGTGTGAAGGTGATGTGAAATTGAGAGAGAGTTATGTGAATGTAATGTGATAGAGAAAATTATAATAGTTGTGAAGCATGAAGTGTGTTAAGTCAGTTTATAAAGCCTAATTGGAACTATCTCCAGCATATTATTGATGCATTGTATCAGTTCAAATCTCTAGTAGTGAGCCATTTTCCTTTGTATTCAGGAAGTGATACATTTCATTAATTTACTTGGATAGTGATTCCACCTATTAGTGAGCCATTATAATATCTTATAACCGGTTATAATATATTGTGAGCTAATCCTCACCATGGTTTTTCCCTTTTTGGGTTTTCCACGTAAATCTAGTGTTCTTGTGTTTTTTGATGTGATGCATACTTTATATGTTCCTTTCTAATATTATAATTTTGGTGTGATGCATTGAATGGATGTTTAAAGTTTTTAAGGCTAATGAATTTCAGTGAATACTGATTCACCCCCTCATCTCAGTATTCTAGGTGTTCAACAATTGGTATTAGAGCTTCGTTCCATAAATTGGCTTGATCACTGAGGTGGATATTAGAGGTTGAACACATGGCCACAAGAAAGTATTGTATTCCTCTAGAAGAGATTATTACTGAAGGGTTTACTGAATAATATTGTGTAGTTGACAAGGAAGGATAACTCAATTCAACTCTTTATGATTTGGATAAAGTAAAAGTTGAGAACAAAGATCTAAAAAAAGGGTCTTAGTGATGTAGATGAGAGAGAAACTCAAGAAAACTATAGATAGGATCAAGGAGCTTAAGAAATCAAATGAGACTATCACTAGTCTAAAATTGCAAACCGAAGAAGGTAAAAGACTTAAAAACTACTTAAATGTTGAGCTAAAAGACAAATCTAAAGAATGTTCAAAGCTTGAACAAGAGGTTGTAACTTTGAGATTAGATCTAGAGAAAACAAATATTCAAGAAGAGTACTACAATACTTCATGAGATGATGCAAATAAAAAGGGTTCTAAGGACAAAGAATGATTAGTGTTTGAGAAAGAAGAAAGTTAAAAAGTAGATCAAACCCCAAATAATGTTAAAAATAAGAATGACAAGAAGCGTAACTTGAAGAAGGTCTAGAAGCAAAAGAAACATTTCAAAAGACCACCTATCAGACAAAAAAATGCACAAAGGTACCCATCTTTTAATAGTTATTTTTATTCCTACAATAATTTTGGACATAAGGCTATAGAATGTAGAAGCAAAATAAATCATGATGTTCAATCATTTCCTGGTCAGTGCTATACATGTAATAGATTTGTTCATAGAGCGAGTGAATGCAAAAATAAGATGATGAATGGCTATAATAATGGCATGAGGTTTCAATATTTCAATGGCTATTTTTATACATGTAATGGATTTGGGCATAAGGATAATGAGTGCTGATTTAGAATGGGTAGAAGTAAGTTTGTTCAAAAAGGTGTCACATGTCACAAATGCAATAAATTAGGGCATATTGCTAAGTTATATAGAAACAAGAATGTGAAACTCTTTTTTCAACTAAAGAAGAATGATCTAGCAAAGAATGTGGATCTGTTGGAGATGAAGAAGGAAATGAACAATGTAGACACTAAAAATTGTCCTAGGCCTAAGACTTCTAAATTATTCCTCATTTCCCCTTTTGTCTTCATTTCTATCTTTATTCCTCCTCCATTAATTAAATAAATTTTATTTATTTAATTACGTCGCTAATTAAGTCCCTTTCTCTCTAAAATTAAATAAATTCTTATTTATTTATTTTTTACACCACTATATACTACAATTAAATAATTATTTAATTATTCATTAGCCTCTTCTGTCATAAATTAAATAAATTTAATTTGGTCCACTCTCCTGAATTTTGAGTTAAATTATTATTTAATTCAAAAGATTCCTTTTTTCACATTCTTCTATAATTAAATAATTATTTAATTATTCATTGACCACCTAGATTAAATAATTTTATTATTATTTAATTTCCTCACCTCTTTCTCTAAGAAAATCTTATCTTCCACATAAATTCCTTATATATCGATGTCTCAATTAACCTCCACCCTTGATTAAATTATTTATAATTGAATCTTAATTTTCAATCTTATCATTTTCCCTAATTTTGCACTAACCCTATTTTATACTACATATTTCATTCTTGGCCATTGATTATTGACATTCAATCTTAGCCCTTCATTCAAAATTTTCCTTTCTATAAAAGACCTCTATCATTGTCATTTCATCATCTTAGGCATCTTGGAGAATCTACAAGATATCTAGAGTCTTCTTGTTACCAAGTCTATCAACATCAAGTCAAGTGCATCCATAGTCATATAGAATCTTCAATATTTTTATTAGTCATTGTCAAAGGCCTATTTGCATACTCAAAATCTGAGGGAAATTATATTATTTAAGAAAAATGGAGAAGTGCAATGGAGATGAATCAATGGTGGCATGAAGATTTGGTAATATTGTTTTATGTTTTATATATTTATGTTTATTTGTGTTTCATTTTTTATTAGGGTTTGGTTTATATGCTTTGTTGCCTAACCTTAATACTTTAACCCTGATTACAAACAAAAAATGGAAATAGAAGGAAGAGAATGAGGTGAAGAATGAATCTATGCCAGCTCCTAGAACAAAGGTTTCCTTTGGAAACTAAATGAAGGGCTTTCGCTCAAGGGGATTTTTAACTAAATATTTTTAAGCCCTTGCCAAAGATATGGTATTGATTCCTTTGGAACATTGATATAAGATGTATGTTGACATATTTGACCTATTGGTGAAATCATCGGTGAAGAATATTTTGTTATGGAGGTTTATGGAATATTTGAAGGTGACTGTGTCATCACAATTAGGGCTTGCCAACTTTTTTTACCTAACAATAATCACTACAATCAATCCACTTTAAGTCTTTGGAAAAGATTTTATATATTATTTCACATATGAAAAGTTCATTTTCAATCAAGTATTCAAAGATTGAAGAGTATAGAAGAGGTGAATTAAACCAATTCCAAATTGGTGTATGAAACCCTAACTGGTAGTAATCTCAAAGGTATTTACAGTTTCTTAATTTTCCCTAATTTTAGAAGTATTTCAAGATATCTATCCCTCAAGTAGTTCGTGTTGCAGACCGACTTTGACCTAAGTTCAAAAAGCATCCTGATAAATCTAAGGTGTCAGATCCAAATGGTGCATTCTCGCATAACCCTTTCGGTGTATTGCATAATAAATATTTCAAAATCTATATTCATGAAAAAATAGAAGAATAAAATTATTGTAAGTTGGGAGAAGTGTGCGTAAATGATCCTACTAGTGAGGATTTTGAGTTGAAACGTGAGTATGAAAGTTTAACAAAGAAGAAACTTGATTTTTGGAATAATTTTCCTATATTTTTCTATGTTGATGAATGGATTAGATATATGCTCAAAATAATTCACTATAGATTTATCTAGTTAGACCGACCATACATGATAAATAAGGAAGCTATTAGGGTTGTGATAGGTTTATGCTCAATCGGACATGTTTCGGCTCTTAAATCTATGAAGAATGAAGTAGTCACAAAGTTAACTAGTACAAATTTGATAATAGAGCCCTAATGATAAGGGAAATTGAAGAGCCTATAGTAAATTATGAATCAATGATGATTGGATATAATATTTTCTTCACAAATAGAGATAAAAAAATTTATAGTACAATAATCAATACTATATATGAAATGGTGAAGAAAGGCTCAGATTTTGACCTGTGTGAATTGTTGAGAAAACAATTTTTGGAAAACCTATAGAAGACCAAAGAATCCTGATACCCCTTTTGATATGGTACAATGATCATATATTTATTATTTTACTTTCTCAGAGAAGTACCTAGCACAAAGAACATTGTGTGGTTGAGTGATTTTCCAGTTGCTATACAAATCAAAGGCCACTTGAGAAGATTGGGAAATCTAGATACACATAAAAGTGCATTGTGGGGTTTCTTCAAAGCATTTCAGGAGAATATGAAAGCAAGGGAAAGGATTCATAAGAGTGTTGTAGAGAAGGACAAAAATGATATCATCTTCATGGTTAGAAAAGATTGTTGTATTATGGAATTTGTTCATCCAAGGATAGTATAGATCCTTGAAATGGGATATGAGGTAATTGAAGATGTGAATATCGGTCTAGCAAGTTATATGTTGACTATTCCTAGAGACTCTAAAGAAGGAAGATATGGCACTTATGAAGAAAAATCTAGTGAAGTTCATATGGACGAAAATAAAAAGGAAATCACAAAGAATGTGGAAAAGATGAAGGAAAAATTAGTGGAGACAATGGGACTACCAAAGGGCCTTGTGGAGAAATCCAAAGGCATATCTAGTTCTCTGAAAGGTGCCCCCAATACTAGAAGGTTAGGTAGGACCTCTATCCCCTCCCCTCTTTGGTTGCTCCTAAGTCCTTCAAGGCTAAATCTATTGTTGGAGCTAAGAGGAAAGATTCAACCAATGCCCCTATAAAAGAACAAAGTTCTTCATAGAGAAGAAGAGTAAAAACAAAATCTATAAGTGAAAGGTATGTTTGATATGATGATGGTGAAGAAGAAGAAGGACATTATTTGGTCCGAAAAATAAAATATGATGTCTCTCAAGAGACAATTGTCAAGAAAAATAAAGTAGAAATTATAGATAATGATAGTAAAGAAGAAGTCAAAAAGCGAAAGGAAGCATTCAAGATCCATGTAAGAGAAAAGAAGTCTCAAAAATAAGAAAAATCAGAAAAAGCTAAGGGGAAGAACATAGATAAGTCCCCTCAAAAAAGAAAACATAGCCCTCTAAGGATGGGTGCACTATTTAATTACATTATTGAGCATGGAATGTTATATGATACTACCAAAATATATTTAGATTTAGATGAGGTAGGAAAGACTACAATAGAGGAAGCAATTGTGAAGTATATGGCAATTTTTTTTACTAGTTTTGTACAAATTGAAGATCAGTTACTAGATAATTTGAAGAACTTTTTGAGTGTGAGAATGCGAGAGGAAATAGATGAGGATTCCAAAATAAGGGAAGATTCCCTAAAGAAGATTGGTTCTTCTCTTTTGGATGAAGATAGATCAATATTGGTACAATTATATAGTAGAGACGTTATAAAAAACCAAAGATTCAACACCTTGAAGAGTAGGGAAAAGGATAATATAGAGTTTGAAAAGTGAGAGACTACCCGAGTTAGATAGGCTTGCAAAAGAACTAAGTGTGTCTCTAGATAGTGGAAGCAAAATGCAATGTGATACTTTTTTCCTAGAAGTTAATGAACCTACTAAGCATGCTCCAAAACATGAGATTGAGCAATAAGAAGAGAAGGTGTACAAAGATGTGGATATAGGTAATGCCTCTCTAGTAGTGGAGAATGTTGAAGAAGAAAAGGATGATGAAATGCAGAACGAGGAAGTACAAAATAAGAAAAATTCACCTTCTACAGACACAAAGAAAGATAAAGAGAAAAAATAAGATGTTACACAAGACAACCTAGAGAATTTAGAGGCATAGAACACAAAAGAAAAACCTCCTCTAGAAGATAATGATAAATATACTAAATAAAAGAAGACTAACAAAGAGTTTGGAAGTGCAAACAAGGAGAAGAGTGTGGAGAAATAAGAGGAAAGAACAATGGTTGTTGTTTAATCCTATAGTGATTCACTCAAGGGTCTAATGGACATGCAGTTTCAATTTGAACCTATTGTATCTACACAACTTCTACAACTTCCTATGCATAAGGGTCAAGTAGACATAGGAAAAAATATCTCCCCTACAAGAGATTCAAATTGGTGGTGTGTTTCATGCTTCCACAAGGAAGGAAGTACTATCCACTCACTAGAAGGGCACATAATTGATTGAAGAAGTAGTCAAAGTGTTGTAAGAAGGGATTCTCAAAGATACTATCGATGAGTCTTTGTTTACTATGAAAAAATTGAAGCTACTAGTAGATTATTTTCAATACTATTCCTCTGGTTTGGAAGAAAAACTAGAAAAAGAGATGATAAAGAAGTTCAATCATACAATATTTACTAAAATATCTAACAATTACAATATTGCATATAAAAAATTGCATGAAAATCTAAAACATGTGCAAAAGTGTTTGGATGAAGCATGATTTTTCTTTCAATTTTGTCTAAAATGGCCTAATTCAATGAAGAGCATCAAGGATTAGATAGACTCAATTGAGTCACAGATTTCTTAGGCCTCCAAAGTCTATGATCTAATTAATAAAATAGATGGTGCTACAAGGACTGCAATAGAAATTTTTCATGGATAGCTTTTCCAGTTGCAAGAACAAAAAGAAAAGATAATCATACAATACTATCAACTAAGGGATCTAGTAAGTCAAGGATTACCTCCTTAACTAGTGTTGCACCACATGTAGAGAAGTTAAGATAGAAGAACCTGATACCCAATTCACTAAATGAAGGAGATGACCTCCTCCTGTAGTTTGAGATCCAAAGTAGCATGCTTATCTTAGCCCAAAAGGAATTGGATGTTGGAAAGAAGTATTGGGAGAAAAAACTTACAAAGCTAAAGGTTTATTATGAGAGTATTATGCCCTCCTCTATTTGATTATGTACATTTCAATTTTATTTATGCAATTCCGGATTTCTTTGTACATATACAAAAGAAGTAGACAATGTTGCAATACATTTTTGATCATTTTTTATGGATAACTTCATAAGGGGGAGCTATTCTCATGCACATATATACCTACAAAGGGGGAGAATGGTTGAAGTAGTTTACCAAGTTTGACATTGAGAGCCCTTTGCCCCTAATGTCAAAGGGGGAGAATAGTTTGGAGAATATTTTTGGAATGTTTCCATTAGTGACAAAGGGGAACATTGTTGGAGTTTTGTCACTGAGAAGATTCGTGGATGTATGGAAGGTGATGCTATTATGGTTTTTTCATTGATTTCAACATTGATTTATTGCTGCTGTTTGATGAGAACAATTGAATGTTGTGATGGAAACCCACTGCATAGTTATAATTATGTTGGTTTGGTGCAATCCAAACGTCTTGCAGAATTACCTAAGTCCCAGAGCACAATTTCCAATGTACAATGAACTATTTTTGATGTCCGCATTACTTTGCTATAAAGAATTTAGCTATGCAGTTCTAAGGTAATTTTGATGAATGTTGGAGGAATCTAAATCCAAGGTTTCACATCATGAAGCCCTCCATAGTTGAGGTCAAAGTTGTCAGAGCATCACTCTGGATATGGTAGAGTTATAGTGACAAAGGACCTGATTGGAATGCTTCGCATTCGACCACAGATGATTATTTTGCTATGTATTTTTTAGGGAGTGTTTACAGGTGTTTGAAGTAGCCTTTTTTCCAAATGGAAAGTTATTTGGAGGTTCATGTGTCAAAATATGGATGAACATTTGGTTCATCTCTATTTTTCTTCACTAGTGGTGCCGAACTAAAAGGTTTGAGGTCATGCAAAATTAAAGTAAGCTTGGATTGTATTTATGGGAGTAATTATAGGTCCCTTCCAACCTATTTTGATGTTTTATATGCTTCTATTTATTTTGTGAAGTATTTGTGGTTGAGTTTTGAGCCGATGAGTTATTGGATTGCATGGTACATATAATTAGGTCAACCTAATTGATGTTGTAGGTGTTTGAAAATGTAATCAATATAAATATAAGTTCATTTTGGTGTTGAAGTGTGTGAGTGGTGATAAGAGTGTGAATTTGATGTGAAATTGATAGAGTATGATGTGAATGTAATTTGATAGAGTAGAGTATGATAGATGTGAATCATGAAGTATGTTAAGTTAGTTTATAAATCCTAATTGGAACCATCTGCAACATATTTTAGATGCATTGTATCAGTTCAAATTTATGGTAGTGATCCACTTTCCTTTCTATTCTAGCAATAAGCCACTTTCCTTTCTATTCTGGCTAGTGATTCCTTCAAACAGTGAGTCCACCTGGCATTGAGCCATTTTGTAATATTTTATAACTATTTATAATATATTATGAGCTAACCCTCACCATGTATTTTCCCTTTTTGGGTTTTCCACGTCAATCTGTTGTTCTTTTGTTCTTTGATGTGATGCATTCTATCAATATTCCTTTCCAATATTGCAATTTTTATGTGATGCATTGAATGGATGTTTAAAGTTGCTAAGGCTCATGAATTTCAATGAATAATGATTCACCCTCCTCTCAATATTATAGGTATCCAACAAATAAAACCCCCATGTCCACAACAAATCATGACAAAGGATGGATCTCTGACAAAAAGGAGCTAGAGGCAACACATAAAGAGGCATGGGAACTATCCCCTCTTAATGGGAGTAGGTAGAAACACATTCAAGACCCATACCATCCTTCAAAGATAAAATCTAGTTGTAGAGAGAGTAGATGTAGCATTAATGGAACCATCAACGAAACATGTCATTCTATCAAAATGTTGAGCCTTTAGACCTGAAACAATAGCTTTCCAATCATTAAATGGGCTGCAAGGTTGAAAATCCACCCTTGTCAAGATTTAGGCCCTGAGCCTTCATCATATTTCACACCCCTTGTTATCATTAGCACCAACATCAGAGATTAGACATGATGAAGGGTACTCCCATTACAATCTAAAACTCACAACAACAATAGAGAATTGCACAAACAATATGCAAGAAGGAAGCAAAGATTTTATATTATCGTTGAAATGAAAATGAAATTACAACATTACAACTACCATTACATGGACGTTTTGATTACATAAATCTGCAAATCTACAAATTGGAGCCACAATCCACTCTGCTATGCCCCCCCTCTCTAACCCTTGTAGACATGGAAAATGTACAAGTTCGGTTCGGCACACTTGATCCTGATTACTAATGACATTTCCTTCTAAATCATACTCTCAGCATTTCATCATATTTTGTCTCTTAATTTAATAAATCATTATTTATTTAATTAAGTATTTCTCGTCCAGTGATTAAATTAATCAATTTAATTTAATTAACCTTATATTTTTGTTTAATTAAATAAATCATTTTATTTAATCAAAGTATCTAAAGTCCTCTTATTAAATAAAATAAATTAAACCTTATTTGATTTAATCTAACATTATCCCTCTTAGTTAAATAAATCAAAATCATTTATTTATAAATTAAGCATTTCCTCTCAATTCGGATTTAAATCAATTTATCAATTTAAGTCAAAATTGTCAAATCATCTAATCCCTCTTTAAATTAACCAAATTATTGATTAAGTTAATCCCTATCACTAAAATATTCTAGAGAATGCAAGTTGCACATGAAAATAGATTTAATTCATTTATTAAATCTCTATTTTCCCTCACATGACATCAAAAGGGAATATTCCCTCAAATTTGAATTCAAAAAGTCCAAGTGGACATGTACATCCAACAAGGCATTCACTCCTCTTACATGTCTTTATACATTGAGCCAAGTGGCATTTATTTCATTCATTTTTCCCTCTTACATGTCATTTCATCAAATTAAAATTCCACCTAATTGCATCTATTGGCACTTTGGCCAAAATTTGCACAACCATCAACCATTCACATGGTGGCAAGTGGCATTCAACCATTGGGTAAAATTTCATCCCACATTGCCCAAATCTTGCCATTTCTTCCAAATTCAAATCTATAAATTGGAGGCTTCTCTCCTCATTCACCATCCACAATTCATGCAAAGTTACTCTCTTAACATTGAGAGCCAATTTTTTGCACACCACTCCATACTTCATCATTTTCATAATTCTTAGTTAGGTTATGCTCAAATCTCATCATGGAGATTTGATCAATCTACGCACTTTCAACATTGCAATTTAGGAGTTGGGAAAGGGCCAATTTCAACATTCAATTGGCACCAATTCCCCCATGGGATCATAAGTTTACTCACTTAATTAGGATTTACATGCTTTTTATATTTTGTTCTTCATATTCCTAGTTTAAGTTTTAGTAGATGGATTTCATGGGGAATCTTTCATTCTTCTTTGCAATTGATCTAACACACTAATTTTTTTGTTGTTCTTGTGCAATTGTAGGTCTAGGGGTTCACATTTTGGCACTAGAAGGATGGCTTCTATATTTTTTAATCATGTTTTTCAATAAATTCTATGGTTTTCTCATTTGTTTTGCAAGTTATAGGTCTGCGGCTCCATATTGCACTGCATTTGTAGGCGCAACGCTATATTGCACCTCATCATTTCCAAACTCCGCTGCACCTATTCCCGCACTTGACTTTTTGAACCTGCAAACTCGGTCACAGATCCACAGTCACAAACTTTGTCGCACCCAATCTCATGGCTTTGCATTGCACCGCATTTGTAGGCATGGTGCCATATCGCACTGCATTATTCTCCAAATAGCATCGCACACATGTTCCTGCCTAAATTATTTGAAATTTGACAAACTCGGTCATGGGTTTCCTGTCACAAACTGCGCCGTTTACAAAACTATGTCGTACCCATGGTCTTTGTTTCTACAGAGCGTCACACCCAATCAAATGTGTGGCACTATATAGCACCGCCTTTGTTCCAAACTGTGTCGCACCTGCTAACTCTGCCATGGAAAAAAGTCAGATTTCAAATTTTAGCATGTGTTTTTTTTTTAATTTTTGAATTTCCTAACTATTGACCTATTTGTTTTTTTTTTGTGTTCTTTGTTTTCTGTCATTTTTTCACAGGTTGGAAAAAAGGAGAAAGAAAAATAGGAGGTTCATCATGACATCATGTACAAAGTGTTTTTAAACACTATAGTGTTGTTTAACAATTTTAAGGAGCTCTAGTTTTGTTTAAAAGGAATTTGTTTACTTTCATGCCTTAGAAACACTAAAATTTCTTTTGGGTTTTAAAAAGAACAAACTAATTTTCCTTTTTTCGAAAGTTTGCAAAAGGCTAAAAAGAATGTAGAAACAATCTACTAGATTTTTTTAAAGGTTTAAAAATTGAACAAGGAAAACCCTCACACTTCAAAGTTGGTGGTTTAAAAAGAACTCATTTGTTGGTTTGAGGATTAAAATGAACATGTGTGTTTTTTATGTTTTGTAATCCTTTTCACAAAGTAATATCATTTAAAAGGCGTATGTGCTTCTATCACGCCTCACGGTGATCTTGATAAAATCAAGTCTTTTGTGATATTAAATTGTCAAAAGTATTACCTCCACACTTCATTTTTTGGGTTTAAAATTGAACAAAACATCTTGCGAGTGTGACTAGGCTTATTGCATGTGTCTCCCTTTGTTTCTAAATGAAGGTTGATCGAACTACGAATATTTTTAATCAATTTTGTTTATCTTAGTGGGTCTTCCTTGTGGGAAAAATTACTCACCCAAGGGAATGACCCAACCGATAACACACTAAGGACAAGTGTATTTCCAGCCGGGCTATAAAAGTGGGTACTAGAACAAAAGCCAGTATCATGCGGTTGGCTCCGACAAGAAGGGCATAAATGGTCTCTCACTGCATGGGTCAACCTCCATGAATGGAAAGAGAAAATAAAAACCCTTGTTTAGAAGGCCAAATCCTTATCTATTTTGTTGGTGCAAAAGGTCATGTCCTTTGAAGCCGCCCCACATTATACATGTGGTTTTTTTGTAGAGATGAAAAGTGTGCCATGGGAGATTCATGGGTACTGATGCTTTGCTGACCCGAGAAGTGTGTTCCATGGAGGGGAGCCAGTGTGGTCAAGCATCTAGTCATCTGCACAGAATATGGGCAGCTAGATTTGTCCAAGTGGGAACCCAACAAAATATTGTCTCTTCATCCTAGGGTTGTACATGTGCTTGGAAATGGAAAATACATAGCTTGGTCCTCAAAACAATTGAAAAAAAACATTCACAAAAAGCTCCAAATTTCAAACTCCTTTGAGGAAACAAATATCCTTGACGAATTTAAGTACTCTTTCTTTCCCTAGGGATCATATCCTTAGAGGTTTCTAAGCGCTTGGATTTTATCATCAATTTTTTTCACTAAAGTTAAACCGAGGAAAATTTTGCCCTATTTTTCTTGATTTCCACATAATGGACCTTGTGGGATCAAAATAAAATGGGACATTAGACATATAGTTTGAAACATAACCCAAGAATGTGCTTTTGGTAAAAAAGGAATTCACTAAGGAAAGATAAAAGACAAATTGGACCTCACATGTGTTGTCCTCAATGATTTCTCAAAAAGTCAAAATACCAAAACCAAGATTCAAAAGGATTAGTCTAAAATCCCACGAAAAATGTCTTGAAATGCCCCTTGAAGTCAAAGAAAGACTAGTGTACAATTTTTATAAGAAGGCTTGAAGAAACAACCCAAATTTGTGTTAGAAACCAAGATCACCTACATGCAATCACCTGTCACATGCAAAAGACATGCAGAACCAAAGAAGATGTTTTGTAAACCTCAAAGTAAAAATTCATTATTGAGAATCAGTTATTACAAAGAGATCAATCCTTATAAAAGAGATCAAGAAACCCTAAAAGGGAAACCCTAAATGAAACCCTGGTGTGCACAATTAATAATTAATCAATTATTAATGTGCCTAAGTTTAGCTTAACCAACTAAAGGAATAAGTGACTTAATTAATTAACCAATATGATATAATTAATTAAGTGGAATAACTTATTACTCTAACACCCCCCTTTAAGATGAACTTAGGAAGAAGATAAAACACTAGAACAAGATGCATGCAAGCAAGGATGGGTCCCAAAAACTAGGCCTGATTAGGTACCCATTTAAAAATGCAAGAAAGAGGTAGAGAAGGAAAACCCAGTGGGAAAAAACCCCTACAATGAGATTACATGTTGCAAAGAAGCACTGGAAGAGCACTGTAGAGTAACACTGGAACAACAATCTGGCAAGCAAGGAAAGATACTTTCATCTACAAGAGACCATATCAGAATCATAATGATGCAACAGTAGACCCAATGCCACGAAACACTCAAAATCTCCAAATGGGAACAACCTTGGAATCTATGAAGCAACAGTCGATTATTGAAAGAATGTGATACAGTGCAAAGATGCAAGATGCACTCTCCCAACTGCCAAAACATCCAAGTAATCTCCAAAACACCCATTGGGAAAAATTTGGAACAATGATAAACTTGGGATAGATACAGAAAAAAGTGCATGACTAAAAAAATAGAGCTCCTTAATACCTTTCCAACGCCGCAAGAATCACGAAAATCAGAGATCGTGGCAAAAAGTTATGAGCTCGGGAGCCATAAATGAAGATCTGACTTCAGATAGTAATAAAAAGCACTAGCTAAAAAATCTGACAAAAGAACCAATACCATTGGATAGTGCTTAGAACCAGCTTTCCAACAATATCTTGTTTGCCCAATTTTGACAACCGAGCGAAAAGTTATGCCCGTTTTCCGGATTCTTCTTATTTTGCAAAAAAAGAAAAAAAAAGGCCCCCAGGACTGAGCGTTGGTCGCCCATATGACCCTGGTGGCAGATTTAATTTTTTTTTTTTTAAAACAAAAAAAATCAGACCCATCGGGTGTTAGCCAGATGGCTGGCGGTCACTACTAGACCAGGTGGGCATCGTAGCCATGCAATTGGCAGGCTCCACTGGAGCTCTACTCTGCCCACCATGTGCCACTATGACGCCGCTCCATGGGAAACACTCTGGCAACGCCCCCTTTTTTTTTTTTTTTTAAAAAAATCACCTCGGACAGCGTGTCGAGGAGGTCGTACATTCTACCTCACAAAAATAAATTGCCTCAGAATCAACTGCTCCAAAATCGATGATTTGGTAGGCGTTCTTAGGGTTTATGGACACTCTGAACACGATGGCGACATCCGTTTGGCCAAAAAATGCACAAAAAAATTGGCTACCCCTAGATCTTGCAAAAAAGATGCCTATGGAAACCCTTGCACTTGAAACTCACTAAAAGGCCATATCTTTAGATCACGAACAAGAAGCTGCAGGTCTGGAGCTCTGATACCATGTTAGAAACCAAGATCACCTACATGCAATCACCTGTCACATGCAAAAGACATGCAAAACCAAAGAAGATGTTGTGTAAACCTCAAAATAAAAATGCATTATTGAGAATGAATTATTTCAAAGAGATCAATCCTTATGAAGGAGATCAAGAAATCCTAAAAGGGAAACCCTAAATGAAACCCTAGTGTGCACACTTAATAATTAATCAATTATTAATGTGCCTAAGTTTATCTTAAGAAGCTAAAGGAATAAGTGACTTAATTAATTAACTAGTATGATATAATTAATTAAGTGGAATAACTTATTACTCTAACCACTTGTATGCATTCTATTATCAACAGAATCCTGAGCTTTTTGAAAGGTTAGGTTTGCTTTCCTCGCATAGAAAGTGTAGAATGTTCTTCAACACTGAGGTTTTTTAAAAAGAGTCATGTCTAGGTCAAAGTCTAGTATCAAAGTCATCACTCTCATCCATCTCCCCATCAATCAAATCTCATCCCATCAAAATTTTTTTGAGAAATTTAGAAAAATCATTCATGCTAAACTTAAAGGCTAAATTAGCATCACCCTATTTGGCTTAATACACCTAGCTAAATAGTAAAATCTCTTGAACAAATTTTCCTCTAGGATAACACAACTTCTTGAGGTTTACTAGTTCATGATCACCTTGGTTGGATTAACACACTTAGCCAATCCATTCTCTTGTGCAATTTTTCCCTAGGATAACACAACTTCCTAGGGTTTACAAACTCACCACAATCTTGTTTGACTTAATACACCTAGTCAGACCATCACAATCAATCCAAGCCTTAAAATTTTAGCATAACCCCTAACAATTTCTTCAAAGGTTTCACTCATTCACATCATCCATTTAGCCCATCATCATCACTGCCCCCTTTGATCCTTTTCTTTCCCTAGTTCTTCTCTTTTGGGCCTAGAGATTAAGATCAAACAATCTCTATTTTTATGGTCCAAACAAGATCACAATACAAGAAGAACATGGAAAACATCAACGAAATATAAACTTCCAGTGACTTGGGTCAAGTAACCACTAAAACAAACCTTGTAGGATCAAGCAATCCCCCAAGTAGCTCTCCTCTACCATCACAAAATCTTCAAGAGGGAAGCTATGAAGAGGACATCACAAACGAGGACGTGGGGATGACACAACCAGAAATGTTAGAAATGGTTCAAAATTCAGAGAATCATAAAACTTTCAATGCCATGTTTAAATACCTATGCACGTTAGTGAAAGGAGGGATCCTGATTCCTTCTTAACTTGGTGTTGGTGCTAGTATGGACATGCCTCTTACAAACACATCCCCAATGTCAACTCCAAACATCACTGAAGAAATGCCTCAAACCATATCAACATTCACACCCACCTCACCAATTGGGAACAAAGGAAGTGAAATTTTTTGTGAGTTACAACAACATCAACACCCCACCAGAAAAATCAGTCATGGTGAATCAATCACACCCATACATCCCACTCACCTTCCATAATCACGTAGATTCATCCTCATTCCATGCAACACCAACCTATCTATTAAACATACAAACTTCTCTACCGCAAGGAGAAGGTGGTTTGTTTGGAGCAGCAAGATTCATTGAGCCATTTTCCTTCTAGGGGAACTTACCACCCTTTCCCCCATTACCGCTCACATCCACATCACCTATTGGATTGGGTCCTCCCCCCCTACCCACATCTAGCTTCTCAAATCTAGGAAATCTGAGCATCACATTGAATCCTCTCCTTTTCCCTGCAACATCACAACAAAAAGAAGCAACCACTCAAGCCACCATAACCAATACATTAGTCGGTCCTCAAATCTATCAAAAGATACTTTCTCAAGGATCGAGCATCTCAACCACACCTCCAACAAATCAAATCCTAACCACCAACCTAACCCTTTTTCCCGTCACAACAGTTGGCATCATTCCCAATCCACCACCAATCCCACCAAAAGCTAACATAATCAATTCATTCACCACCCGGATCCAAACCATCCAAAAATCCAATCATCAAAGGGTACTAAAGAAAAACACACAAGTTGCACAACAGGTTACCCAGTAAGCACAAGCACAACTAGTTGCCCAACAAGCTGCACAAGCCCAGCAAGCCACTCAAACAACCCAACAAGCATAAGCTCAAGCTCAAGCCCAACACCAAGCTCAACAAGCACAAGCTTAATACCAAGTGTAGCTACAACAAATCCATTGGAAAGCATACCAACAAACCCTGCAAGACTTTTAGGCATAGTCCATCAAGCTAAAAAACAAGCTTTGTTGGCCCAACAATGGCTTGACCAACAACAAGATTTTTTGGCGCAACAACAACTCAACCAACAACAAGCTTTGTTGGCACAATAGCAACTCGACCAACAACTAGACCAACAACAAGCTTTATGGGAACAATAATAGATGGACCAACAACAAGCTTTATTGGAATAGCAACAACAAGATCAACAACAAGTGTTGTTGACACAAATGTAGGCATACCAGTAGGCCTTGAACACATAGAAGAACTTGCAAAAAAATCCCACCAGTACTCCTCCCACCAATCAAACACCCCAAACACCTCAAAACACATTCATTCCACCTCTCGATCCACACAACAATGTTGCAACGCAAATCAAACTATTCTTGTAGTAGACGTTGGACCTCCAAGTGGGAAAAAAAACCAGAACACCAAGCAACTTGTGCCCTTATCCATTTGATAGAAGTCTCACAATGATACCATTCCCAAAGGCATTTGAGATCCCCAAATTTGACAAATATAATGGAATGGATAACCCTAAAAACCACGTTAGGAAATTTTAGGTGCATTGCATGGAGGTTGCATATGACAAAATATATCTAATGTGACTCTTCCCCTGAAGTCTGACTAGTCCAGCCATGGAATGGTTTTCTCATCTATCCACAGGTATTAAAATATTCAAGGATATTGTGAAAGAATTCCTTAAAAAATATGCTTTCAACATGGGTGCAGATGTTAGTCTAGAAGAACTATCAACACTCAAACAAAGGAAAGGAGAGCTATTTGCATCCTTCTTACAAAGATGGAAATCCAAGGCCAATCAAATCAAGTGGACCATGCCAGAGGAACAATAATTTTGCACGATCATATCTAATCTAGATGAAAACTTGGCATTCTACTTAAAAATGCAATGTATCACATTATACGATCAATTGATCCCAAAGGCGCTCAACATTGAAAGAGCCCTTACTACGTGAGGAGATGCATCAAAATTCACTCCATCACAGGATAACCACCCGTCCAAAAATTATAATGATAAACCTCGAACATGGTCGAGGAACAAAAACATCACAATTTACGGTGTGGTCGATGCTAAAGTGGTCATAAATTCTCCCAAACCAAACATCCAAACTCATCACCAGTCACAAAATCATAATCTCAATAATGTGCAAACTAATGGAGTAGTAGCACAACAACAACCACTTCCCACCAACCAAATCAATAACTTGGGAAATCAAGGAGGACCACCTCCCGAAGAAAATACCCTCCCAAGCAGAAGTTCGCGGCTCTTGGGGAATCTATTTTGTCCATAATGAAGAAGTTGGTCAAGGAAAACCTAATCAAAGTCTCCATCTCTGAGCAATACATGAAACCCATGAACAAACCACCATGGTATAATGAAAACCTCCTTTGTGAATTTCACAATATCAAGGGACATATGACTGCCAATTAATGAGGCTAAAGAATATCATCCAAGACCTCATCAAAGACAAGATCATAAACATTGAGCAACCAACCAGTAATTAAGATCTAAAAATATACACAAATTTGATGCCAAACCACAATCAAGGAAGTGGTCAAGGGAACAACAAAGGAAAGAAAAAATATGCTAGTGCTAATCTAGTATATGAAAAGATAGTCGCATGTGTCGATGAAATTATCACCATCATTAATTTCAAAGGTGCCAACACCGATTATGGAGTCACCATTGCAAGGGAACCATCTAAGACCCCCACTGCAAACACAAAAATTGTCCCCTATGACTATAATGTCATCGACTAGTTGAAGAGAACCCCCACATAGATCTCCATCATGGAACTATTAAAAATCTCCGTTGCCCATAGGAAAATTCTTGATGAAGCTTTAGAGGCATCCACCATCTCAGCCACCCTTGACACAAAGCAGTTTTAGGCTATGCTTGGTAATATCGTTACCCCAAACCTCCTTACTTTATCCAATCAAGACTTCCCCCCGCAACCATCTCATAACCGTGCACTTCACCTACATAAATTGAAACATTTCTATATTTTCACTTACCAACTCACATTTTTTTTCTCCTTTACAATCTTGTAAACTATATATCAGTAGCTTATATTTTTTTTAAATTACTTGTTCATTTCTAATTTCATGTTTATACTCCATATGTACATAATTTTTATGTGTTACAAGCCACCATAACTATTACACGATCCAAGCATGATTTTTTATATAATAATTGACCGTCTACTCTTTCACATAAAATGTTTGAAATGAAATCTCTTGAATATCTAGGTGGATCATTTATCATGTACTCATATAATACCTCATTAGTATGCAAACCTAAACATATATTCCTATAAACATCATAAAAATTAGAGAATTCAATATGTACTATACAAAAATAAGTTGTGCATGTGTGATTTATTTGACATAAAAATAAATTTCTTTTTCAAAATACCTTTGAATAATTTTGATTGGAGGATACATCTCCACAAATTTGGAGAAAATTTTTGTTTGATTCATATCCAAAAAACACTTTGGATTTGGCTCACGGCTTGGACAACTAATTATCCTTTTTACAAAATATCTCTGATTAGGTGATACCCTTGTGTTATTTTTCCAAAATTCTTCAATTATGGTTTTCAAGGCTTGAACTATAATTCTATCTTTCCATGGGATTCTAGCAAATAATACCCATAATTTAATGTTATTTGGGAACTCAACACTTTCATGCCTCCCAATGGCTCTCATTAGTATTTTTCTACCTAGTTTTAATGTCTATATTTTTTTCTTATTAAGTGAGCTTTGTTTTCTCTATTACTTACTATAGTTGATGTAATTACATGCCAAGTGACATTTACTATATTTGGTGCATGAGGTGGAACCCACACTTTCATATGCGTCCATTATATTATTTATTATAGATTTTTCACTTGAAGTATCCAATGTTCTTAGGCTAAGAATTTTAATTATGGGTCTAAAATTAAGATTTTTCATCATTTCAAAAATAATTGACATATTTCAATTTCATTTTTTTATAAATAAATTATATTGTGAATGATAACCTACACCTAGCTAAACATAGACAAACACAAGAGCATTAGTCATTCAAATAAGCACAAACAATAATTCCCTATGAAATTCTTGATCATACTAAAAGATGAAAACATGAAAGAAAAGCAAAAATAAAAAGAAAATGAAATCATGTACACAAACTAAGTAGATAAAACCTCCATCCCATAGGGGGATTGGTGTCACTTTGATGTGGAAAGTGGCCCTTTCCCAATCCCTTGAGATAGGCTCCAAGATCCTTTGATATGAAGATGATGAAATTGATACGAAAAGATAGTAAAATCAAGCTAAAATGATATGAAAAAACATGTGATTGATTAATGAAATGAGTAGAGTAACAATGCATGAAGTTGTGGATGAAAATAAATTTGATAAATATCAGCTGCCCTCACATATAATGATAGAAATTGGATGATTGATGGGTGCATTCTTCATAGAGAAGCTCTCTATTTATAAGACTCAAGGGTTGGAAGAAGAGGTGAAATTAGGCAATGTGGGACTAAGATGAGGGTCAATAGCTTTGTGACAATTGAAACAAGGCTAATAAAAGCCATGGGGATATCTGTGGAGCATGTTTTGGAAGAATTGAAGAGTTAAGGCATGTCGGTGAGATTGTAAGAGGATGTAAGAGAATTTAATGAATATGGTTGAGAGTGTAAGAGGGACAAGATGGCATGTAAGAAGAATTGAATGCCTTTGTAAGAGGTATTTAAGGAATTTGTAAGAGGCTTTTAAAGCATTTGGAGGGAAAGTTATTAAATGGGTAGTTGAGAGAATATTCTCAAAGAATGTGCCTTTGTGAGGATAAATAGGCTAATTAGTAATTAAAAGAAATTAATTTCATGTGCAACTCAGTTAGTAAACCAGGGGTTTATTTGACCGAGGTGGAGTTAAAATCTAGAGAATTGAATAATGAATATTAGGAGGTAGCTTAAGGTTAATTAATTCAGAATTAACTAACTTAAGTGGGTTAGGGGTTTGTGACATTTGATTAAATAGTTGAATTTATTTAATTAAATTAGAATACATAGGGGTTTCAATTAAATAGTTTGATTTAATTAATTGAATGAGTTGGACATTAGTAAGAAGAGGATGAATTAATCTAATAAAGTTAATTATTTGATTAATAGTAGAAACTAATAAATTTAACTAAACAATAAAGGTTATTTAATTAAATGGTTAGAACATAAGTGATTTAGGAAGAAACTATGTTAGTAATCAGATTCGGATGCATAATACCAATAAAGACTATTTAAGTGTCTACATTTTTCCCCTATTTAAAGTAATGGTACCTCTAACATTGGTTCGAAGATTGACACTTGTCAGGATCAATGATAAAAAAATGTGAGAGGAGTGGTTCCAGTAATCATAGGACAAAAGATAATTCTTTAGAAAGATTAGATATCTGATGTAGATAAATTTGATGATGTATAGATAGTCATTGGCCATGGGTAGCCTCATGTATATTTTGATATATCACATAGATTCGATATTTGGATAGAAATGTTAGTAAAGATACAAGAATAAGAAGAATAAGATGGATGGATTAACCCTAGATTCCAAGAAGATGTAGAAGTCCAACAAGTCTATGAATCATCGAGACTTTATTAGATATGGTGATGAGAGATGATTATTTTCTTATCTGGGTATTGGGACATGAATGACACAACTTTCCTTATGTTTTATAAAACACATATATATGATGCATCAAGATATGGATAATCAGGATGGTGTGGTATCTAGTGTGATGGAGTTTGACTCAAAAAACAAATAGGAGTATCATTGTTCACACTTGTTATATAGAAACCTCGCTAGGATGTACTTTAGACACTTCAAACATCTTAGACCAAAACACAAAAAGGAAAAAATTCCTAATGTAATAGTCAACAAGCTAGCCAAATTACCCTTCATACACACCTAACAAAACAAGTATTCACCAAAGTTATATTACAAAAACATCCAACATGCACAACAAATTCAAGATAATGATTCATGCCCCATTCCTTTATCTCTAAATTATTTTGATAGACATCATCGAGAGGTCATTGGAATGAGTGCAATGAGATAAATCATAAGAAATGATCAAGTGAACAAACAAGTCAATGTTATTCATACCACTAGCCAAAGGGATGTGTTTTGTGAGAATAAGAATCCAAATTATTTTTTCAATAGATAATGCCCATTATAGGAAGGATACATCCTAGGACATGTTAGTGGATGGTGGTAGGTTGATAGGTTGTTTGAAATTCCATTGATATAAGGCTCGATTGACATGTTTGAGAATGATCAAGAGTTTGATTTTTTTATTTAAATGTTTTTCTTTTGTTGATTGTTGTACTTGTTTTTTGTTTGTGTTACCAAAGGATGAGTGTGATGATCAGTTTATTATGGATGATATTATCATGGGTGAAAGTGAAATGGGATGAGTGATTTTGGAAATTTTTGGAATATTTCAATGTTTTTAGTGTTTTCGCAATGTTATGAGGTTGTTTTCTGGAATTTTTGGGTTGTTTTACAAATGTTTTGATTTTCAATTTTTCCAATTTTTTTATGTTTTTTGAGATTTATGAATAATTTTGGATTTTGTATCTTAGGGGCTCATTAATGATGGCCTTGCCTATGTTTAAGCTCAGAGATGACATAGTTCAAAAACTATGTTTTTGACTTTTTCTAACTTTTTGACCTATTTTTGGAAAAAAAATTAAGATGTTTCAAACGTTTTTGGATTTTCACATAATTTTGATTATTTGGATATGGATATTTGTAATGATATCAGTGATCTATTTTAGGATTTTGTTGAAAACCAAGCTAGGGTTGATTGATCTGATTGATGGATTGATGATGATAACATTATTGAGGATACACAACAATGCAAGGATAGTGTTAAGAAATACAAGGATTTGGAAGGATATCTTAAGATGATGATGGATTGATTAGATTTGATTTATCAAGATTTTGAAGCTCAATTTGGAACAAAAAAAATTTAAATGATTTGATGTGACATTGAAGTGTAAATTTAGATGCAGCTGATATTGATTTGTTTGGATTGATGTTTGATGAAAGATAAATCTTGATAAGGAGCATATTCTCATCAAAATATGTCATGGGCTAGTGATTTGGATTTTCACTCAAAAGTGTTTGACCAAATTTGATTTCACTTTTTCCCAATGTTTGGATCACCTCATAAGTTGGAAGATATATATTTTCCCAATGTTTGGATCACCTCATAAGTTGGAAGATATAGATCAAGATTTATTCTCGAAGCAATATGTAAATATCTTCCCACAGTGTCTAGCAATGTATGGAATTCCATGGGTGGATGTTTGGATAGATGGATGGATGGATGGATATGGTAAGCATCCAAAGGATGCCAAGGATTATCTTGTGATAAGATAACAAGTTTCGATAGAGGATGTTCATTTGGATAATGCTTCATATCTTAGATAAGGTTTGTTAGGATAGGATCAATAATAATGACCCATGTCAAGGTGTTTACCATAAGAAAGTGTGAACTGTACACTAGAATTTTATCAAGATCAAGATGATTTGGAAGATGGATGTAAATAGATAAAAATGGATTGGATAAATGGTTCATGGATGAATGGATTTATTAAGGATAAGATGGATGGAATTCTAGATTTATTATGGATGGGATAAGATGCTTCCACCTAAATAGGCACACGTAGATGCTTGATTCTAGATATCATGCTTGTCTGCAAGGTTTCATCATGGTACTTTCCCAAATCACCACCATAGTGGCTTTCACTGAAGGATGGATTTTATCTTTACTATTTTCATGATTTTTTTATTTTTTTGATTTTTCTACAAGATTTTAAGCTTGTGTTGAACCACATGGTAGTGGTGACATTGATGTTTCTATCATAATGTTCCATCGATATCCTACTTGAAGAATTTTTTTTGCTAAGATACATGCACTTGAATGCAACTTTTGAGATTATTGATCTACATTGTTGATACCAGAGTTAACTCTATCTTTTTGTGCACATCACAATAGAGTGCCTTCTGAATCCTTATGATGAAGGGTTTTTGCCAATACATGGTCGATGTGAAGAATTGGATATCATGCATGGAGGATTAGATAATGGAGTGTGTTTAGGAATATAATATGGATTGGTTGATATTTTAGAACCTTTAACTCTACAAACTTGGGAAGATGAGCAATGATGGGTGGATACAAAAGTGTGCATGGAATTAGAACCAACTTCTTGATATAATTATATGCCACTTGAGAAGCCTGATTTTGTATTTGTGGATGTCTTTGATGGATCAATTTCCCCTTTTGATTTTTCCCCATAGTTTCTTTGATTGATGGAGTTTGATAGGGATGATCTATATATGTATTCTTTGGTATCCGTGTGTATTTGATTTGTCCATTATACTTTACAAATTATTTTTCTTTGATAATGTTCTTCATGTTTTGATTCAAATATTTCTTTTGATGTTGGTCACAATATGTGGATGGGGTGATGGGTGGATGAATATTCGTGGTGTGGCTAGTTGTACTATTGGTATTGGTTTCATCACAAGGATTCTTCGTGCTCCCTATGTTGATGTTCACTTGAGAAGAAGTTGCCCCCAATATTGTGAAAGTAGTACCTTCATGCTTTGATTCTTCCTATTTTGATATGTCATGTTTAGCAAGTATTCTCTGATAAATGACCACTACAAATGATGTTATTTCAACTTTTTTCTCTTCTGACTCCAAAATATCTTGTTTGGTACGACCGATTTCCTTGAGTGGATGATGCTATATATCTTCATACATGATGTCCTCAATCTAAATTTGGGGTATATCTAATTTTTATGTTGACAACTTAGCTTGAATGTATGAATCAATAACCTCCTATTCTTATGTAATAATGTCAAGAGTAAAGGAATATTGTTTTGAATGAAGATCATATACATGTCCATCTAAATAAATCATCTCATGGGTAGATGGAGGAGTATGTGCTATATGGATATGATCATCATTTGTGACATCTTGTATAGATTTGAGAGTGCCCATTAGTCAATCATTGTAGTATCTTGGAGATAAAAATTCTTGATCTTGATTAATTTTGGAATTTCTTCGACATGCTTTGGATCAAGTTCTTGACATGGGTCATTTTTAAAGGATGGATTGCTTACAAAGGATGCTTGTATATCTTCATTAGGTATGGGAAGTGGCTCAATATCCTCTTGATATTTAAGTGGATTTGGAAAAAGTTTTGAGTTGAAGATTCCTTCAATATCTGCAACCATGAGGTCAAGGGATATCAATATGTCTTGGAAAGGACCATTGCTAGATTTTGGTGAAATATTTTGATCATTATTTGGAATAAATTCTTGATATATGTCCTCTAACTCATTAGGTGATGTAGAGACATTGTCAACATGATCATTGGTGGATGGATCTTGCATTATGTCAATAGGATCAAATATTGTTAACACTCCCTGAAATAGATCATTGTTGAATATTGTTGAGGGGTTTTGAGCATAAATGAAAATTGAATCTTGATGTATGTTGATTTGATCATTGGATGAGGTAGAAACATCTCCAAGGTTCTCATTGATGGATAGATCTTGATCATTTCCCTCAACATTTTTGGTGGAGAGATTGTCACTGCTATCATTAGTGGTTGAATATTGATCATTGTCCTCAACAATTATTTTTCCTTGATCCAGAAGGTCTTGGATGAGATTTTTGAGTTGAATAAAGTTTGATGTTTTATGAAGATTTCTCTATGATACTCGCAATAAGCTCTATCCTTATTCCAAGATAAGTTTATGATAGAGTTGAAAACACTTACTTTTGAAAGAGTGATGATATTTGCATTAAATAGCTTGTGTAATGTGGATTCAATTGACTCTCCCAAAGGAGTGTATTCATGTTTTTCATATTGTGAGATTTTTGTTTGCTGAGATTAACTTTGTGGTGATTGATCTTGGCATTGATGTTGTTGATCTTGATATCCAGCTTCTTGATATTGAATATGTTGTTCTTGATGTGGTTGTGGAAACAACACAATTTTTTATGGCATGGTTTAACCAATGGGAGAGTGTGTCAATTTTGGGGTGGATATGTCTCTTGACATAATGAATCAACTATTTTGGCAAGTGAAGCAATTTTATGTCGTAAAATTTATTCTTGATTTTGATTTTGACACCCTTGATATAGTTGATTTGGTTGTTTTTCAAGCATATTTGGAATATACACTTGTGGTATTTGTATGGGATCATGCATAAATTGATTTTGGATAATGTTCTAATTTGGGATGATGTCTAAATTTTGAATTATAGGTTGGCACTGAACATTTTTGAGGTTGTTAATCATATTGCTTTGATTTAGGTAACCTTGATTTTGCATGGTGTTACCTTGACTTGGATAAATACATTGATTTTTCAATATATTATTTGGATTTTGAACAACATTGGTGTGATTTGTAAACATATGTATCCCATAGTTCACGAAGTATGGATTTGATATGTTCATGTTTGGCATGTATTGATTTGATGAGATAATTTGGTTTTGTTGAATAATCATGTATTGATCATTTGGTTGATAGATTTGTAGGTTTTTACTTTGATTTAAATCTACCATAGGGAAAGGTGTTCCAAAATTTAGACTGGGCATAATCACATTTGTTGTATCATTGAGGTTTGTAGGATATAATGATCCCATGTGTGAATTGTATAAATATGAGGTTTGATAATCAATTGGTATCATAAGGCTTTGATAGTTTGGTTAATTTAGATCACACATGATGTGTGAATGGATTTTATACTCCATTTTTTTCTTGTGTTTTGACCTTGTTGACCTCTAAGGAATTTAGGACCAATGATGAGATGAAGGATGAAAGGGTGAGTGATTTAGATGATGAACCTTGAAATATTGGACAACACTAGACTTAGGGTTTGATGTTCAAGTATTTTTATTTGAGGATTGATAATGAACTCATGAACCCCAAGATGGACTTGTGACCTTAGGATAAATTTATTCAAAATGGATTTCTAATTTAAATAGATGTATTAAAAAGGATGCATTCCCACACACCTAGCTAAACAAGGCGATTTTGATTTGATTTAATGATTTACCCAAGTCTAGGATGTTTATGTTTCCAAAGCTCTAAAGTTGTTTGTGGGATGGAATTTGATAGATGTTTGAGATTGATGAAATTTTTTGTTTTGATCATAAATCAACCTAAGAATGAATTTGTTTACAAGACCAAGATATTGAAGAATGTGCTTTAACCTAGAGTAACTCAAAAAAAATACAAGTGTTTTGAAGACCAAAAGATAACAAGCACATGTGTGGGGTTCAATTTGAGTTTAATCTTGATTAATGACTTTCTTTTACCACATTCACTTTTCTTGCTTAAGTTTCAAAATAAATTTCTATGTCTAAGCAACTTTTCATTCCACAAGGTCTTGTATGTGAAAATCAAGAAGTTAAGGCCATAGTTTCCTTACGTTGACTTTGGAATGATGTGAATTTAGATATAAGTAAAAAAATTTAGAAGCCTCTAAAGATAGAATCCTTAGGGACAAGCAACAATATTTTAATTTTCAAAGGTATTCACATCAACATCCAAAGGGTTTGAAATTTGATGATTGTTCAATATTTGTCTCCTTGTTTTGGAACCAAGAAATGTGTTTATTTAAACTAAATCAAAAGCAACACAATCCTAGATCAATGGTCCATTTTTCTTGGTGGGATTTCCTCATGCCCTTCATAGTAGAAGAGATGATTTTACATGTAACCAAGGAAAGAGTGTAGAGGTATGTTAAGAATAAATTCTTAATCTCTACACTTTAACAAAGATCAAGCATGGCAAGTAACTTCTTGGAATATAAGTTCCAATGCACCACTTTGATAAACTCTTGGATGGAAAATTTGGTCACTACAAACAAGTATTTTTAATGATAGTATTTTAGGATAAATTTGTATAAGTTGAGAAACCCAACCTCACAAGCCTCAAGAATCACCTGCATGCAATAACCTATTAAAGAGAAAACATATCCAGAACCAAAGAAGATGTTATGCAAGCCTCAAATTAAAAATGCATTAAGAGAATCAATTAATACAAAGAGATCAATCCTTATGAAGGAGATCAAGAAACCCTAAAGGAAACCTAAAAAGGAAACCCTAGTGTGCCCACTTAATAATTAATAAATACTTAATTATTAGTGTGCCTAAGTTTAGCTTAAGTACCTAAAGTGATAAGTGACTTAATTAATTAACCAATATGATTTAATTAATTAAGTGAAATAACTTATTACTCTAACACCCCCCTTAAGATGAACTTAGCAAGTAGCTAAAACACTAAGGAAAAGATGCATGAAAGCAAAGATGGGTCCCAAAAACAAAGGCTTGATCAAGTATCCATTTACAAATGCAAGAATGAGGTAGAGAAGAAAAACCCAGTGGGACAAAACCCCCATACAATAAGATGACTTGCTACAAAGAAGCATTGGAAGAACACTCTGGAGTAACACGGAACCTGAATCTAGAAAGCAAGGAACGATACTTATGTTTACTAGTAAGACCAGATTAGAGTCACTAATTGACTCAAGGAATCATGATAATACAACAACAAACCCAATGCCACGGAACACTCAAAAACTCCAAACTAGAAAAACCTTGGAATCTATGAAGCAACAGTATATCATTGAATGATTTGATACTGAAATGAAGTGCAAAGATGCAAGTTGTACCCTCCCAACTGCCAAAATATCCAAGTAATCTCCAAAGTACCCATCAGACTAAATATGGAATAATAATAAACCTAGGATAGATATAGAAAAAATTGCATGGATAGCAACGTAGAGCTCATGAATACCTTTCCAATTCCACAAAGATAGCAAAAATCAGAGATCATGGCAAAACGTTATGAGCTCAGAAGTGATAAATAAACATCTAACTTCAAATAAAAATAAATGAAGATAAATAGAAAAGTACTAAAAAATAAAATACACCACTGGATAGAGCTGAAAACCAGATTTCCAATGATATCTCTTTTTCCCAATTTGGACAATCGAGCAAAAATTTATGCCCAATTTCGTGAAAGTGCTCCAAAAGGGCCCAATAAGGCCTCCAGAGTAGCCCAGAGGGCTACAAAAAATCCAGCCCCTGGTCTTATGCGTGACTAGGGGCTAGTGGGAAGGGGGCTAGGGCAGAGCCCCTAGTCACCCATGTGACCTCGGTGCAGGCTAGAGGCGATCGAGAGTTGGGCGCATAGTGCTCGGGCCCCCATAGGACCGATGACTCTATGGAGGAGCCCGTTGGGGCTAAGAATGGCTGACGACTGGTTGGTGGGGTGCAGCCCGGTGGTCGCCGCTCCTGGTGTCCACTAGGTAGCATGGTGGTGGCATAGCCTTTTAAACTACATGCACTTTTTTCAAGCACTATTTTTTATATTTAAAAAAAAAAATCCACATCGTGAAGCATGCCCTAGGGTTGTACAGCCTTGGGGAAAAAAAGGTTTGACTCTCCGGTCGACTGTGTCCAAAATGGACAAATTTTATATGAAAATAGGGGTTTTCAGGTATTGTGGACTCAATGGAGAGGTTCTTTTTATCCAAAAATTCCCAAAAAAATAGGCTACCCCCACATCCACAAAACAATATCTTAGCTTGAAACCCTTGCACAAAAAAAATCACTTTGAGGAAATATCTTCAAAGGATTAATAGGAAGCTATAGGTCTGGAGCTCTAATACCATGTAAAAATTGAGAAACCCAACCTCACAAGCCCCAAGAATCACCTGCATGCAATAACCTGTTATAGAGAAAAGATATCTAGAACTAAAGAAGATGTTATGCAAACCTCAAAGTAAAAATGCATTAAGAGAATCAATTATTGCAAAGAGATCAATCC
Source organism: Sequoiadendron giganteum (assembly GCA_007115665.2). NCBI lineage: Eukaryota > Viridiplantae > Streptophyta > Pinopsida > Cupressales > Cupressaceae > Sequoiadendron > Sequoiadendron giganteum. Next base: position 582,315,417 of record CM021108.1, on the reverse strand, counting down.
TTATGAAGGAGATCAAGAAATACTAAAGGAAACCTAAAAGGGAAACCCTAGTGTGCACACTTAATAATTAATAAATAATTAATTTTTAATGTACCTAAGTTTAGCTTAAGTTCCTAAAGTGATAAGTGACCTAATTAATTAACCAATATGATATAATTAATTAAGTGAAATAACTTATTACTCTAACAAAAATGGTGTTTATACATGTGGTGATTCAATCAACTAAGAGGCCTCCCATCCCTTAGAAAGATCTAAGGGTTTTTACATATCACACAGATGCTAGGGGAGACATTCATTGGTATAGAGCATCTGCACCAGGTGATTGAAGACTTTCCCAACAATCATGATTATTTATATAGTGGACCAAAAAAGTATCGATTGGGTTGTTCACTATCACAAGTTATGAGGCAGGCCCTCTAAAGGTGCTCAACATCAATAAAAGTTACACTTTTGAGTGTTTCTCTTCACCCAATATCACACAAAGCGCAAGGGGAGAGGATAAACATATAAAGTGTGTCCAAGACAAAATCACTCACTCAAGACACTCATTCATTTTATCCTTCAAAGCAATAGTGATTTCTTTTTAAGCACCAAATCTAAGTGTGAGTTTTTTTTATTCAATTTTATCGCAACATATAAATGTCTTAGTAATTTTGTAAATTCAATTTTAGCCAATTTGAAAAACTCAAAGAAATGGTTCATTTTTAGCCCAAAATGAAATCGTTGGTCCTAAATCATGAAAGTAAAACTGAATATGATGGGCTATTTTCCCATGAGTGTTTGAAAACACTATTACAATGAATATAATATTCTTTTTCTTTCACTTCAATGATCCATTCTCCTCTCTAAACCTACAATCCATGCTCCAAATGTTAGGTTAAATCAAGAAAACAAGATGTTAGGGTTAGATAAACAATTAGGCATTAAAACCCTACAACCTAGACCAATTTGCAATATGTTTTGAACTTAGGGGAAAATTGAAAAAAATTACTCTACCAAAATTGAGAAACACCTACACCATTGCATAAATCATGAAATTCTACCCCAAAAGAAAATCTCTAAAAAGACCAAGATATGGCCATTTGAAGATAGAGTGAAAAAGCAAGAAAACAAAGGTGACCATGTTTTACAATAGTGATGCTATTTTTCAATAGCGACTCTATATCATTGCAATAGCAACACTATTTAGAAAAAGAAACATTGTAGTGAAAAATCAATAGCGATGCTTTGAAAGCAACCAATGAGCTCAATGGTGACTCTATATCATCAAAAGAGACATTGTATCATCAAAAGAGATGTTGTATCATCAAAATAAATGTTTTATCATCAAAAGAGAGAATGTATTGTTAGAGTAATAATTTATTACGCTTAATTAATTATAGCATACTAGTTAATTAATTAAGTCACTTATTCCTCTAGTTGCTTAAGCTAAACTTAGGCACATTAATAATTGGTTAATTATTAAGTGTGCACACTAGGGTTTCATTTAGGTTTTCCCTTTTAGGTTTTCTTGATCTCCTTCATAAGGATTGATCTCTTTGTAATACGAGATTCTGATAATGCATTTTACACTTTGAGGTTTACAGATCTTGTTTTGTTCTGAATGTCTTTTGCATGTGACAGGTATCCATTTGCATGTAGGTGATCTTGGATTCTAACATGGTATCAGAGCTCCAGACCTGCCACTGCTTGTTCATGATTTGAAGATATGGCCTCTCTGTGAGTTTCAAGTGCAAGGGTTTCCATAGGCATCTTTTTTTGCAATATCTAGGGGTAGCCGAATTTTTGGGACACTATGGGCTCAAACGGACATTGCCATCGCGTTCGTAGCGCCTCAAAACCCTAGGAACGCCTGTCGTTTGGTTGATTTTGGTGAGCTTGATCTGGGAGTTTTTTACCAGGGAGGCCGTACGGCCTCCCCAGCATGCATTCCGAGGTCAAAAATGGCTCAAAAATTTAAAAAATGCACTTTTTGGGGATCTGTGCCTACGTTGCCAATGAAAATGTTGGGCGTCGCCCGTCCGCCACCCGACGGCCACCCGGGCGCCACCCATGCGCCACCGCCGCCGGCATCCTCCGCCAACTAGCCGCCGGCTCCTTCAGCCCTCGTGGGCCCTCCCTTGCTCGGCTGAGGTCATGTGGATGACCAAGTGCTATGCGCCTAGTGGCCGACCCACTCCAGCCCCTGCCTTGATCACATGGGTGACTAGGGGCCAAAAATTTTTTGCAGGGTTTCGGATTTTTGCGCCGACAGCCTCCAGGCCGTCAAATTTTTTCCCAAGAAGTGCTGACATCAGCATGACATCATCAGTTGTACGACAATTTGTCCCCCTAACCCTTATTTGCCTTAAAAGAGCAGTTTTTTTTGTTTTTGGCATAACTTGGGCATACGGTATCGAAATCGGGCAAATGAGATTTCGCCGGAAAGCTGGTTCCGAGTACTTTCATTTGGTGCAGTTTATTTTATAGTATTTTCCTGTTTTATTGCATTTATTGCTGGTTGAAGTCAGATGTACTTTTTATGCTTCCAAGCTCATAACTCTTTGCCACAATCTCCGATTTTTGCTATCTTTACGGCGTTGGAAAGGTATTGAGGAGCTCTATGTTTCTATCCATGCACTTTTTTCTGTATCTATCCCAAGTTTTTCATTATTCTAGATTTGACCCGATGGGTGTTTTGGAGATTATCTGGATATTTTGGCAGTTGGGAGAGTGCCTCTTGCATCTTTGCACTTCATTTTTAGTAATACATCTTTCAATAATTGACTACTACTTCATAGAGTCCAGCGTTGTTCCCATTTGGAGTTTTTGAGTGTTCCATGGCATCGGGTCTGCTGTTGCATCATTATGATTCTGATATGGCTTCGTGTAGATAGAAGTATCTTTCCTTGCTTGCCAGATTGTGGTTCCAGTGTTACTCTACATTGTTCTTCCAATGCTTCTTTGCAACATGTCATATCATTGTAGGGGGGTTTTGTCCCACTGGGTTTTCCTCCTCTACCTCTTTCTTGCATTTGTAAATGGGTACTTGATTAGGCCTAGTTGTCGGGACCCATCTTTGCTTGCATGCATCTTATTCTAGTGTTTTAGCTTCTTCCTAAGTTCATCTTAAGAGGGGGTGTTAGAGTAAAAATTTATTACGCTTAATTAATTATATCATACTGGTTAATTAATTAAGTCACTTATTCCTCTAGTTGCTTAAGCTAAACTTAGGCACATTAATAATTGGTTAATTATTAATTGTGCACACTAGCGTTTCATTTAGGGTTTCCCTTTTAGGGTTTCTTGATCTCCTTCATAAGGATTGATCTCTTTGTAATACGAGATTCTGATAATGCATTTTACACTTTGAGGTTTACAGATCTTCTTTTGTTCTGAATGTCTTTTGCATGTGATAGGTATCCATTTGCATGCAGGTGATCTTGGATTCTAACATGTATCATCATCAAATGTGACTCTATTTTGCAATAGCAATGCTCTAGTAATTCAATGGTGATGTCATTTTCTAGAACCTACACCTAGCTAAACATAGACAAACACAAGAGCATTATTCATCAAATAAGCACACACAATCATTCCTTATGAAATTCTTGATCATACTAAAAGATGAAAACATGAAACAAAAGCACAAATACAAAGCAAATGAAAGCATGTAAAACAAATAAGTAGATCAAAACTCAATCCCATAGGGGGATTGGTGTCACTTTGATGTGGAAAGTGGCCCTTTCCTAATCCATTATGATAAGCTCCAAGATCCTTTGATGTGAAGTGTATAGGAGTGAATTTTCACCCCTTGTATAAATTCCCCTTATGCATACCCTCACTTTAGGAAATCAAACCTGAAGGTAAAATTCCACATCACCCACCTGCCTTCCACCAACTTGGCATGTGTTTTGTGTGTCAGTAGGTGATTTTTTTTTAGGGACATGAGCGGTGCATGGATGTCTGCACAGTGCATTTTTTTCACTGACAAATTCCTGCCTCTAGATTCTACAAGGACATTATACTCCTCATTGGGGATGAATTGTAATGCCTCTGTGCGACCAACTGACCCAAAAATGGCTTCTTCTCTTCCATTTTGGTCTTCAAAGGCATTAATTTTATTATCACTTCATCCTCTCAGCAATTCATTCATCCTCTTGCAATCTATCACATTCTCTCAATTATTTTCACAACTCCATTAAGCATTGCAGCAAGAAACCGTGTTACTCCATCAATTCCATCCTTGTAGATGTGGTGCTACCATAGAAGCTACAAGTTTGGAGTCTTGTGAGACCTCCCTTCATCACTATTGTGGTTGTTTCGACTTTTCCAAGCTTGTTGCTTGCATTCTCCCTTCATTGGCCTTGAGAGCCTTTGGGTGGAGGTGGTAACGCTTCATTTTACTTTTGTGGTTTGATAGAGTAGCATAGAATATTTTGTAGTGTTCAATAATTTCCTTTTCATTTCCTTTATTGTACTTTCTACTTTGTGGCCTTTTTGGCTATCTGTGGAGGTGGAAACACCAAAGCAGGAGTTTGAGTGAGGAAAACCCCTATATAGCTCAACATTTTTCCCCTCTTCCTTGTGTGTAGGTGAATGTGTTTGTGGAGCTTGCTGGAAAACTAGAGGTTCAGTATGTTGATATTCATCACCCTTATCTTCATCCACTTACTTTATCTCTTACGTAGTTACCTCTCATACTTCATAATTCTATTTATTTTGTTAAAACTTGTTAGCTAGGTAGTTAGTAGGTATTTTGGTGTTTCACAACGCATTTCATGTTTTCTGGCCATATGAACACCAACGTGTTAGAGAGACACCAGTGCATCGTGCTATTATCCTAGACCTGTGCTACCATCCTCAAACAAAGAGCTTTCAGAAGTGTGATCTTAACTCTACAATTCATCTCGTCTAGCCCCATTTAGACTATTGGATTTACAGAGTGATAAAAGCACTTGAGAGTGATTTTCATTCTCAGTTCTTGTCCTAAACACATGTTATCTTAAGCTAAGTTAGGGCATCCTTCACTCTTGGCTCTTCATGACTTGGAGCCTTGGTGTGGTTGGTACCCCTCTCTTACATTTTTGGTGAACCCAACGTGAATAACGTCTACCTATTTTCCTGTGTTGAGACTTTTCCCTCGCACTCGGTGTTTATTGTAAAGTTGAGTGTTGTGAAGGTTTATGAGCATCACAACCCAGTCCATAACTTTTGGGTATGTTGTTAGGAGAAGTGTGTGACACCTACCGATGGAGAAGACAAAGGTCACTTCTAGTTTCACCTCCAACTTTTCCACTGGTCTATCTATCAACTTTACCAATGGTTTTCCTATAAGATTTACTAATGAGATGGGTTTCATAGATAAGACCACTCATGCTCCTACTCCTCTAGCATCCCCTATGGCTTCATTCATATATGAGGATGATGTTGTGCATATCCCTATGAAAAACCTTTTGGAATTCGATAACAGATTGTTAGATCTTGTGAATCATTTGGAGAGAGCACCAAGCATGGTGAGAACCTCTAGGCTTGATAGCAAGGTGAGACATATGTGGGGAAAGGATTAGATAGGTTTAGATTTCTTATGTGGCCTTTCCAATCTAATCAAAGCTTATATCCCCTTTTACAAGCCTTTATCAAGTACTACCCAAGGAGAAGTGCTCGATGCCTATGAGAGACAAATAGGCATCTTGATGCCCACCATGTCCATATGCATGGCCAAAACAAGCCCTTTGATTAGTGTTTCCTCTACTTCTCAAAATCCCCCTACCATCAACGTGAGTAGAATACCCCTTGGTTTCAATTTCACCCCTCCTACCCTTTACGATGGGGACTTCTTCAGTGGAATGGCTAGTGGTGGCTTTGGTAGCGGAGGTGGCACTAGTGGAGGTGGCTTTAGTGGAGGCCATGGTGGTGGATTCGATAGTGGAAGTGACTCTGGTGGAGGTCCTACTAGTGGTAGTGTCTCTGGTAGTGGTCACGGTGGTGACTCCAGAGGTGGCTCTAGAGGTGGTTCTAGTAGTGGTGGTTTTGATGGTTCCACTGGGCCTTTGTCATCCTCTAAACTAGTTTTGAATGCTCTTCTCCAAAGTATGGGTCAGATGTAAAACTAGTTGCAAGCCTTTCCTAGGCCTCCGCTCAACCTATCTTTAAACCTTTCTTCCAACATGGTCCATTTTCTGTAGCGATCTTAAGTACTCCCTTCCTGTAAGGAATGGAGATTCCTAAGTTTGAAAATTATGGTGGCAAAGGGGATCTGCAAACACATGTGTCAACTTTCAACGCCATGTGTAGGGATTTATTTCATCATGATGCTTTGATGGAAAATCTCTTTCCTCGATCTCTCAAGGACATATCACTCGAATGGTACTATTCCTTTCCTAATAACTCCATATTCTCATTTTATCAACTTGTGAATCAATTCTCCATCAGTTCTAGGCTAACATCAGTCTGAAGATGACCTTCTTGGATCTCATCTAATGTAAGAAAGGAGATAACAAGAAAATAACTAATCTCATAGCATGATATCAATCGCTATTTTCATAGATCTCATATCTATTGCCTAATTGTGATGTGAAAAATGTGTTCATAGGCAACCTATAGAGAGCTTGGCCAGATAATTTTTCCCTAATGAAATACCCTTCATTTTTGCATCCGTGTGCCATGTTGTGGGAGTATCAGCAAATGGTAGTTCATTTTGGGGGATCTTCCTTGAGCTCCCATTCAAAAATAAATTCAATTATGTCTATCTTAGGTAAAGGTAAAGTTGTCGTGAATGTGGTCATCACAACAAACAATAACGACCTCAAATGCAACAGGTACTTTACCAAGTTGGTGGAATCTTATTCTTCCATCTTGCAAAATTTTTTGAAGGATAAGATCATAACTTTGGAAAACCCTCGACCTCTTAAGGAACCTTATCTTGAATGGTATGATGTGAATTATTTTTGTCAATACCATCGGGTTAACAGGTATGATACCGAGTGTTGTATGCACCTGCATCATGAGATATATAATTGCACCAATGACGGTACCGTTTGTCTTGATGGAATGAAATATAATGCAAACAAATCAATAGCGAAGGTCAATAGTGCATTGTATATTTATACGAACCCATTTTCGTCTCATTCTATGAACTTGATTATTGAACCCTCTGATGCTTCTCCTCAACCCTTGGTGTACATCAACATGGTCATAGTCACTCCTTCCTCATAGCCTATGACTAGCTCACCAAATGTGGCATTCACCTCACAAGACTTTCCCTTGAATAATAATCCCTCTCCCTTATACATTCCTAGTCACCTCAATGGAAACATTGTGACAGGAGTCCTAGTTGACCCCTTGAGCCGGGTAAAACATCATAGAGGAGATTCTATGGTTGAATTTGTTACAAAGGAAGGAGTATGAAGAAACCAAGTCTACCATACGTACGCACAATGGTCTCTCTCTTAAACTGTATGGCTCCATAACAATTTTTATCCTAGCTAGACCTAGGGCTGTAGATACAATCTTTGATGTTATTCTAGAATCAAAATTGTTCAGGATGAATTTCGGCATCTCGTGGCAAGCTTCCATGAATGAAATCCCTTCCATTATTCATAAGTGTTTAAAGTTCTCCCATAAAGGTGTTGTGCACGTCATGCATGACACTGGATATCAGCTATTGGTATCCCATGGGGGTTATTCATTGGATAATTTTTGGCCCACCCCGGTCAGTTTGCTCCCTCCAAGAACAAACATACTTTACTAAAATTATGTAAAATACAAAATTAGGGGCAAAGGACAGCTGAAGGTGACTCATCTGATAGTGCAGTAGAAATTTTCCTCCTCTTCTCAAAAGGGAAAGGAGAGGCCTACTTGTCCTTGTGGTGCCTCTTATGCTTCCCTTTCTGAAGAATATTTTTGGATGACTACTCCTGGATTTCACATAAGAAGTCTGATGGTGCCTTCTTGGCATAAATCCAATATTAGGATGTCAAACCTTCCTATTGTACATCCTATACCTTGTCACTAATTATATCATAGAAGAACGGGTCCCCACGGGAATCCTCTATGTCTCAGTCTTTGCCGCCTCCTACTAATCCTACTCCTAAGATAGTGAATGGGAAGAGGCCTACCACTAAGGCGCTTGAGTCAAATCCCCTCGTTGTTGGTCCAACCTCTTCTCAATCCCTCCCTCTTGCTCCCATCCAGGAATCTCTCCCTTCATTGAAAATGACCAGAATGGACACTCCTATGGCTGAGAAAGAGCCTTCTATTCCATCTTAGCTCTTGGCCTCTATCTCCTAGAGTCATAGAAACCACCTAACGCATGAGTGCAAATATTGCTGAAAGGATTTGGTGGCCGAGTAGGCCGCTTTCTAGAGTAAGGAAGGGGAATTGACCACCCTTATTTCAGGGACTCTTGTCGTGTCCTCCTCTCTTATCCCCTCTTCTTCGGTTCAATCAAGTTCAGTTCTACTTCCGGCTCCTACTATGAGCTTGAACACCCTTAACCCTTAAAAGGTGTAGGTGTTTATTTATCCTTTGATTGAGTCACCTCTCTTGATTTCCCTTCTGAACATCTCACCATTTGTGAATCCCATGGACATTCTAAACACTTTTGTGGTGTTCGTCATGGTTTTATCCTCCTCCTCTACACCTCTTGCCTCATTTGTGGGGAGTTCACATCCTCCAATGAAGTAGAAGGTGGAGGTTGGCCCTCCCAAAAATGGGGGCGTAAGAGGAGTCCACCCTCTTCAAAGGGTGGTTCTGCATTAGCATGTGCCATCCTAGTGATAGAGCAAGTTCTAGCTTCCCCTGAGTTTGTCACTGCTCTTAAGTCACTCGGTGAGCCTAGAAGTGAATCTTGGGTGCCACCTCCTTCATTCATTAAGGTAACACATGGCACTCATATGAAGTTCGTGTTTAACTCTTTGGATGATTTCTTGGCCCTATTAACAATTTTTGTGAAGTCACTCAACTTTGCTCCACAAAAACTGAGTGGAGGAGACCTCGAAGAATCTCCTCTCTTGGCTCTTGTTACGGGGGGGTTGGAGGGTTCCCCCCTTAACATTCCACCACTATAGGCTCATCCCCCTTCCCTGTATAATGATCTAGATTAGGAATTGGATGACCACTTGTTCGATGAATGTTACGGGGCACCTCTTCTTTACGTTTAGATTAGGTGTGTGTTTATTGTGATGTGTTCCCCTGTGCTTGTGTTATGTGTTCTTGGATGACCCTTTTCACTATTGTAGGTACTTGGATACAAGAGTGGTTATGTGTTGTAAAAAATTTCCCTATTTGTGGCATCATTCTTCCTCTATTATGTGTATTGATTTTTGACAATTTGGGGATGATGCAAAGTGTTGGGGGCATTAAGGCTTCCCTTCCATGTTGACCCAATTTTTTTAATTTTTTTGGGTTTCTCATGCATTCTTCATATGGTCTGGTATAGTAGGGGGTTGATGATAGTTCACTAAATATACTATTATTATACTTATATTTATGAGTAGCTCTGACCCTAAAATATCAAATCGCCCATGTGTCTTGTGTTTGTGATGTCATTATTCATTTTTACATTTTTGTTATCTTTTTCTCTTATTTCTTGAGTTGTGATGTTGTGGTGTTCATGTGTTGTCCCTCATGTGCATAAGAAAATTACCATGATGGCATCTCGCTATGTCCCATGGGCTACAACATCACTTTTTCATTCTTTCTTTTCTCTCCTTAGGATGTCATGTGCCTCTACATTCAACATGCACCATCCTAGGGGGGATATCATATCAACTTTGATTTTTAGAAAATGCATTCACACCCAATAAATATTTTCTCAAAAATCTTTACAAACTTTTTCAAAAATCACATTCTCAAATTGGATCCCTAGCAAAATGTGTTTCCTTCATCATGGGTTCACAAAAAAAGAACTTGAAGTACTTTCCTTCAAAGAGGGAGTAGATTTTCCCCTGGGAAAAGCCTTGACCTTCCCCTTGCAAGGGGCCATTTTCTTCCTTTTGAATTCCTTGATGAAGTGATCATATTTTGAAAGGATTCCTTGATGGTGAATTTATTTACAAAAAACATTCTTGCACTTTCAAATAGTGTGTCCCTTGAGTGGGCCCCTCTTCTTTTGAAGGGTTCTAGAGGAAAGCCTTTCAAGTTTTTGACTATCTGCGTGACTTTCTGCTTGTTTTCCTATGTGGCTGCTCTCTTTTATTTGACAGGTTTTATCTGTGGATTAAAATTTTGCTTTACAGGTGCACCTGTGAAGCTACTTTCCATTATGACTTTGTGGAGTCCCCTTATATTGGGCTTCCTTCATGAGAGATTACTTGGGGGAATTCCTTATTTGTAGGTCCGAGGGCTTGTGAAGTGCTTGCATCCTGTGGGATTTTTCCATCATTGGTTTGTAGGCCTTTGGTGTACTTTGTGCAACTTCATAGTTCCATGGAGCTACAAAGTCATTTTGTTCAAACCTCCTAAGGAGAGAGTATATGTGTATTCCTTTGCCTAACCTACGCTTTCAAGCTCGCTAGATCATGGTCTACTTCCTTGATAGTTTAGGTATACATTTTTTACTCTTCGATCTACTTTAGCGAACACTCATCGATACTTGTTCTTGCTAAAGTGGGGGAAAAATGTATAGGATCGAATTTTCACCCCTTTTGTAAAATCCCCTTTTGCATACCCTCACTTTATAAAATTAAACCCAAAGGTGAAATTCTACATCACCCACCTACCTTCCATCCAATTGACACATGTTTTGTGTGTTGGTGGGGGAATTTTTATCAAGGACGTGTGTGCAACGCTTTGTCGTTCCTAATAGATCCCTACCTCTAGAGTTCGTAGGGACATTACATTCCTCATTGGGGATGAATTTTAATGCCTTTGTATGAAAAACCAACCCAAAAATGGCCTCTTCTCTTCCATTTTGGTCTTCAAAGGCATTCATTTCACAATCACTTTATCCTCTTAGCAATTCATTCATCCTCTTGCAATCTATCACATTCTCTCAAGCATTTTCACAACTTCATTGAGAATTGAAGCAATCAAGCTTGTTACTCCATCAATTCCATCCTTGTACGTGTGGTGCTAGCATAGAAGCTATGAGTTTGGAGTCTTGTGAAACCTCCCTTCATCACTGTTGTAGTCGTGTCAACTTTTCCAAGATTATTTCTTGCATTCTCCCTTCATTGGCCTTGAGAGCCTTTGGGTAGAGGTGGTAACACTTCATTTTCCTTTTTTGGTTTGATAGAGTAGCGTAGCACCTTTGGTAGTGTTAATTATTTTCCTTTTCATTTCCTTTTATTGTACTTTCTACTTCATGGATTTTTTGGTTGTCCATGGAGGTGGAAACACCAAAGCAAGGGTTTGATTGAGGTAAACGCCTATACAACCCAACATTTTTCCCCTCTTTCTTGTGTGTAATTGAATGTGTGCATGGAGCTCACTAGAAAATTGGAGCTTCAATAAGTTGATATTCATCACCCTTTATTTTCATCCACTTACCTTATCTATTATGTAGTTACCTCTCATACTTCATAATTTTGTTTATTTCGTTAAAACTTGTTAGCTAGGTAGTTAGTAGGTCTTTTGGTGTTACACACTGCATTTCACATTTTTTGGTCGTACGAATGCCAACGTTCTAGAGAGATGCCAGTGTGTCGCACTGTTGTTCCAAACCCACGCTACCATCCTCAGACAAAGAGCTATTTGAAGTGTGCTATGAACTCAAGATGTTAGCTCCTCTATCCCCATTTAGACTATTGGATCTACAAAGTGACAGAAGCACTTGAGAGTGCTCTTTATTCTCGGTTCTTGTCCTAAACACCTATTAGCTTGAGGTAAGTTAGGGAAGCCCTTCGTTCTCAACTCTCTGTGGCTTGGAGACTTGGTGTGGTCGGTCCTCCTCTCTTACATGAAGATAATGAAATTGATACAAAAAGATAGTAAAATCAAGGTAAAATGATATTAAAAGCATGTGATTGATGAATCAAATGAGTAGAGTAACAATGCATGAAGTTGTGGATGAAAATGGATTTGATAAATGCTAATTTCCCTCAAAGATACTAGTGGAAATCGGATGATTGATGTATGAAAATGAGTATAATGAATTTTTGTGAGATGATGGGTACATTCTTCATATAGAAGCCCTCTATTTATAGGACTCAAGGGCTGGAAGAAGAGGTGAAATTGAGCAATACGGGAGTAAGATGAGGATCAATAGTTTTGTGAAACTTGTCACAAGGCTAATGAAATCCATGGGGATATGTGTGGAGCACATTTTGAAAGAAGTGGAGAGTTAAGGAATGTAGGTGATATTTTAAGGGGATGTAAGAGAATTGAATGAATATGGTTGAGGGTGTAAGAGGGACAATATGGAATGTAAAAAGAATTGAATGTCTTTGTAAGAGGAATTTAAGGCATTTGTAAAAGGATTTTAAAGCCTCTGGAGGGAAAGTTATTAAATGGGTAGTTGAGATAATATTCTCAAAGAATATGCCTTTGTGAGGATAAATAGGGTAATTAGTAATTAAAAGAAATTAATTTCATGTGCAACTTGGTTAGTAAACTAGGGTTTATTTGACCAGGGTGGATTTAAAAGATAGAGAATTGAATAATGAAGATTAGTAGGTAACTTAAGGTTAATTAAGTTAGAATTAACTAACTTAAGTGGGTTAGGTGTTTGTGACATTTGATTAAATAGTTAAATTTATTTAATTAAATGAGAAGACATAGGGGTTTCAATTAGATAGTTTGATTTATTTAATTGAATGAGATGGACATTAGTAAGAAGAGGATGAATTAATATAATAAAGTTAATTATTTGATTAATATTATAAACTAATGAATTTAACTAAATAATAAATATTATTTAATTAAATGTTTAGAACATAAGTGATTTAGGAAGAAACAATGCTAGTGATCAGATTCATATGTGCAATACCGATCAGGACTCTTTAATTGTCTACATCTATATTTTATTCACATTTCTTCAAAAATTTCATTTCTAAATCTTATCAACCATTGGTTTTATAGCATTCCTATGAATAAAAATTAAAAACTTAGGCTTTCTATACAAAATTCTAGGAGGGTTTCTCAATGGTAAAAATTCCTCAATATTTGGTATTTCTTCAATATTGAATTTAGATGGGAAAGATGGGATACCTTCAACTTAATATGGGAATGTTGTTGCACCTCCAACTTGAGATGTGAAATATGGTGTAACTTAAAATTGAGATGAGAAATATGGCATATCTTCAACTTGAGATGATAAATATGGAATATCTTCTATGGTGTTCAATTTGTTGCTATCACGAAGTACCCTCATTCCTTCTCTTTTCTTCACATTCTCAATTTCATGCTCATTAGATGTTAGAGTCTTTGGGTTTTTCCTTGGAATGATAATGAATTATATATCTATCATTGATAATTCATTAATATTAGTTGATTCATGGTATAATAAAGAAAATGAATATCATACATAAATCTCAAACTAAACCTTAAAATATGATTATAACTTTTAAAACTACTACTTAAACCTTTTGAAAATTATTGAAATCATTTTAGATGTCAAAAAATATTTTCCTAAATATTTTCACATGTTAAAACACTCATAATAGCCATTGGATAGTCATAATAACCCATTATTAAAGTGAATAAATGATTATAAAATTAAATATTTTTACTTTCCTAGGGTATTATAAACTAAATATAGGTAGGTTATGTCATTAGGACACAAAAATAGGAAAAATAAATCAAATAAGAATATTGTATAGTCAAAAAAGGGTTGTCATGACAACCATAAATTAATACTAAGTTGAAATTGAACCATTATAGTTATGTCATTTTAGATCATTGAAGTGTAGATAAATTTGAGCATGGAATCATCATGTAAAAACCTCCCCTTAATGAGCCCATATGTGTCATTGGAAATCATAGGAATGAAGATATGTTGGGCTAATAAAACACATTATTTAATTATCATGGAAGGAATCATCACCAAGCATTAGATCAAGTGATTATGTACATTCTTTTTTAATTGATTTTTTTAATGAATTGGTATTCTTTTGAGTTTATTATGTCTCTATACAATCAAGGAAGGGTTTTATGAATAGATGTCCACTTATAATATTATAATAATTTTCAACTAGGTTTTGGATATCAAGGTATACAAAAGGGGTAGTTTCCATGAATGTGAGGATATGCATTGTACTCAACATATGGTTGAATGCAAAGTGAATATTTTGAATTCAATGGAGAATAAGGGTTCAAATGTATAGTTTTGTATCATTGGAATATCCTATGTATCCTGGAAAGCACTAGGGATTAATGGAATAAATAAATTGAGTTTTTCATGTGGTAATGCATGGATAGTGGAGTGCAAGGGAAAGAAATATTATTTTACAAAACTATATTAGGAGAATTCTTGGTCATTTTTGGCGTCTAAATAAAAGAAATTACTTGTAAAATCAATTGTTTTTTATCCTTGGTAATACAAGTACTTGAGATAAGATAAAAAATGGTTCAACATGAATAATGGTTTGAAGGTTCCTTGTATTTTGGATCATTTGAAAATTACTTTTAATTTCAATGAAAATATAATGGAAAACATACAATTCTAGGGGAAAAAAACATCACATTAAATATCAAACACTAACTTTGTTTGATTCATAGCAACAAATAAGAGATAATAACACAAGAAATAAAAGAGGTTGTGTACAAGATTATGGTTATGATTATTGCATCAAAGTTAATGGCTCTCTTGTACTATAATCTTCATCAAATAAATCTACTAGGTTTTGAAACTCTAGGATATAAGGTGACTCAAGTGGGGGGATTTAGAATTATCACTTTTTTATTTTATAAATAATGTTGAGAGGGGTGAGAAATTAATAATATTTTTAAATAATTTTTTGTATCATCATACTCATCAAGTAAAAATAGTCATTTCATTGATCATGGTAGAATGATAAGTCATGTTGTTCCTAAGTCATCAAACCAATCTATCTCATTGTCATGAGTATTTTCCTAGGTGTACCATAAGGAAAAATTTCTATGAAACCTTTATCAATTTTATTCCATAGGTACACAGTTTTAATCATCTATAGAGTGCAATGATGTCATCTCATCTTTGGGATTTATAGTGTGAAGACTTTGGTCACTTATTTTCTTCTTCATGGCTATGTGTTTTGGGTCAACAATTAGGTTGGAATGAAGTGAATTAAAACTTGGATATGTAGCATATGAACTATGTTGACAAGTTAGCATGAAAAAAGGGTAGAATGAAAAAGAGAATAACCTTACACTCTGAGATTCAACTCACCAGTTGCACAATGTTGTCTAGTTCATTTTTCAATTAATTTTGATATTTTTTCACACTTACTTGGTATTCAATTTTCAATTATGTATCAATATAATAAAAGTAGTAAAAAATATGAAAACAATGATTATAAATTATCAAATTCAAACAAAAAATATGATAATTATCATTCCAACATTAGGAACATGAAACTTTTAGTTCATACATGTTGAATGAACAAGTCAACTGAGAGGGGAGTGAATTAGTTGTATCTTTTCAAAACATAAAAACCCTCATTAACATTCAGATCCACATGCATTCATTAAACCCTTAATCTATTATGATGAATTAGCATGAAGAGAAAATAACAGAAACTGGAACAACTTTAACACCATGCAAAAGAGAGCACTAGATTTACATGGAAAACCCAAGGAGGGAAAAACCACAGTGAGGATTAGCTCACAATATAAGTAATCAAAAAATTGGTTACAAGGGATCACTGCCAGAATAGGACACTATCCAGAAAGGCTCACAACCAAGGCTCACTGCCAAAATAGAAAAAGAAGATAGAGAAGAAATGTTACACACAAAACATGATCTCAATGCAGCAGAGATTGCACCACAATAGCTCCAAACTTCATAGTCTATTTGAATGATTTCATACACCTTCTACTTACTGCATGTGGTAATTGAACACTTGAAATTTTTCACTTCTCTGCTCAATTTTGCATCATTTTCATCACACACTTCACACTTTCATCTATTTTATCCTCCTTCAACAATTCAACTCATACTTATATCGTCCTCAACCTTGAAACCCTTTCCAAGGTGGGAAATGCACCTCAAATATACAAATTCAAATTAGGTCGGTGCCAAAAAACTTCTATGGTGGATAGAAGTGAATGTAGAATAGAACAAAAATTAATTGGGACCCAAATCAACAACACCAATTAACCACACACTACCACAAACAATATTTATCCTTTGCCTGTAGTGTAAAAACCATTAAAATTTTAAGTACACGCTTCCTCAAACCCAAATATGACTTGTGAACCCCACACCATGCTTGAACATGATCTATAATATTCCTCAAACATCTTGAAATCCAACAAACTCCCTCACAAAAACTTTCACCTAAAAAATGTACAAATCCAGTACACTCATATTAGTTTGTCATACACTATTACTTGAAAACTTATATTTCGAAGCACCAAAAATCAAATCCAATTGACTAAGGTAAAATTCCAACACCACCAAGACACCTTCAGAATTGCAAGACCTAAAGCATAACTGTGGAGAAACGTGGAGCAAAACGTTTCTCCCAAACACCTCTGCAATGCACAATCACACACTGGTGAACACAACTTCTATTATATGATGATCTAGCATACCATCTCTTGAATATAAAATATTTGAACACCTCTCACCAAAATATCCAAATCAAATAGGTAGATATTCAACCTAGAATAAATGTGGAGCAAAACTAGAACATCTCTTTGTAGCCTAGAACAATGTAGTACAACACACTGTTTTCTCTTCTTATCAAATTTTCTCAAATGCAATTGGAAACCAAGTAACAAAGACACATCCACATCATCTTCAACACTATATGGAATCTTATGAAACAAACACTAGAGGTTAACACCATTAGCTTAACTGATGACCACATAATGTAACAAATTAAAGCATAGACAACACCAATTGTTCATCTTCAACATCAATCTCCTACAACACATACAATTGACATCAATAACAATGCAATATTGTTAACATCAATGAAAACACCAATCTTCACATACTTGCAATATAGAATCAAATTGATTCTACAAGCATGCAATTTAGTTCTTCTATATTAACAAAAAGGGGAACTAGTGGAATTAATAAACAATGATTGATATTTTGTCAAAACCACCAAAAGTACATTTCTATGTTAGATAAAGAAAAAATTACAAAAAAAATAGAGCTTGTGGTTCTTGAATCATGAGATCCCAGTGTATTTCTATTATTTTTGTGATTCCAACAAACACACTCACATTATGACCCACTTTGAGAATTATAATGGGGAGAGAGGGAGAGTGGGGGAGAGTTAGAGAGGGAGTGAGGGAGGAAAGGAGGTGTTAGGAAAATCATATAGGCTGATTAAACCATTTCCTACATAACCTCATGAGATAAAATTATGCATGAAATTTTAAAATAAACATATAAAAATATCAAAGACATATCATAATATAAAACAAGATATACCCTATAAAAATCCTCATAGAGGGAAAATCCCAACCTCCAAAAGCATCCACACTCATTGTATTATTGAACAATGAAATATTATAATACACTTACATGGTCTCCATAAATACTTCTAAAATATTAAGCCTCTCCAATGCATCACCCATGTGTCCAAGAATGAATCCAGTCATCCTATGTAATGTTTCACATATGGACTCCTCATAAGAAGACTTAATACAATGATAGTTAAGCCAAAACAACCAAAATCCAACCTCAACCATTATACATTTGATTTATTTTATAGAATCAATCTCATAAAAATATAACTAAGTGGTAAGATAAAGCCATTTGTCTCAAAACCAAGACTAGACAAAACCATTGAACCCACATTTACTTTTTTTTACTACGTTTTCCATCATTAAATATTCTTCCAATGTGAAACCCACACATAGAATATCTAACCCAATTTTACATACAACTTTACAAGTGGCCCCAGAGAAATATTTAATATGGCTAAAAACATTTCCTAAGGATGCACTAAAATAAATATTTATTTTACATAATTAAGTCAATGTAATGTTATGCAATGTGTATAACACCTAATCCTATCATTCTCACACTTATTGTATACATCACATAAGGGTAAATAAATAAAATATATCATCATATCCATACATGAAACCTCATGAATATCTAGCATGCTCTTGTGATCCATTAAGATACTCACAACAACATCAAAGATTTCTACCATATCAAGCAATAACTCTCATAATCCAACATGCCACCTATGGAAGAAGACAAATAAGCCAAGGTAAAAATGAACCAATCCAAAGAACACAAGAATAAAATCTAATTGATTGATAACAAAGGCTCCATGCTAGTGTCATAAAGAATAAAACCCACATGATTGGAAATAACAACCACAAAAATGCTAATCTATCCAATAATCCATACCTCAAAGGTATTTAAACATTATTAAAATTCATTCCAAAAACATATCTAACCCATTAATTGTAATCACAAGCTCCAAGTGTCAAACCTATAAATGAATAACATACACATCAAGGAATTCCCATTGCATGGTTAATGCCAAATCTGAAAATGAACATGGTATACCAAGTATACCAATAGAATCATATAGAATGTGTAACCAATATCATGTAGTAACCAATATCACATAGTAACAACTAAGATAGGGTTGAATCAATTATATACTTTTAAACATCATAAACCCTCATTAACATTATAATCTACATTAGTTCTTAAACCCTTAATATGCATTAACAGAATGTAAACATGTAAAGTAGTAATGCAAACACATAAAACCTATAAGAACACTAGATTTAAATGGAAGACACAAGAAGGGAAAACCATAGTGAGGAATAGCTCACTAATAGATGAATTGCAACACCGAATACAATAAGGATCACTACGAAGGGCTCACTACCTAGAAAGATAAAGAAAGGCTCATTGTCAGTGGCTCACTGCCAAAAGAATCAATGTCCAAAAGAAAGAAGAAATAATAAGGAGTGGATCACTTCCAATTTGAACTGATAATAATGCATCTCTCATTTACCAAAGGTACACTTCCACTAAAGCATAAATAACACATCAAATAGACTAAAATGTAGACACCTTATGGTCAATGCATTAGGAAGTCATAGGAATTAATGCTCACACTCAAATAAGCACACTTGGTCACTTTTGCATCTTTCACATCACAGAAAATCACATGATCCACACAAAAATTCTCTGTGTTTATACCCTGTGTGACCTAAAAGAATCTCAATGAGGTTGGCCTTAATGAAACGTATACACCTCAACCGTGTATCACCAAATAGGTCAACACAACACACTTCCACAATATAAATAAGTGAAGCCAAACATTGACACTACTTAATTGGGACCCAAATCTACACCAACACACTTCTCAATGCTTCCTCAGCCAACAATTATCCTCCACAATTAGCACTAGCATGTCAAGTCGACAAAACTTGAACTAACACTAACAAGCAACTCCAAACACACTTCTCAAGGTCTAGAAACATCTCATGGACCACACAACAACACTCCCCACTATTCATAAAAAAATTCAAAATAATCCAGCACCATCAAAATATACTACACAACTAATACAACCACCTGAAACTCAATAACACCTTCATTTTTTACAACCAGACATACTAGCACTGACATCCAACACACCAAACAACCTTGCAAAACAACTCAACACCTAAAAATTCAAGGGAAGGTAGATACAACCATTATAAGCATGTTCCTAGATCCACAACACCAAAAATTTCACTACGAAGAAATGTGGATAAATCTCATTTCTCCTAGACCCCCTATTTTTCTAGACAGACATATTGTCAAATACCTCTTCCACTGCAGTATGATCCAAAACCTAAAACTTTGGAAATTACAATTTTAACACCTTTGATCATCAAGTCCAAACTGCATGATCATATCATCATTTATGAAGAAATGTGGATGAAAACACTGAACACCACTCTGTGACACTAAAGTTTATTTTATTCTTCATCAACATTACTAACATCTCTGCAACACATATACAACATCTACAACACTTTCCAACTATGAAATTTTTCCCAAACACAAGACAAGGTAGCAACCTCTACAACTATACTGAAGTAAGACATTAATGGCAACACCAACCTTGTGTTGACATTAATACCAACAACTCCAATGTTAGGGTTTTATATTATCAACACCAATAATATTCCAATACTCT
Source organism: Sequoiadendron giganteum (assembly GCA_007115665.2). NCBI lineage: Eukaryota > Viridiplantae > Streptophyta > Pinopsida > Cupressales > Cupressaceae > Sequoiadendron > Sequoiadendron giganteum. The sequence continues at coordinate 582,295,177 of CM021108.1, read as the reverse complement.
CTTCATACAAGGGGTTGACATCAATAACAACACCCAAGCAACTCACAGATAACTCCATCATCTTCAAACTTCCAACACACTTAAGATCCCCTTTTGGTCCCCCATTTTCATATCCATAGCCCCCATCTTGTTAGTTTACTTGAGGGAAGAAATCCCATAGGTTGCAAGTCAATGTACAAAAAAATTGTTTGACTTAGGCAAGCCCTTATACAACACAACCCTTCCCCCTCTTTCATGTGTGGAGGTTTTTAGAATTGAAGTAAATTGGAGGAAGATTGAGGACTAATTGATCATTCATACATTCACGACCTGCAAGTTAGAAATATAAGGAAAGTGGATTTTAACAGTTATAGACAAAGTTCTGATAGTGACATTGGGAGAATAGGACTTGCAGACCAAGAGCTACAAGACCATAAATGGGTCTTGAATAGAAGGAAGCTATTCTAGGGAACCCCACACTCCTCATTGTATGGTCTAAAATAGTCACCTGGGATGTGATTTCTAAAGTTTTATTTCTTTGGATTGATATTTGATTTTATTAGGAGTGAGGAAGATTTTTTTTATGTTAGTAATATTTATTATCAAATCCTAATAATTTTATTTTCTAAGGGCGATATGTTATTGTAGCATAAAAAAATGTCACCATTGAGAATTTCACACTATGTTTAGCTCCCCTTATGTGCTTGGACCTAATTATGCATTTAATTACCCACTTTTAAATATTATTAGAAAATAAAATAATGGGAATGAAATAAGTATTTATTATTTTCTCTTGATGTTTAAGGCCCCAAAAAGGATGGTTCTAGATTAGGGTGCCCCATTCCCTTGCCCAACCCTTTTTGGCCCCATTTTGGATATGTCAATGTTGGTATTTTATTATTTGAAACTCCAATTTGATGTTTTGTCTATCAGTATTTGATTTTTGAGAAATTAGAAGAAATACCTATAAATATAAGTAATTATCATAATTTTAATTCTAACAAGAACTAGCAGCATTAAGGAAGCAATTGAGATTATTATTAAGCAATTAAGAGTAGTCAAGAATATAATTATCAATATTATTGCAACATTAATTTTAGTCAAGCATCATGTCACCATTCATCATTTTTTATGTAAATTTGTTCATGTTTTGTGAGTACTAACACTTACAGGAATTCAAATCAAACACCAATTTCTCCTTGAAGGTGATGAGTACATGAATTCAATCCAATTCAAGGAATGCATATTTGAGTGGTGAGTTACAATAATTTGTCAATTTATCACTTTTCATCATTTAACCTTTTCCCAATCAAGGGTAAGCTCTCTTTATACGTCATCATCATCATAGATGTTGTGGACGTAGAACTACCAAAACAGGGTTTGACTTAGGCAAGCCCTTATACAACACAACCCTTCCCCCTCTTTCATGTGTGGAGGTTTTTAGAATTGAAGTAAATTGGAGGAAGATTGAGGACTAATTGATCATTCATACATTCACGACCTGCAAGTTAGAAATATAAGGAAAGTGGATTTTAACAGTTATAGACAAAGTTCTGATAGTGACATTGGGAGAATAGGACTTGCAGACCAAGAGCTACAAGACCATAAATGGGTCTTGAATAGAAGGAAGCTATTCTAGGGAACCCCACACTCCTGACTAATCATTTCAACCTAAACTTTAGATGTCAGGTTCCACTTTGTCTGCCCTCTACATTTTTGGACTCTATTTTTATCTTTATGTTATGTATTTCTTTGAAATCATCTCAATTTATTGCATTTTCATAGCTAACCTAGGAACATCATTGCATCATATAATTTAGTCAACTAAAAGTTAATTAATCAACATATAAAATAGGGATTAAAACATTGATCCACCATTTTGTCTCTTCCATTGAGGTTTGTATCCAAGTGGATATTGGGATCACTTTGAACCCTAATGTCCTTAATTGGAAGAAGTACAATTTAGGACCTAGATCCCTTTTTCCAATCAAACATTTTGGTGAACCTAATTGTTTTTACACTCTAAATATTTTAAAATATGAAGCATATCATTTAAAAATTTGAGTGTAATCATAGGGTGTGTAAATTTATCATTTATGCATACATAATTTTCACAAAAAACATCAAAAAATTCAAAAAATGCATTACATTTTACATTCAAAAGATAACTTGGGTTAATTTTAGTTAATCAAAAAGTACATCTAGTTCATACCTACATTCCAAAATCTACAGGTCATATCAAATATAAAAATAATATTTGAAATGGTTTATGTGATCATTTAGGCATATGCATATGTGAAAAAGTGAACAATTGCATTGTTTTTGTGGCAAAAAGATTTTAAAAAATCACATTTCTATATTTTCAACTTAGGATTAGTCAATTGATGTATGGTATAATCTGAAAATTATATTTTAAATTGCATTAATTTCTTGAAAAATCTAAAAATTGCATGCACTATTGTATTACACATAGAAAATTTACAATTCTATGTACATTTTTGGAAATATGTAAACTCTCAAACCTGAACTGTTACAGAATAGGATGCTGAGATATTGTAGACCATATTTTGATTTTGAATTTGATAAAAATAACTTATTGGTCTAGGACACCAAGCACCCTTTTCTAATATTTGTTTCCTAAAAATTGGATCACAATACTATCTTTGTATTTCCTATGTGGTTTTGATTTACATTTTTGCAAACTGGTTCATTTGTTGTGACTATAGTGAACTTTCATGTCATAGTAAGACTATTTCAATGTTTTGAAAAATAACATAACCATGATCTAGCACAATGATCGTATGATAACCAAGATAATTATATTTTCTCAAACATAGTAGATAGATATGAGATCTTGATAATGCTTAATAATTATATTTTTTTTATAATGATCATGCTAGCTAGGGATAATATGAAAATGAATTAGATATTTATATGATTCACTTGAGGTTAATCAGATAGTAGGATAAGAGTTAACTTAAGTATCATCTTTGGATGAAGTGCATGAAATGTATGTTTTCATCTCTTATGCTCTATTTGAAGTAGACTTAGAGTAATCAGATCTCTATCAACAAGTTTATCTGACTCTCTCTCTCTCCCCCCTTCCCTTTCTAGTTCTCTCTATCTCACCTCTCTCTCCCTCCCTCCCTCTTTCCCTCTCTAATTTTCTCTATCTCCCCTTCTCTCTCCTTCCATTTATACTTCTCTCTATCTCACCTCTCTCTCTCCCTCCTCTCTCTAATTCTATCTATCTCCTCTCTCTCTTCCTTCCACCCACCTTTGCTCACTAATTCTCACTATCTAACCTATCCCTATATACATATTTCTCTCTCCCTCCCTTCGTCCTTTCCTCTCTCAATCTCTCCACCTTTCTCCTTAACTCTCTACTTCTCTCTATCACATATATCTATTACCTATCTCTCTCCCCTTCCCTCTCTAATATCTTTCTCTCTATCTCACCTCTATCCCTACATATCCCTCCCTCTCTCTCTCACCTCTCTCTCCCTCCCTCCCTACCTCTTCCTCTCTATCCTTCCCTCTATAATTCTCTTTATCTCCCCCTCCCTCTCTCTACCTACCTCTCTATATTTCTCTCTCATCTCTCTATCCATCCCTACATGTCCCTATATCTCTCCTTTTGTCTCTACTTCTCTCTACCTACCTATCCCTCTATACATCATTCTTTCTCCCTCTATCCCTCCTCCCCTCTCTCAAATCTCTCCACCTTCTTCCCTCTCAAATTCTCTCTCTATCACGTCTCTCTATTACCTCTCTCTATCTCTATCTCCTTCCCTCTCTACTCTCTCTATCTCAACTCTCTCTCTCCCTACCTTTCCCCCTCTCTGTATCTCTCCCTCCCTCCCCCCTCTTCCTATCTCTCCTCTCTCTCTCCCTCCCTCCTTCCCTCTCTCAATATCTCTACCTTCCTTCTTACCTCTCTCTCCCCTCTTCCCTCTCTACTCTCTTTCTCTATCTCACCTCTCTCTCCCTACATATTTTTGAACAAGAAAACTAAGAGGGGGGGTGAATTAGTTGTCACAAATTTAAAACTTAATTCATTCACCAAAACTAATCCTTAGCACTACTTAAATGATTAAACATTAAATGCAATTAAACCATCACAAAAACATAGCAACACTAGATTTACATGGAAAAACCAATAAGGGAAAAACCATAGTGAGTATTAACTCACACTATAAAGAATATCAAAACCGATTACAAGAGGCTCACTGCCAAAACAAGGACTCATTGTCAAGATCAGGACTCACTGTCCAACAAGGCTAACAACCTAGAGGGCTCACTGCCATAGAGATACAAAGAATATAGTAGAGATATATTACAAGGAGAAGACAATCTCAATGCAATAGAGAAATCCGCCACAATTTTGTCAACAACTTGCAGACATGCATGAATGATAGAGTACACCTTTTTCTCACTACATTCAAAAATTCAGCATTTAGGCTTCAAACTGATCTGCCACACTCACATCACACACACTCACTAATTAGCATCAATATTGCATCTATCTACTCTATTTCTTTTCACTTGTCTATCTTCCACTTTCCTTCCTCTTTTCACTACCAACCCATTCTATATTTATACCATCTTCATCTTTGAAACATATCCAAAGTCAGCCATCCAACATTAAATTCAAATTAATTCAGTGCCAAAGCATCCTAGGGTGGAATTAGAATGAAGGAGACCCAAACACACGCTTGATAAGGACCCAAATATATCCAAGATGCTTCATCAACTTTGAAGATAGTGTTCAACACAAGGTCAACCAAACCAGTGTAAAACACATAGAACAATTAAGCATGAACCTTCCAGATATCAAAATTATCTTCAATTCAATAAAAACAACTCAACTCTAGAATCGCAAGTCATAAGACTTTACCAAAGATAAATTTGGACAAGCATTTCTCTTGGACCTCAACCAAAAATACAAAAAACCATAGTTCACAACTGGTGAACATAACTCACATTGTATAATGAATCAACAACCCAAAATCTGGATATACCAACCTCCAACAATCATGATCAACATATCTGAACCACACAAACATTATGAAGAAAAACCCGAAGCAACCACTAAGCACCTACAATCTTCCTTCAATATAATTTTCTCAATATCCTCAACATAGACATCCAATAACTAGTAACCATGACATTAATTACAACAACTAGTTGATAACCAATTGACTAGTTTACATCAATGAAAACACCTTCATTCTTCCCATTCTTACAACAATCTCCCCCTTTGTCATTGATGGAAACACATGATGTGAAAAACCATCAAAGACAACATACTAGCTCTGAATACACTTCTCAATATTTTTTCTTTGTTTTCTCCCCCATAGTAGATAATATTTTATATTATTCCTCTTCTTTTTGTTTTATTCTTCTTTCTTCCTCTCTTTTTTTCGTTCATTTTCTTCTTATTTTTCACATTCTTATTCTCCCCTTTTGACATCAATGGCAAAGGCAAAAGATATTTTACATTAATTTCCTCTTTGACATTAAAAACATAATACTTCACAATGACAACACCTGACATTACATGCTCCCCCTAAGAGGTAGCCACCAAAACATCAGTATAGAAGAAAGATAGATCCATAGATCCACCAAATAGATGCATCTCCATATGCATCTAGTTCAAGAAAGGAGGGGAAATGATCCCTAAATCCTCTCTAAGATACTCAAAGGTATCTTTAGGAAGAGCCTTTGTAAATATATCAGAAATTTGATCCTTCATTAAAACATATTCAGGTTTTACTTCATCCTCCATGACCTCTCTCAAGAAATGATACCTGATAGATATATGCTTCATCCTTAAGTGTATCATTGGATTCTTTGAGATGTTAATTGCACTTTTATTATGATAGAATATAGAAATAGGATCATCATACACCATTGTGATATCTTTCAATGTATGTTTCATCCATAGAACTTGTGTACAACAAGATGCAACATCAATATACTCAGCTTCAACGGTAGACAAGGAGACCGAATCTTTATTTTTACTCAACCATGCAACCAATCTACAACCAAGAAAGAATGCACCACCACTAGTACTATGTTTGCCATCTACACATCCATCCCAATGTACATCTGTATAGGCACTTATAATAAATTCAGTATCTCTAGGATACCATAACCCATAATCCAAAGTTCCATTAAAATATTTGAATATTGTTTTATCAACAACAACATGTGTCTCCTTAGGATCTTCTTGAAATCTAGCCACAAGACAGACAATATGCATAATATATGGTGTAGTAGCAATGAAATACAATATTCCACCAATCATAGATCTATACTTGCTATGATCAGCCTTAGGTGAATCATCATCTTTAGCCAATTTGTAATCAATCACCATAGGAGTACATACCGGTTTGGAACCATCCATCCCAAACTTCCTCAACATCTCTTTCACATACTTAAACTGTGAAATAAAAATCCCTTTCTCTGTTTGATTAATCTGTAGCCCAAGAAATAAACATCTCTCCAAACATAAACATTTCAAACTCTTTTTGCATCTCTTTTGCAAAAATCTTACACATATTTTCATTTCCTCCAAAAATAATGTCATCAACATATACAACTACAATCAAGATTTTTTCATTTTCAATCTTAAAATATAGATTACTATCTATCATACCTTTGTTGAAACCTTGTTGAATCAGATACCTATCTAGCCTCGAATACCAAGATCTAGGAGCTTCCTTCAATCCATATAAAGCTTTATTCAATCTGAACACCATATCCAATTGATCTAACAACTGAAATCCTTCTAGTTATTCCATGTAGACCTCTTCTTCTAGCTCACCATTCAAAAATGTAGACTTGACATCCATCTGATAGACCTTGAAATCTTTATGAACAAAAAATGCTAAGAACATCCTTATAAATTCCATTTTTGATACTAAATAAAAAGTCTCTTTGAAATCTATGCCTTCTTCTTGTGAGTAACCTTTACACATAAGACTTGCTTTGTTTCTAACCACTTCTCCATTCTCATTCAACTTATTTTTGAATGCCCACTTTGATCCAATAATGTTTTTATCTGTCGATCTTGGGACCAATTCCCAATTTTGATTCTTCTCAATCTGAATAAGTTCTTTTTTCATAGCTTCCATCCAATTCTCATATTTACATGCTTCACTTACATTTTTCGGTTGAATCTCATAAAATAAACATAGATTTACTTCAACAACAACTCTGCTTCTAGTCAATACTCCTTTAGTCTTATCTCCAATAATATGACTTTCTAAATTATTCTTCTGCACATATCTAGGTGTCTTAGGGGACACCACCAGAGCTTCTTCTTCTCTTTCATTCTATTTATTTTGCTTCTCTTGCCCATCCTTTTCCTATTCTTCCACAATCTCTTCAATTCTTACACAATCAGGTTCATCAGTGACATCCATCAATGTCAATTGAATTCTTCGTTGTTTCATCAACCTTGACATTTGCACTTTCTAAAATCTTCCTTGGTCTTTTATTGAAACATCTATATGCTTTTATTTTAGTATAATCTCCAAGAAAAATTCCTTCATCGCTTCTTGCATTTAAATTTCCTAAAGTTTCTTCATCTCTTCTAATATAACATTTGCTTCTGAATACCTTGAAATACTTAATAGTAGGAATTCTTCCATGTCATAGCTCATAGGGGGTCTTTGTACTATTTTCCCTTGATTTAACTCGATTGAATACATAAAAAAAAGTATGACTAGCTTCTCTCCAGTAAAATTTCGGTAAACCAGCCTCAGTAATCATTGATCTAGCAGCCTCTTGAACTATTCTATTTTTTCTTCCAACAACTCCATTCTGCTAAGGACTTATCGGAGTAGATAACTATATCTTTATTCCATGCACTTCAAAAAAACATATTAAACTCATGGGAGGTGAATTCTCCACCTCTATTAGACCTTAAGAGTTTTATCCTCAAATTCATTTCATTTTCAACCATAGCTTTGAATGTCTTGAATCTATCGAATGCATCTATTTTTTCTCTAAGAAATGTAACCCATGTATATCTAGAATAATCATCAACCAAAGCATAAAATACCTTTCACCTTGTAGACTTCTCACTCTTGTAGGACCACAAAGATCTATATGAATTAAATCCAATAATCTAGTAGTAGATCGTTCCTTTGATCTGTAATGACTTTTTGCTTGCTTTCCAAACTGATAATTTCTGCAAATAGCATTTATAGGTTTTGTAATCCTTGGTAAATCTCTCATGGCCTGAACAACACTAATCCTCACCAAGTTATCAAAATTCATGTGACACATTCTCTAATGCCACAACCAACTGTCATTAATCTGAGTCATAAAACATCGTCTATTAGCACCCTTAAGTTGATAGATATTTCCTTTAGATTTCTTTTCTACAAAAATCAGTGCACTAGATCCTTTCTGGATCTCACATCTCTCATCCTTAAATACAAGATCATATACCTTACTGCACATATGTCCAAAACTTAGAATATTATGTCTTAAACCCTTAACATAGTAGACATCATTAGTATCATTCTTGCCATCAAAACTTACTGAACCTATCCCATAAATTTTAGCACCAGTATCATCTCCAAACATAACCAAGCCTCCATCATATTTTTCAAGTTTAAAAAACTTAATTTTATCACTAGTCATGTGATGTGAACAATCACTGTCAAAAACCCAATAGTTATTTTATTTTTTAGCATGTAGGGCAGAGATAGCAGTACCTTCATTTTTCTCCTTCTCTAGAGGGCTTTCCTTCACCTGTTTTTCAAAATTAGCAGAAGTAGGTTCATCCTTTATGGCCAAGAACAAGAATTCATAGTCATCAGAATCTTCATAATCAAAATATTCATCAGATATACTAACATTCTTATTCACATAATAAGCTTTGTTGATCTTCTTTCCTTTCTTTTCTTTCTCATATCTTTGTTTATTCCTCTTAGCTCTTTTTGTATATTTTGCAACATAATGACCTATTTCTCCACAACTAAAGAATTTAAAGGGTAACTTACCTTCATACTTATTGAATCCTTTCCTCATCCTTCTCACAAAGTTAGATTCTATTTCATCAATATTTTCTTCATCCAAATTTTCATCTTTTGTAGCTTTAAAAGCAGTCTCTGATTTGCATCCATTCCTCAGATTTAACTTTCTCATCTCATAAGATGTCTGAAATCCCAACAACAGATCTTTAGTGCAAGTCTTATAATATATACTTTGTTCAATAGCACACACCTTCTCATTGTAATAATTAAGGAGAGTTCTAAGAATCTTCTTTATAATTCTGGTTTCATCTATAGTAGCACCAAGTCTTAGCATTTTGACTATTATCTCATCCAATCTATGTATATAAGCTTTAACATTCTCATCTTCAGACATATGTAGAAGCTCAAACTGTGTCTCCAAATTCTATAATTTTTTCTCTTTGACTCTTTCATCACCTTCATGTGCCCTTTCCAAAGCATCCTAGACTTCCTTAGCAGTCTTCAATTCTAAACCTTAATCAACTCAGAATGTACCAGACTATTCTTCAAAATGTACTTTCCCTTATTATTCGCTTCATGTGATTTGATCTCATTAGTATTACTTGGACCATTAGCAGGAGGAGTTTAAGGATTATTGCAAGCTTTCTCCACATCATATTTACAATATTCCAGATACTCTTCCATCAGATTTTTCTAGATAGCATAATTAGTTCCATCAAATCTCAGATAATCATAAGTCATTTTTCAAACCATCTCGAACCTTCCTCAAGTGGTTAAGCTCTTCACCAAGGAACCAAGCTCTGATACCAATTGTTGAACAAGATAACTAAGAGGGGGGTGAATCCATTCTCATAGATATAAAGATTAATTCATTCACTGGAACCAATCCTTAACATTTCCTAAATGATTAAACATTAAATGCAAGTGCAGGAACTGAAAACCATCACAAAAACACAACACCATATTTACATGGAAAACCCAATAAGAGAAAAACCATGGTGAGGATTAACTCACACTATAGAGAATATCAAAATTGATTACAAGAGGCTCACTACCAAAACAAGGACTCACTATCCAACAGGGATAACAACCCAGAGGGCTCACTGCCATAGAGATACAAATAAGATAGAAGAGATATGTTACAGAGAGAAGACGACATCAATTCAACAGAGAAGTCCACCACAATTTTCTCAACCACTTGAAGACATGCATGAATGATAGAGTACACTTGCTCACTACACCTGAAAACTCAATATTTAGGCTTCACACTAATCTACCATACTCACATCACACACACTCACTGATTAGCATCAATCTCATCTATTTTATCTATTTATTTGCACTTATCTTTCTTCTGCTTGCCTTCCCCTTTTCACCACTAACCCATTTTGTATTTATACCATCTTCAACTTTGAAACATATCCAAAGTCAACCATCCAAAATTAAATTCAAATTAGGTTGGTGAAAAAGAATCTTAGGGTGGAATTAGAATGAGGGCAACCCAAACACATGCTTGATAGGACCCAAATAGATCCAACATGCTTCATCAACTCTGAAGATAGTGTTCAACACAAGGTCAGCCAAACCAATGTAAAACACATAGAACAATTAAGCAAGAACCTTCTAGATACCAAAATTATCTTCAATACAATAAAAACAAATCAACTCTAGAACCATAAGTCATAAGACTTTACCAAAGAGAAATCCATACCAACAACATTTTTCTTAGACCTCAACTAGAAATACAGAAAACCACAGTTCACAATTGGTGAACATAACTCGCACTGTATAATGAATTGACAACCAAAAATCTAGATATAGCATATTCTAACAATCATGATCAACATATTTGAACCACACAAACATAGGAGAAAAAACTAGAGCAAAACCTGGAGCAACCACTGAGCACCTGCAATCTTCCTTCTATACAATTTTCTCAATATCCTCAACATATACAACCAATAACTTGTAACCATGACATTAATGACAACTAGTTGATAACCAATTGACCAGTTGAAATAAATGACAAAATCTTCATTCTTCTAATTCTTGCAACACATATCCCTCCCTCCCTCCCCCCTCTCTCTCTATCTCACCTCCCTCTCCCTCCCTCCCTACCTCTCCTTCCCTCTCTCCTTCCCTCTTTACTTCTCTCTATCTACCATCCCTCTCTCTACCTACCTATATCTATTACTCTCTATCTCACCTTTCCCTCTCCATCTGTATCTCTCCCTCTATCCCTACCTCTCCCTACATCTCTCCTTCCCTCTCTAATTCTCTCTATCTCCCCCTCCCTCTCTCTACCTACCTCTCTCTCACATTTCTCTCTCCATCCATATCTCTCCCTCTATCCCTACCTCTCCCTGCATCTTTCCTTCCCTCTCTACTTATCTCTATCCCCCTCCCTCTCTCTACCTCCATCTCTCTCTATTTCTCTCTCTCTCACCTCTCTCTCTCCATCCCTATCCATCCCTACATCTCTCCTTCCCTCTCTCAATCTATCCACTTTCCTCCTTCTCTCTCTACTCTCTTTCACTTCTCCATCCCTCCCTCTCTCTATCTCAACTCTCTCTCCCTACCTCTCCCTCCCTCCCCCCTCTTTCTCTCTCTCTCTCTCTCTCTCTCTCTCTCTTCTTTTCCTAACAACTTTTCTACTTCTCTCTATCTAACCTATCCCTATATACATGTTTCTCTCTCCCTCCCTCCCTCCCTCCCCTCTCAATCTCTCTACCTTCCACCTTACCTGTCTACTTCTCTCTCTATCACTTCTCTCTCACTTCTCCCTTTCTCTCATTCCTTCCCTCTCTACTCTCTCTATCTCACCTCTCTCTCCCTACCTGTCCCTCCCTCCCTTCTCTCTCTCCCTCCCTCCTTACCTAACCTTACCTCTCCCACCCTCTCTCTCTACCTACCTATCCCTCCATCCTCTCTCTATCTCACCTCTCTCCCCATCCCTACCTCTCCTTCCCTCTCTACTTCTCTCTATCTCCCCCTCCCTCTATCTACCTACATGTCCCTCTATATCTCATTCTTTCTCCCTACCTCCCTTCTCTCTCAGTCTCTCCACCTTCCTCCTTCTCTTTCCACTCTCTCTCACTTCTCCCTCCCTCCCTCTCTCTCCTTCCCTCTCTATCTCAACTCTCTCCTTACATCTATATTCCTCCTTTCTCTCTCCCTCCTCTTTCTATCTCTCATCTTCCTCTCTCTCTCTCCTCTCCCTCTCTATCTACCCCCTCTCTCTCCTCTCCCTCTCTCTACTCTCTCTTTCTATCTCAACCCTCTCTCTACCTATCTCTACCTCTCTAATCTCTCTCTATATCACCTCTCTCTCCCTACCTATCCCTATATCTCTCTCACCTCTCTCCCTCCCTCACTCCACTCTATACTTCTTTTTATCTCCTCCTTCCTCTCTCTATGTACCTCTCTATGTTTCTCTCTCATTTCTCTCTCTCTCCTTCCCTCTCTACTTCTCTCTACCCACATATCCATATATATCTCTCTCTCTCCCACCAACCTTCACTCTCTACTTCTCTCTACCTACCTATCCCTATATACCTCTTTCGTTATCCCTCCCTCCCTCCTTCCCTCTCTCAATTTTTCCACCTTCTTCCCTCTCTACTTCTCTCTTTATCACATCTCTCTATCATCTCTCTCTCTATCTCTCTCCTTCCCTATCTACTCACTCTATCTCAAATCTCTTTCTCCCTACCTTCCTTGCCTCTGTATCTCTCTCCTTCCCTCTCTACTCTCTCCCTACCTTTTCCTCCCCTCTCTCTTTCTAACCTACCCCTATATACCTCTTTTTCTCTCCCTCCCTCTGTCCCTCTCTCCCTCCTTACCTCTCTCAATCTATCTATCTTCCTACTTACCTCTCTCTCCCACTCTCTCTTCCCTTCCCTTCCCTCTCTACTCTCTTTCTCTCTATCTCACCTCTCTCCCTACATATATCCCTCCCTCCCTCTTCTCTCTATCTCACCTCCCTCTCCCTCCCTCCCTACCTCTCCTTCCCTCTTTACTTATCTCTATCTCCCCTCCCTCTCTCTACCTACCTACCTCTATTATTTTTTCTCTCACCTTTCTCTCTCCATCACTATCTCTCCCTTTATCCCAACATCTTCATCCATCTATCCTTCCCTCTTTCTATCTTTCCTCATCCTCTCTCTACCTACCTCTCTCTCTCCTATTTATCTCAATTATTTCTCTTTATCTCTCCCTTCCTCCCCTGCCTCTCCCACCCTCTCTATAATCTATCTCAACTATCCCTCTTTACCTATCTCACCCTCTAGTGAGGTGAGATAGAGAGAGTATAGAGAGAGATGGAAGGAGGGAGAAGTGAGAGAGATAGAGGTGATAGAGAGATGTGATAAAGAGAAGTGGAGGAGACTGAAGGAGAGAGAGAGAGAGAGAATGGTGAGATAAAGAGTAGATAGGGGAGAGAGTGAGAGACAAAGAGGGGGAGGGAAAGGGAGAGAGGAGGGAGGGAGGGAGGAAGGGAGAGGTAGGTATATATGTAGAGAGTTGAGATAGAGAAAGTATAGAGGGAATGAGAGAGAGTAGAGAGGGAAGGAGAGAGAGGAGGGAGAAGTGAGAGCGATAGAGGTGATAGAGAGATGTGATAGAGATAATTAGAGAGGTAAAGGGAGAGAGAGAGGGGGAGGGAGGGAGGATAGAGAGTGGGGAGGGAGAGAGATAATGAAGAAATAAAGAGAAGTAGAGAGGAAAGGAGAGAGAGGGAGGGGAGAGTCAGAGGGAGAGAGTGAAAGAGAAATAGGGGGAGGGAGAGAGATAAGGGATGGAGGGAGAGGTAGGGTGAGATAGAGGTGAGATAAAGAGAGTAGATATGGAAGGAGAGGGAGAGGGAGAGGGAGAAGGGAGAAGTGAGAGAGAGAGGTGATAGAGAGAAGTAGAGAGGGGAGGAGCGAGGGAGGGGGAGAGAAGAGGTATAGATGGATAGGTTAGATAGAGATAAGAAAAGGGGGAATGTGGGTGGGAGGAAGGAAGAGAGAGACATAGATAGAGATAGAGATAGATAGATAAAGAGGGGGGAGATAGAGAAAATTAGACATGGAAGAAGGGATGGTAGGGGAGAGAGAGGTGAGATAGAGAGTAGAGAGAGATAGAGAGAATAGATAGATATAGAGAAGTATAGAGGGAAGGAGGGACAGGGGAGGAGAGAGTGCGAGATAAATAGGGGGAGGGAGAGGGGGGAGAGAGAGAGAGGGAGAGAGAGTTGAGATAGAGAGAGTAGAGAGGGGAGGGAGGGAGAGGGAGAGAGATGTGATAGATAGATAAGTAGAGAGGGAAGAAGGAATTTGGAGAGATTGAGATAGGTAAGAAGGGATGGAGGGAGAGAGAAAGAGGTATAGAGGGATAGATTAGATAGAGATAAGTAGAGAGGTGATGAGGGCTACACCGCCCAAACCACACAAAACACAACAATAGATACCAACATAGAAGATGGAAGACAAAAAATAACCCACTTTCAATTATTTTCAAAAAATTAAAATTATAGATTCAAAACTTACATGCTACAGCCTTATGGGCTTGATTCATTACAACAAAATCAACTCTGAAAGAAAAAATATTATTGAGAGCCACAATATGCACTAATGGAGCCACCTTCTACAACCCCCTACTTAACCCTTCTATTTTACCCCAATAACTGCCCTAGAATGTTCTAGAAAGTGCAACTTTCCCTTTTGTTTTGGTGCCAAAAGTCCCATCGTTTGATTTCTAGCCTAGGAAGAAATTTTAATGAAATTCACTTTTTAGAGGGGCAACTTCGCGGGGCCATAACTTTTGATCCGAGTGTTCAATTTTCTATTATTGCATATCATTGGAAATCTCTCGAAGAGATCTACAATGCATGAACCCATCATAGGTCAGTTCAACCACTTTTCAAGCTATTTTGGGGCCTATAAAGTTTTATATTTGAATTTGAAGCTACATTGGAGAAATTTCTTGGGACATAAACTTTAATTTCTCCCAAAATGTTCAAGGTATTGAGGTGATTCTTTTGCGACTGAAATTTTTTTTCATCTCTACTCCTTCAGGTAAATTTCCAATTCCATATGAACCCATTTAGGCTGACTTACTAAAAATACTGACCGTTTTTCACTATTTTTGTCTCTTGACTATCTTATGCCCCTTAAGTGCCATTATGGAACTCAAAACAACTAAAGAAAATAAAGAAAACAATTTTTTTGGGTGATGCAATATTTCCCTAGACCGCTAGATGCTCTCGCATCAAGAGGGAAGGTGGGTGGGAGGGAGGAAGAGAGAGAGAGAAAAAGAGAGATAGGTAGAGGGAGGGAGATGAGAGATAGAGAGTAGAGAGGGAAAGAGGTAGGGAGGGAGACTTAGGTGAGATACTTTGTGATGGAGGGAGAGGTAGGTAAAGAGAGGAAGATGGGAGATAAAGATAGGTAGAGAGGGAAAGAGATGTAGAGAGAGGAAAGATAGAGAGAAGTAGAGAGGGGAGGCAGGGAGAGGTAGGGAGGAGATAGAGGCGAGTGTGTGTGAGAGAGAGAGAGGGTGAGAGGAGAGAGTGAGAGAGAAAAATAGGGGAGAGGGAATGTGAGTAGAGAGGGAAGAGGGGAGAGAGATATAGAGAGTAGAGAGGGAAGGAGAGAGTACAAGAGAGAAAGAGGAGGGAGGGAGAGAGAGAGGCAGAGAGAGTGGTAGGGAGTGGAGGGAGAGGTAGGTAGAGAGAGTGAAGGAGAGAGGAAATGATAGAGGGAGGGAGAGTAATATGGATAAATAAAGTGGTGAGATAGAGAGAAGTAGAGAGGTACGGAGAGAATGAGAATGAGAGAGAGAGGGAGGGATGTTGGAGGGAGGGAGAGGTAGAAAGGGATAGGTGAGATAGAGAGGAGAGAGGGAGAGGGAGGGAGAGAGAATTATGAGATAGAGAGGAGAGAGTGGAGGAGAAAGAAGGGGAAGAGAGTGAGAGAGAGTGAGGGAGAAATAGGGGGAAGAGAGTGAGAGAGAGTGAGATAAAGAGGTAGGTAGAGAGAGATAGAGGTGTGTGTGTGTGTGTCTATGCATATGAGAGATAATGGTGAGATAGAGAAAATGAGTGATTGAGAGAGAAAGAGGGGGAGGGAAAAAAGGGAGAGAGATAGAGAGGAGAGACAAAAAGATGGGGAGGGAGGGTGAGGTAGAGAGGGAGGGAGAGGAGAGATATATAGAAAATTAGAGAGGGAATGAGGGAGGGGGACCAGGGGAGTGGGGATGGGGGTGAGGGAGGGAGGAGAGGAGGGAGAGGGGGGATAAATAAAAGTAGAGAGGGAAGGAGAGAGAGGAGAGATAGATAGTAGATAGGAGAGGGGAGGGGAGGGAAGGGGAGGGGAGGGAGAGGTAGCAATGGGGATAGAGATGTGTGTGTGTGAGAGAGAGAAAGATGGGGGAGGGAGGAAGGGACAAAAGGGAGAGAGATTGAGAAGAGAGACAAAAAGAAGGTGAGGGAGGGTGAGATAGAGAGAGGGAGGGAGAGGATAGATAGAGCGAGGTAGAGAGGGAGGGAGGGAGATAGAGGTGTGAGAGAGAAAGAGATAGAGAGTGGTGAGATAGAGAAGAGAGAGTGAGAGAGAGGGAGAGAGAATTCTAAGATAAAGAGGAGAGAGTGAGAGAGAAAGAGGGGGAGGAGAGGGAGAGAGAGTGAGAGAGAGACATAGGTAGAGGGAGGGAGAAGAGAGATAAAGAGTAGAGAGGGAAAGAGGTAGGGATGGAGGCATAGGTGAGATATAAAGTGATGGATGGAGAGGTAGGTAAAGAGAGGGATAAGGGAGATAAAGATAAGTAGAGAGGAAAGGAGATGTAGGGAGAGAGAAGAGATAGAAGTAGAGAGGGGAGGGAGGGAGAGGTAGGGGTGTGTGAGAGAGAAAGAGAGGGGAGGGAGAGGAAGGGAGAGAGGGAGGGAGGGAGAAGAGTGATAGAGAGTAGAGAGGGAAGGAGAGAGAGAGAAAGATGATACAATTTGCTAACTACTGAAATTTGACCTCTTGACTACTAAAATTTGACATGCTGATTACTGAAATTTGATTAAGTCTAAAAAATTATAAGATCTTCCAAAAACTATAATTTGCATTATAACTCCAAGAGATCTGAAATCACTCTCAAACATCCTAAAAATATATACATGAAATATAACTTAAAGTATAAGAAAGTAAATGTCCATATGTAAATGTAAACTTATACTTAAATATTTATTTCATGTATATAGTCTCCCTGGCAGAGAAAGAGAAAAGGAAAGAGTACACAAAAATTCTTTGCAAAAATTCATGCTTCACATTTGGTGAGTGCCAAATTTAGCACTAGCCAAATGGAGCACTTCATTTGGCGAGCCAAATTTGACGCTCACCAAATGAAGTGCACCAAAATTATTTGAATTTTGACATAGCAAGCCTTAGGCTCGGTCATCTGAGCCATTGCCAAATGGTCATTTTGGGTAAAAAAACAAAAGTGGCATCTTTTTTGTGTCACGGATTGGTGCACACACCCTTAAATGAGTTATTTTAATTTATTTAATTATTGAGAGAAGTGTTAGCTTATTTAATGTTGGAGAGAAAAATGGTAAATTAATTAAATAATTAAAATATTTAATTAATATAGATATAAGGAAAATTGAGATAATTAAATAATTAAAAATAATCCAATTATTACATATGAAAAGAGAAAATAATAGCTTAATTAAATAATTAATATAGAAGAATTGATGAAAAAATGATAAAATGAAAAGATAGAAATGTGTTAGTCATTTTTAGGTGTCTACATTTATAATTATATTTTAGATTTGCATACTCTTGTAAGATCATTTATTATAGCAATTTCATCTTGTTTCTCAACAAGGGTGGTGCTCATAGTCTATATCAAATATATTATGATGGGTAGAAATAAAAGAGAATATAAAAATGACTAGAAAAATGGGTAGCTAACTTATATCCAATAAAAATCAGGGATATTTTTATTGAAAAGGTTATGAGAAGGGGATTTTAAAATAAAATATTAAGAAGTATAAATGAAATTAGGATTATTATTTGTTATCTTATGAATGAAGATAATATGCAATAAGTTTATTGATTGAAGTCATGTGATCATTTGATTGTTTTTGGTTTTATTGAAGCTAAAATTAGTTTGTTTGTTGGTCCTTTATTTAGGTGTGATTCTATTGAGACAATTATCCATGTGTTCTTGCAATGCCTTTATGCGAAGGCTACTTGGAAAATATTTCTTCAAGATCAATGTCCAAGTTTGAGAAGTGGATCATATTCAACATTTAATATTAATTGTGACATTAGTTAGATTAGACGTCTTTTTAAATTTTTAGAAAGTTTTGGTTGCTTGTTTCTATTGTAATTCTTTAAGTCTTATGAAAGAAGATTGTTTCTTATATATTTTAGGGAAACGATATTGTGCTTACTAGCTTCTTTAATGAAATCATTATTCAAATTATTTATCTGTGTGTTGAACTTCATTTAATTATTCTAGAGAAGAAACTGAGCAAGTTCCTTAATTTAGGTTCTATGGTGGTCCAATATGATTATTTGGTTAATATTGACATCTTTCCTAAAGTGTCTTTAACATATGATATAGGAATCAACTTTATATGAAGGTCATGTGGAATTTGATGAGTATCAATGGGATTTTCTACCTAATGAATAATTTGAGCAACATTATGCAATGTAAAATGAAACAAATATAGTGCTTTGAGATATTTATAATATAATGAGAAAATGAAATTTGAAGTGTGACAACTGGTTGGTAACTTGTCCCCTTGGATTATTGACATTATAAACAACTTTCAGGGGCTTTTTTGGTGCTCTTTGTTTGTCAATAGAAGGTGTAACTTGTCCCTTGTGATGATGGACATGGTTAATAGATTTTCAGGGGAGCATTTAGTGATCTTTGTTTGACCTTGAAAGGTGTAATTTGTCCTTTGGAATGATAAGATATAATTAACAAATCTTCAAGAATATTTTTAATGCTCTTGATTTAACCTTAGAAAAATTACAAAAACTAATTCATGATCACATCGCTAATATGATTAAAACTTTATAAGATGATAGATATTTTTATGTAAAAGAGACAAGAGCAAATATATCAAGAAGAAATAAGGGACCCATGGACCTATATATGTAGATAAGAACCATGAAATGGTTGTCTTTGAAGAGACATGTGCTTAATATCGAGGGCCCTCTAGTTATAGATGAGGCAGATTTGAAGGGTCCCTAACTTGTGGTTAATCTTAGTCTTCGAGATGAGAGTGATGGTTTCTTTATACCTCAAGAAAAGGATTCTATGATGTGTTAGCCATCATATCGATTGCTTTGGTGATAAGAACTTGAAAACAAGTCTACATGGTTCTTTTTGTACGAGACTTTTTATTATTATTAATTTGCCCCTCACAGGCAAGGAACTTACAAAACCGTGAACATTTCTATTTCAAGTGAATATGGTGAATTCCTTTCCCTAAGAGTTAGTCAAAAATAGCTTAAATTTGTTTCATTAGTGGGCCGTGTACCATTCGAGACTTCTAATTACCACAATAGAAACATTTGAGAAAAAGAAAAAGAACTCGTTATTATAATAATAAATGTTTAAAGTTCCCAAGCTTTTCTTGTGATTGGTGAAATAAGATCACCTCAAATAATTTCTTACCTCACTTTGGGATTTCATGGTCAAAGGAAAAACTAGGCGGTAAAAAGGGCAAATCTTTACGTCATTTATATTAAAAAACAAGAAGCCAACACCTTAATTCCGGACGGATGTACAATCTTAATAATATTATGGACGGCAAATAAACAATTAATCTGGACATTAAAAGTCCTGTTAAGAACCGAGGACATTGCTTTATACGGGTCTGTCTGGTGAGAGGGCGGTAGTTTTGTCTTGAACGGCCTGGCGGGCGAACCGGCGGGTGGGCAGGCGAATGTTTACGTAAAACTGGCGGCGAAAATCGGGGCGAAACCGCGCCCGCCACCCGCGGATTTCCGGGTTGGAAAATGGGCGGGTTTTGGGCATAAGGAATGGACAAAAGCGCGGGTGGGTCCTCTGGCGACCGGGCCGGGTGGTCAGAGAGTAGAGGCATGTGGGTTGCACGGTACGTACATATATGGACGAGACTGGAGCCAAAAACCACGCAAGAACGTAGGTCCGGAGTCCGGACTGCTGGCGCTCCCTTCCACAAAATGTTGGTTCCCCCCATGAACGTGTTTTTATATACACTAGTAGCCCTTTACATGGTTGTGTATCGGGAGTGGATATCATGTGGGTAAGGTGCTTTTGCAGACACTTCCAAACGCTACCAGACACAGCCGCCATCACATCACTTATACAGCAGTGTTGCTGCCCCAGAGACATGACCCTGCCCGCCCCACCGGCTGTCTAGCCCTGCGACACCTCACCTCAGCTCTACTACATTGCTCACTGATTTCCCACCTGGGCCGTTGCTTGCTCTCCACCGTTCTGTCAGAGTGTGTATCTTAGGTTTTAGGCTCTCTTTTTTTTATGTTAGATGGCTAGGTTGGTTGGTTGCCTGGTTCCAAGTTCAAACAGCAAAAATGTGGCTGCACGGGTGGGCAAACCATATTCGTAGGAATCTAGGACTATTGACCAGAGAAACCCACTTGGTGACGTGTTTGATGATCTAAATATAGAACATGCAGGGAAGTGACGTGCTACAGACGGGGTTGATGGGACTTTGGGATGTTTCATACCCGCCCATCCTGTTTTTGATTTAATGGACGCATCATATCATTACCAGTGACGGGCATCCACAGGGAGCCTATCCTTGCCCTTGCCCTTGCCCTTGCCCTTGCCCTTCGGTATCTTGGGTGTCAAGGTGGTGTGCTTTTTAAAAAAATTTCAGTGTGAGATTTGGGTTTTTGTTCTTTATGACTGACTACCTAGAGCCTTCGCTAGATTGAGAGGATGGGTTTGTGTGTGACATCAAGACACATGTTTAGGTAAATTAGAGATGTAATGTTCAAAATTTGTTAATTTGAGTGTAGTGGGGCAATAAACAATTATAATTTCATTGTTTTTATTAGCCAAAAGATTCTCATGCTACAAAAGTTTAGAATAATGAAATGTTGAACAATAGCTATAGCATTTAGATTATAGATAGAAAATATATAATTGTTAATAATTAGGATTTTTATTCCTAAGTTATTGATGTTGAAATTGATTTGTAACTTAATAGTTTTATATTAATTTGAGTGTATATAATGAAATTCAATAAAATTGTTGTTATACATATTTTTTCTTAACTAATCATTGTTACTTTTTATTTTTTTCTTTCTTATTTTTAATTATGTGTAAAGTACAATTCAACTATAGTAATAATGAATTGTGAATGGGTGATGAGTTAGTTACAAGAAGGGTTTAGAGTTTAATCATAAAGTCCTTGTACACTTTTATATATATGATTTTTTAGTTATTTTCATAAATTTGGAGATATAAGTACATTTTGGAGATGATTGGTCTAGATGCTATGACCATTATTATGATAGTCAAGGTCTCTAAAATGTAGTGACATCCATTGCCACCCTAATGTCCTAAAAATGCCTTCAAAGGTAATGACACAAAGTTTGAGGGGATATATCCTCATGCAACACATAAAATTTATATAAGTTAATAATAGTATCGGTATTAGTTAAGATGGTGTTGAAGAGAGCATATATACATTAAAAGAAAAAATAAATTATTTAAGATGGAGAAGAAATGATGTACAGTCAAAATTTTGATATCATAATTTATTCATAAATTAATTTATATTAAGTCATTTTTTTTTTATTGAATATAAGTTATAATATTGTTTTATTAGGAGGAACTTTTAAAATTAAATATTGCGAGGTAGAAATCAAATTAATGGTATTATTTAGTATCCTACAATTCAATATGATTTGACACTTTAATCAAGTGAATCTTGGTAGGTTCTCCCACCTTGAGCATAGAGTAATTCTTAATATATATAGGAAGAATTTTTATAAATAGATTGTTGAGAGGTAAAAATGAAACTAGGGATATCATTTAGTGTCTAATTATTGAATGTGATATGGTATAGGTTTAATGAGTGATCCCACATGATGCATATAAGGATAGATAGGGATCATTTGAGAGTTTGAATGACTTTCTTTAATAATTTCATAATGTGTGGGAAAAATGATACTTGTTGGCATTGTTAGTGTCCCTTGAGAAGGGAGTAAAATCATTCATTAAGTTATTGAATATAATACACTTGTGATATCTAGGCTTGTGAGAGGCAAGAGGATGGTGAAAGGAAATTTGTAGCCATTTATGACAATTTTCACATAACCTAAATAGGTAAAAGCATGCAAACAAGTATTCAAAATCCACATGCAAAAGAATAGACAACATACAATCAAAGATGGCACAAGATATACCCTTGGAAAACCCTTAAAAGGGAAAAAATAGCCTTCAAAATGATCCACCACTCATGTATTATGCAACAATAAAAATATTACAATATATCTATAGAGTTTCCATTAATACCTCTAAAATATCAAGTTCTCAACATGCACTCCACCTGAACAAATATGTAATCACACATCTCATGTCATGATTCAAACCCTCACATGTGCAACCTACAAGAGATGATCTTACAAACCCCTTAGCCAAAATAACCAACCTTGGACAACTACACATGTGCTTGCTTTTATAGACATAAGATTGCACGAAAGCACCAAGTGGTATTACATTAAACATGTGACTAATACCATGATCTTCCAAAAGCATTTCCCCCCTCATTTACTTTTTGGTACGGGTATGTGCAAGATCATCATAGAAAAAATAGGCCCTTAAGTGGCGATGAATTCAAAAAATCAGAGTTAGGCAACTTGACGTAAAAATTTGAATAAGTTATCTATATTATTTTAAAAGTATGTAAGAATAGAATCTGTATAAAATTGAATGTAGTTTCTAAAACAGACTGGGTTTATTTTAAAAAAAAATCTATTTGGTGAAATTTTGAAATTTCAATTCAGTAGTACTTAAATTTCAGGGAAAAAATAAGAAGTAGGTGTCTATCTGACCACCCTAACCATAATAAAATGATAATATTTTTTTATAATGTTTTAGATATAAGTAAAGGACTCATGTCTCGATGTGATGCATATTTTTTTGTAATTAGTTTCCAAGTAAATAATTAATTATGATTTTTTTATTACAAATTTTAAAAAATATAAAAATTTGTATGTTTGACCACCTTAACTTGGTCAAAACTTCATGAAATTAATTTTATTTTTAATCATAGAGTATGCGAAGCATAGAATGTGACGCATGTTTCAGATTCAAAAAATGTGATACCATTTGAAAGCTATAGATGTTTTTCAATCAACCTATCAATCAGGACTTTAGTCATAATTCAAATAGAAAATGAATAATAATAATTTATTAAATTCAAAGTAAAACATAATTTATATTGGTGGAAAGCTGAGAATCTCCTTTAAAAACCCTTTTTGTTTCATCAATTTTGGGTAAAAAGAAGTTGTCAGCCACATGTGCCATCATATCACTTACATATCACCACTTTTTGGCCCATCATGATCTTGCAAATACCTGTACTAAGTTTTCCCAATACCAAATATTTTCCTTGATGTGTAAATCCACATTAAATAATTATCCCAATTTTGTATATAGGACATAAAGTGGTCTCAAGAATGTCTAACCCATGTGATACACATATCCATAAGTCACCTATATGCACCAAAAAATATTATATTATGTTAAAATATTATGCAAGGTGGAAAACACACCTTTTCCTAACATTCTCCCAACTTTTGGATACATTACATTAGAGTTAAAAAGTAAACTCAAACATCAAGAGAATAATCTCTATAGTCAACATGTACCATCAAAGAATCAAAATTCTCTATGTTCTCCATCAAGATACCTAGAATAATAATCAAGGTTACCACCATCTCAAACATGAATCATGTCATCCTCCATCATGTCAATGCATAAAATATAATATCACATCCAAAGAGATGTCACACTAACTATCACACAAAAGCATAAGTATTTCCCCAAACTGGTATCCAAACACAAACATTAAATCTAATAATAACAAATAAGCATTAGTAATTGTCAAGAAATAATCACCACAACTAAGATATAAACAACGATTAGTTTTAATGACATCCAACTAACTATACCTCAAAACCAAGGCATACACATCATAACAGGTACAAGCCTTATGCCATCAACATATCCATTAACCGCTCAAAGCTAAGGTTGGTGGTCATATCTACAGTTCTTGTTCAATGTGATACATACAACTCTATCACTAAGGGAATAACTCTTGATAACTAATTAGATTTTTGAAGCTATACCTATAGTTGTTGAATTTTGTTTGGCCTCTGAGTCTAGTCCATAATTATAGAAAATATTTTACGTAACTCTATCATCTCTACCATACTTTTTCATGTCTTTTTCATTTTATAGATTTTGTTGGTAACCTTTCTCTTTTTGTAGCTACTCAACAAGAAACTAGAATTGGAATTTTTTGTTCAATTTTGGTATTTATTTGTCTTGCACTTTTAGGTACACACTAACATGATTTATAATATCCTTGGTTCATCCCAATTCATCCCCCCTCTTTTCTAACTTTCTAATGAATTGGAGGAAATATAAGGTGGCATATTTTTAGTTTCTTCCACCAATTCCAACCTATCCCTATATTGTACCTTGATCAAACTCATACCCACAACATAAAAATAGTGATCCTCTTGGCACATTAAGTATTATGTGTAGTTCATATTATGTTCCATATGATAAATTATCAAATAATATTGAGAATTATAGTATAATGACTTGATAATTCTATACGTGGGACTTGTATGATCTTATTTTTATCTCCATCTTTCTATGTTTACCTCATAGGCATACCTATATGCTGGAATTTGTTGGTGTAATTATGTGGGAGAGTATACAAAAACTCATATAAATAGGGAACCTTGAGGTTGACCATATGGGAAGGTTACCATTTATTAGGTTGAATGTAACACCATAATAGTGGAGGGAGAAAATTAGGGTAAACCAAAAGTGGCATGTGGAAGCATTTCTAGAGCTTGGGTGGGTAATTTTGGGGAATTGCAAGGGGATATGGTTGTAATTTGATGATATGATTGGAATGGATAATATAAAATATATCATAGTGAATAGGAATGTTGGGGGTAGCTTAGTTGAGGATGGGAATTGTTATGCCTTGCATAACCACCCCAAATTTTTTTGTTATTTTGATCAAAATGGGCCCCCCTTTTTTTTTCTTTTATCCTCGGTGTTTTTGTTCGGGACTTAGGAGTTGTTTCTTTTTCTCCTATGTCCTTGTTTTGTTTGTTTTTTGGGTTTGGCTTTTGGGCTGGCGTTGACACTTGTTACTTCACAAAGTGAAGGTTTTTGTTCATCCTCCGATATCGATTCTTCTCCCTTGCCTTGTCTTTTTCTTTGTGTTTCGGGTTCAGGTTATCAGATCAGAACCATTGCCTTACACTTTTCAAAGTTTAAGTCTCTCGCAAAGACCCGATCCCGACCCCTGTTTTCTTCCCTTGTGCATTTTTCCTGTGTCAAAATAAGGTTTCGGATCAGAACCTAAACCAAGAACTTGAAATGTTCTTGTCCATGTTTTTGACCTGATCCCGACTTCTGACTCTTTTGCATGTTTGGTGATTGAACCTCGAAACATGATTGACATCAGAACTTTTCAAAAGTTCTGGTTTCGTCTCATGTCCCGAACCCAATTCCCGCTTTGTCTTGTTCTCTTTTTTTTCCATGTTTCAAACTCGGACATTTGACCGAACTTTGCACCTTTTGGAGGAACGGTCTCGTTCTAATCCTGACCCTGACCCCCGCTTGTCTGCCTTCTCGCAACCCCACAATTATGATGATCGCCCTAATCCTAAGGCCCAACCCTCTGCATTTAATTCCTAACCGTCTGCACACACGAACGAGTTTTTATTCTACTGCTCCTCGATTTTTGTCCATTTTTCTTTAAATAATTTTTAATAGAGAACGCGAGAGAGACACCGATAGCTAGCATTTTTGAGGAAGCGCTAGAATTTTGTTATGCTACAACAATTCTTGGTTATGCTTGGAGGTAAGAGTATTTTGCTCTGCTTTTATTTCGTTCTTCATTTTGTTGTGTTTTCTTTTCTTTTGTTTCACATTTTTTCCTTCGTTTCATTGTTTTCGCGTCTTCTAGGCGCGTTTGGGTCATTTTCCTGTTTGTCTTTGCTTTTACGTCTATTTTGTTGATGGGATTTTGTTTCCCATCAAGCCCTAGTTTCCTAGGGTTTTGGTCGTACCACCACTGAGTCAAACCACATTTGGAATTGTTTAATTTTGAAGGTTCGACTCTTTTGAAATAAAAAATCTTGGTCCCATAGATGACCCGACCATGAAGGCATGATTCCCAGATACTATTACATATATTGATGTCTTCATTCTTTATTTCTACGAGGAAATCCCAATTCCTACGTGTACTTCAAGATCGAGAATGGAAATTGCACTTGAGGTTTTGTCGTTGCCACCATTTACTTGTCTGGTCCCAATTCCCTATGTTCCATCAATTCGGGTTTCTAGGTCATTACTGCAGAGTGTTAAAAGGTTTTGCATGTGTATTTATCCATGTCCCAATTCTGATCCCCGCATTACTTTTAGGATCGAACATCAGCCTAACACCAAGCCCTTTCAAATTTTGACATGTATCTTGACTTGTTGAGAACCTGATCTTGATCCTCGATGTTACATCGGAGATCAAAATTCAGGGTTGATATTTTGAATCGTTCATAAACTTAAGGTCAGGCACAAGACAAGAACCTGATCCCAATCCATGACATTACATCAAGGTCAGAACTTGGAACATTACCTAATCACGTCTATTTTTTTTCTTTTTAAATGGTAAGGTCTCACATCACGACATGATCTCGACTTTTGATACTATGTCGAGATTGAAACTTGGATTGTAACTCACACTTGCTCATTTACCCAATGATTTATGTTCATCATAAGAACCCGAACCTGATCCCCGATATCATATCAGGATCAGAACTCAGGAAGCGACATGCACTCATTTGTCAATATGGGTTAGGTGTCAAGTCAGGACCCGATCCTGATTTCTGAATACACTGCGGGACTGAGTCACGATAAGTTATCATGTTTATTGTTATTCGAAGGTGTAGGTTCCAAGTCAGGACCCGATCTCGAAGTCTGACAAGGTCAAGTGTGTGTGATTAGAATGGGAAGGGTCCTGGTTCTATCTTGAACCTGAATCCCGAAGATGTTTGATTAACTTGTTGAATAGGGTTCTAGATTGAACTAAGGCTAGTATAATGCAAATTCATGTGATAAATTGTTCTTCATATATCTTTTATTTATCTGATAGTTGTCAATGTTGCAAGATGACTAACAAATTTCATCTTTAGAGGAAGAAGTGCCCCCATAAGGAACATCAAAGGGGCAAAAGCCTAAGAGATTAAAACCAGAAGAGATCCCAGTCATAATGAAATATAAGTTTCAGGGAAACCCAGTGCCATCTAAGTTTGGCTCTGAAGTGATGAATATTAAAGATACATTAGTTGGAAACTTGGATTTAGATCAATTTTGGAAAGACACTTTCTCACCAGATGCTACCCCAAGAGCCAAAATGATTTCCAACTCTATATTAGCACATGCAGCCTCATTCCCCATCTTTGTACAATGCCCTGAGTTCATCCTAACTACTGCATAGACCTACAACCCAACTCAAAGGCAGTGCATTGATGCATAAGGGAATGTAATTATTGACTTAACTCCTGCAATGATTAGGTTGTTCTTTGATCCACCTCCTCATCTTAACCCCGAGATCATGTCAGAAGATGAAGCACTTGTACGCTGGACACAAGATGAGGAAGGAAATATGGCACTAATGAATAAGAGGTGGTTAAAAACATAGAAGAAGTTAGTAAAGAAATTGCCACCTAATTTTAAGAGGTCTGAATTCATAGGTGAGGTTGGTGACATAATCACATTGTTGTAACGAGTGTTTGGGAAGAAGGATTCCAGTAGCTTTGAATATTAGATGTTTCTATTTATTCAACTTATTCTTGATGCAAAATAGTATATGGATTGGGAACAGATTATTTTAGATAACATTCACAACCAATTGTTAAAAGTGGCTAAAACCAAGACATTTTATATGACTTCATATGTCATTTACTATGCTAGAATGATGTGTCAGTTCCCAGGATTGAATACTATAGGGTTTATGGATAATGAACTGAATCAAAAGAAATTGTGGGAATATTATGACCAATTAGACCTTAAATAAGTAGAGCATCATTTCAAAAGGATCAATGATGCATTTTTGTATGCAATTATTAATCAACTAACA
The DNA here is from genome assembly GCA_007115665.2 of Sequoiadendron giganteum. Lineage (NCBI taxonomy): Eukaryota > Viridiplantae > Streptophyta > Pinopsida > Cupressales > Cupressaceae > Sequoiadendron > Sequoiadendron giganteum. The sequence goes on along the minus strand of CM021108.1, from coordinate 582,266,815 downwards.
GGTGATGTTGGCTTTAAATTATCTTGAGAGGCAATAGAATTCATTGAACCTTGGGGTTATTGGTTTATCCAATACCCCAAGTCTACTTATATCAGATTGTTCGGGTTTAAAGATCACCCATTCAAATTGCCAAGGTGTTGTAGTGATAGGTGGATCTTGATGGAGTTCGTCCATCAATCTATTGAAGTAAATACAATATTTTTTGTACAACACAAAGCTATTTGCCATTTTTTCTCCATGGAGTTGGGATTTTATTAGATTTTAATTCTTCCATAGTGGCCAAGACAACAACAAAAGAGTTCCAGGCCTTGAACTTCAAACATCATACTTCTGGGAAACACTTTGATATGAAGAAGAAGATACATATGGTCTCTATGATTCACAATTCCCTCTTCACAAGCCACTGCTGGAAGATTTTTGGGCCAATTTGCAAGATGAATTTGAGGTAAGAAAGAGGGGATATGAAAGGTTAATGATTCCTCAGATGAAGGACTTTGAAGTTATTGAAGATATTCTGGAGGGTGTCACTGATGATGGGATTACCTTGGATCCTCGTTATGAAATGGATGAAGTAGCCATAAAGGATTTGGATCCCATCAATTGGATGGCAAAGGAGGTAACCAAGGTTCAACCAAGGACACAAGTAGTTGTTGAAAGAAGTAAGAAATGAATTAACCTCCATCTCAAACAACCAAGAGTGCAAGTTTCCAAGAAAAAAGGTTCCAACAACGAACCTATTTCCTCCGTAGAAATAAAAATTACAATACAAAAGATTGAAGAAAAGTGTTGCAGCAACAGAGGTAACTACAAAAGATCCCACCTCAGTAGGAGAAGATTTTATTTTTACAACAAATTGATGATGCCATGAAGAAGGCTAAGGTAACTTATGAGGCAGCTGTTGTGAGAGTGGTTTTAGGTTTTGGTGCCACACCTTTGGCCATGGTATACCCAGGGGAACAAATTGTTGAAGAGACCTCTATTGCTATATTGTCAACATCAGGAACTACAACTGTTGAACAAGAGAGGGACCTGGTAATTGATGTAACAAAATCACCTCCCCCTTCAGATTGTTAAAGAACTCCATCTGGATAAGGAGAAAGACCCAAATGGGAGGAGTATCTGAGGAAGGTTGAGGAAGACCTAGGTGAAGAAGGGACCGGGTTTGAGGTTGGAATTTTTCATAGTGAACAATTAGAGCTCAATGATGTTTTAACAAAGAAGGAGCATGAGGAATTACTGGAAAGTGCTTGAAAGTCAGTTGTTGAGAAACTAGCTCAGGAAGAAGAACAGAGAAATAAAATGGAAGAGTTAGCTGCTTTGGAAGAGAAATAAAGAAAGGATGAAGAAATGGCTAGGGAAAACTATGCAGCCGAGGCACTAAAAAGGGATGAAGTAGAAAAGGCAGTTGTGGAAGAACAAAGGGAAAAGGAACTAGAATTATAGAGATTGAGAGACGAGGAAGAGGCCGCTAAGAAAGAGGAAGAAATTAAGGATCAAAATGAGAGAATGGAGCAAGAACGGTTACAAAAGGATGTTCAAGAAGATCAAAAAAAGGATTCTTCTTGACAAGCCATTGGGGAAATTTCTTCTACTCTTCCTAGTACTCAACAAGTAACTGCTTAGCTAGCTACTCCTGCATGGCTCAAGTTGAATTTAGAAAAGAGACAACAAATTCAGCCTCAACCTATAGTATGGGATGATATGATAAAGGAAATTGAGAAGGAAAAGCCTAAGAAGGAAGCCCATGTTGTCCACTCTACAAAGTTGACTAATGAGGGGGATATGATAGCTGAGATTGCCACCCCAATTTCTGATAAGGATGACAGAGAATTGCAAGCTGAAGATTATCAAATAAGCACTGTCAATTTGGGCAAGCATACTAAAAATCAGCAAATAAATTTGATTGATATTGTCGCCGCCACCACCAAGTCCAGGTTAATAAAAGATAAGCAGGAAAAATATGAAATTAAAGCTCACCTGGGACATGTGAAGAATTTCTTGAAGGAATTAACTACTTCCACATAGAGCCCTCGTCAAGTTTAGAAGCTCCTATTTTAATGAGTAGAAAAGAGATACAAGATTTGACTGAAATGAAGAAAAAGGCTACATGGTTTGATAATTGGTTTAATGTTTTAAAATATGACATAGATAAGCATTTAGATGAAGGTTTCAAAAATTATCATGCTGGTTTGGATTTGGTTAAAATAATAGAAGAATCTATAAGGAAATGGTGGGAAGAAGAGGAGAAGCTCATACATTATTTGGGAAAGCTCAAAGTAATTGAGAAAATTTATGAAGAAGAGTTGATCAAATCACAGATTTTGGGTGATGAGAGTCCCAATTTTTTTTCTAAATCTATTAATGTACATCTATATTCAAAACACATAATGTCATTGAACAAATGATAGATATGCTTAAAGGTATTCACGAGATATGGGAAAATGGAGGTACATTTTAAAATATTGTTGCAAAGCTCATGGATAAGACTCTACCTCCTGGTCAAAGGATCAAATCACTAGGGGAAATAAAAGATGCATGGGAGGAGAGACTTGATAAATTAATGGAAGGAGGAGACACTATTGAATTGGCTCTAATGGATAGATTGCTAGATATCAAATGTGACATGAAGTGGGCAATCACAGACATTGGCCAGTTGAGGGAAGCAATTGATGTAGTGGAAAAGAGATTTGAAGAGTCAAAGTTCAAAGTTGACTGGGTTGATGGACCTGATGATGATGTGTTAAAACATATTTTTCAGAATTATGATGAATATCATCACGAGGATAATAAATAAAAGAATTATTTCAGCAACCTTTTTTTAGTAGCAACATTGTCGTGACAATTATTGAGCGGATGGATGACTTCAGATCAGTTTTGATAAGTCAGAGATAACCCACATTGGTCAACAAAGGACAAAATCAGAACCTGTAGTTGATTTTTGATGGAGAGAGAGCATAGGGTGTCCCTTTTTGGCACTTGTAGTTTTCAACAAATTTATCACTTGGAGTTAACTAAGCATCCCTACAATTGTGGATCTGGGCCCTAGATTTATGGAACTTGATTTTTGATAGGAGAGATTGATGCTAATTTTGTCTATATGATAGAATTCTCTCCTGATTATAAAGGTTGGCTAATTGAAGTCTGATTAGCTCCCTGGAGATTATAAATTTAGCTTTTATTGTTATTTTTATAGCTTTCATGCAAGATACATAAACTTTTTATAGTTTTAATAGAAGTAGTTTTATTTTTAGAAGTTATTTTAGCTCAACGATGGTGTTGATAAACAATGATTATTCGTATGCCAATGCTTGTTGTACATAAATGTTTCTTATTTGATGAAAATCATCAGAAGACTTTGAAATTAAGACCATTTTACTACATTATTTGTGAATGATGTTTCTTAATATTTGTCAATCTGTTAATTCTGGTAATGAGCTTGTGATAGTTATTCTTGAAAATTAAAAAAAAGTGATGATGAATGGTTGTATGATTCAAATATACACTGTGAATGGATGCAATGGTATGGATTACTTTGTAAATTGTATTGTTCTATAGTTTAATTAATTAGGAGGGCACACTCATTGTTAGAATTGCATGTGTGAATTAACGAAATGTGTGTTCATGTTTTGTTGTCCTAAAGCTTTGATCGATCTTTTGATATTTATTTTAAACCCCCAACGTTAAGTTATTTTATAGTGTCCAATTTGTACTTGTTTACCAGCAGGCCCCTTGAACATTACAACCTCATTGACCACTCAGTGAAACAACAACGTTGTGACCCAACATCTAGGACCTTGGACGATGATCGATTTAACGATCGTTTATCTTTTTCAGGAGAGGTAAGGTGATTACATCTTACCTGCATGTTGCTATGCCAATTTGGACATCAACAAAACTAGCGCTAGGAGGGCCTAGAGCAACAAACTAGAGTGAATTGGGTCCTTTTCACCAGACAGGTCTGAAAGAGTTCTCAGATCGCTATAAACCCTGACCCATTTCTTGAACTCCAAATTCCTATTAGACCTAGAACTCGTAGGACTCTAACACCACCACCCACTCCACTTTGATTTCCACCAATACCACAACTGGCACAACCAAATACCCCGCCACCCATGGCATTATTTGCAAATAATCCTTCACCACTGGGAACCATTCCTGGTGGAATTCATTAGATGCCTAAGAATCCTGAGAAATTCTATCCCAGGTACGCCCATGGAGAGTCACAAAGTGTTGAAGAGCACATACAAGCATTCAAAGATACCTACACTCAGTCTCAAATAGCTCATCATGATGTTGCATGCAGGTTATTCCCCTATTCATTGGGGGATATGGTTTACAATTGGTATCTAAACCTACCTACTAGATCCATCTTGAGTTGGACAAACTTAGACGATGCTTTTATTAATCAATTCAAGGTTTATGTAGACCTCGGTATCTTGTATCACTAGTTCACCATAATTAGGAAAGAACCACACAAACCATTGCCACTTTTTAGCACTCATTTCCAAATGATGTACAGGTGGTTGGAAGATCCCTATCTGGTGGCTTAGAATATTTCCATCAGATCATACCTGAAGACCATAGACCCATTGATTGGTTTATTTTTGCAGAGAACCTACCTTGTGACATACATCGATTCATTGTCCAAGGTGTATCACCTTGCTATTAAATTATAGCAACATATAAGTTCACAATCAGGTGGCCTCAGAAGGGTTTCCCCTCCCTTAGGATATCCTTCGATGTCTAATCCAACCCCATTGTTTAATACAATCCCAAGAATGTCCCACTCTGCTTATGGACCTTTAGCTAAGTTACAAACTCTATCCTTGCAATCATGGGTTAATGGGGGGACTCTAGATTCCTCCTAGCAGACTTAGAATCCGCATAATCTTATAGGGGGATCTAACCCTGTGACTCACTCATCAGCTGCAAATCTTGCAGAAAGTGAATGTACTACTCATCTAACCATAGAGTTAGAAACTTTGAAGAAGACTTTATCTCAGGTGACTAATGAGATGACTCAACTTAAAATTAACCCCCCTCAAAACCAAAATCAGAATTAGGGCTATCAAAATCAGGCAGGGTTTTCCAATCAAAACAACTATTCCAATCAGAATGTCAATCAAAACCAAAGGAACTTTCAAGGTCAAAATTTTTCAAACCAAAATTATCAGAACCTGAATAGGGGATATAATCAGAGACCAAATAATAACAGGTAGTGGAATATTGTACCAAATAATGGGGGATTTCCCCACAACTATCAGTCTAATGAAGATAAGCCCCACACTGTGAATGTTGTAGATTTGAATTTCCTGACAAATTGGTACATACTACATGACACTGCTTCACATTCTGAGGTTAATTTCCCTGAGATGGAAAAGGTTGTCAAAATAGCACAAGTTTATTCAAAACCACCACAAGGAAATCCTAACAAAGGTAGTGGGTCATTTGATATAGCAATGGCTTTTGAAACCATTGATGAATAATACCAGTTTCCCATGCAGGGAGAGAACAGACTAGAGGAAGATACCTATGCTACTTAGGTTTTTAAAACCAAGGGAGGCCATTTCCTAAGGAATCGGAATAAGGGGCCATTTACCACATCCGCCCCTCCCAACACTATGGTTCCCCTAAATTAGAATGCTGACAACAATCCACCTCCACCGAAAGGCCCATATGAATTATAGAACAAAGGTAACTCTGCTTTTGTTCCTAAGTTTCAGATGAATAATGACATAGAGTTCAATTTCAATTTTACTTTAGAAATGCAGAAACAAAAGACTTCTCTATCATTTTTCGACATTCTGAAGTGGTGCCCCGCCCAACGTGACATCGTATTGAAAGCCTTGGAGGAGGTAGATAGGTCAAAAGGAAAGAATAAGGTGACTCTAACTACTGATATGAATGCAACCCTATACAGAGGTAAGACAGGGATACCCCCATTTCTTTTGAGCCTAATAATTTTTGGAAAGAATCTACACAAATTCCTTTTAGATTCCAGAGCCTTAGGTAATGTCATTCCCTTCTCTATTTTCAAAAAGTTGGGTTTAAGTCCAGTTCAAACTCACAAGAAAGTGATACAATTAGATAAAACTAAGGTTAATGTCATTGGTGAACTAAAGAATGTACATGTGCAGATTGGATTAGATCCGCAAATCCAGACATATATGGATATTCAGGTGGCTAATATCCCTGAAACATATGGAATGTTGCTCAGTTGAGACTTGATGAAGAGTATTGGAGGTTATCTCTCCCTGTATTTCTCACACATGTGGCTCCCATGGAAAGGGGTAGAAACTCAAATTAGGATCGAAAGCGAGCCTCGTCTGAAATATATGATCATGGAGTATGGTTGTCCTAAAGAAGTAGCTTATTTTGAAACTGAGATAGGGGTGTATAGGAGAGAAGAAGAAATTATGACCTTCTTGATGTTTAATCTTGAATGCTCACAACCCTTGGAGCATAATGACCCTATGACCACTATCAACTAGCAAGTTTTAATAAAAAAATTATAACAAGATAGGCTAGTTTTAGGAGATGAGGTTGATTTATGGAGTTTGTTACTCCTGAATTGGTGTAGGGTCAATTACCAGAGCCATTCTGAGATGACATGTCAAACTTGTGTAGATATTCTCAACCATGCCTATTAGTCAGGAGAGATTTGTGAACACCACCCCAAAACATCTCCTAATCAGTTCCCAGTTGAGGCTAGAGATGCAACTATTCTGACAAGGAACAATAATACCCAAGGCGAAGTCACTCCCCAAGCGGGACAGACTCAAGTCCTATTTTCTGATTTACAAAATAACATTGAGGAATCTTAGTAGTTGTCTGACACACCCACCCTTGCTAACCTTCCAATTCCCAAGGGGTTTCTCAAAAAGATAACCAATTTTAGAAATGTTGATCAAGGTGAGGTAAGTGAAGTACCTGGTCAACATAATTTACAGAAGTCTCCCAATCCTGATGTACTGAACCAATCTGAGCTGCCACTTATTTTTTGCAAGAAAACACCCACAGCTCAACTGAAGAAAGAGATTCCAGCCCCAGACCAACTTTGGACCCTTAAATTTGATGGTTCCAAGTCTAAGACAGGGAGTAGAGTTGGAGTTGAACTAAAAAACCTGAAAGGAAAAATATGTTTTTTTTCTTACAGGTTGCAGTTTGGCTGCACTAACAATGTCACAAAATATGAAGAACTTGCTAGAGGACTGATTTTTGTGCATCAAAATAAAATTGTAGCTCTGACAGTCATGGGAGATTATGAGGTAATTATTAAACAAGTTTGTAGTCAATATACATGCCATAACAAGAGATTGGCTGCATATAGGAATAGGATATGGAATCTGATAGAAGATTTCGATGCTTTTAGAATCAAATTGAATCCCAGAGAAGATAACCAGATCGCGGATGCACTAGCTGTTGCTACTAGTACTTTGGAGCCCATGCAGGATTCTAAACTAAAAATATTCTCCATGGAATTAGTGTCCATTCCTGCTATCCCTGACAACATCCAAAATTTCCAAGTTTTTGATGATGACCAGCATATCCTTGCTTTCCTTGCAAGTTCAAATGTATTTGAAGGCTAGATCATTGATGAATCTGACCGAGATCAAGGAGATTGGGATCTAGAAAATTGTGATGCAAAGGGCATAATGAACTTGAAATCCAACAAAATTCCTAAAGGAATGGTAGCATTAGAGCGGATCTTTGATTCTGATCCTCGAGCTCACAAAAAAATGCCTATAGATACTAAAGGAGGAAAGTATGAGTCATATAACTTAGCAAATTCAAGCTTGGAAAAGAACATTTTTATTGGTAAGACTTTTCCCAAAGAAATCAGAAACAAGATCTTGGGAGCACTCAAAAGATACTTCATGGAAATCACTAGGGGATATGAGGACCTAAAGACATTCGACACATCAGTAATCACGCATACCATCCCGTTGAAACCTAAAGCAAAGCCATTCCGATAGAAGAAATGCCCAGTCAATGCTTTAATCGAACCTCTGATTCTTGAAGAGGTACAAAAGCTACTGTTGGTGAGAATAATTTTTCTAATAAAGCATTCAACATGGGTTGCTAATATGGTCCCTGTTCGTAAGAAGAATTGGGAAATCAGATTATGCGTAGACTTCAAAAATATGAATAAAGCTTCATGAAAAAATAACTACTCGCTCCCTTCCCTCGAAGAGGTGCTGCAAATAGTCAATGGTTCACAAATGATGTCATTTCTAGATGGATATTCAGGATACAGTCAGGTGTTGGTCAACCATGAAGATAGAATTAAAACTACCTTCACTACCAAGTGGGGGACATTTGCCTACAGAAGGATGTCATTTGGTCTCATTAACGCTGGAGCCACCTTTTAGTGAGGAATGGACGTTGCATTCAAGAATATGTAGGTAAATGCATTATCATTTACATGGATGATCTCACTATGTTTTCAAAGGACAGGGAAGACCAACCTACATATTTGTTAAAGGTACTAGCTAAATGTATACGCTATGGCATATCCGTCAATCCAAAGAAGTGTGTATTTGGGGTTTCGAAAGGGAAACTCTTGGGTCACATAATATCAAAGAGGAGAATATCAATTAACCCTGATCGGGTGGAATCCATTCTCAAATTGACCATGCTAGGTAGTAAAAATGAAATGCGATCTTTCTTTGGGAAGATAAATTTTGTAAGGAAGATTATAACTAGGTTTGCGGAGATCTTCAAACCCCTAAATGAAATGATGAAGAAGAATGGAAAGATCAAATGGAGTAATGAGGCTAAGGCTACCTTCACACAAATCAAACAGTCCATCATAGAGGTGCCTGTTCTAACCAGTCCTGATTATTCATTAGCTTTTTATATTTATTCTTTCACATCTGATCATTCGTGTGCCATTTTCTTGACACAACAAAAAGGCGAGGGAGACAAATGACCTATAGATTTCATGATCTCTCCGTTAAAAAATGATAAAGTCAGATATCCACCTTTGGAAAAGAAAGCCTTTTCACTGGTACAAGTTGTTAAGAAGTTTTGGCACTATATTCTCCACAGTCAGGTCATTGCCAGAGTTTCTAACCCTGCAGTAAAGTCCCTTCTAATGCAGAGTGAATTGGGAGAAACGAGAGGGAAATGGATGGCAATTTTACAGGATTTTCACCTTGAGATACATCCGATGAAACTAGTATGAGGAAAAGGCCTTTCCAAGGCCATGGCATACATGGATCCTAACATCACATGCCAGTAGTACATAGTGCAATCATTCACAAATGACTCGTGGTATGTAGGCCCCTTGAACATTATAGCCTCATTGACCACTCACCGGAACAACATTGTGACCCAACATCTAGGGCCTTGGAAGATGATCAATTTAATGATCGTTTATCTTTTTTAGGAGAGGTTAGGTGATTACATCTTGCCTACATGTTGCTATGTCAATTTGGCCATCAACAAGAATTTCACTAGGTGTGGTATGATAAGTTTGAATGAGAGGCACTAGAAGAGTAAGTGCAAAATAAGATGGGAGAGAAGAGGAGATATTAGGAATATTTACCTATTTACTACTACTATAGTTGGAAGTGCTTGAATTCAAGACCACATGTGTTCATGGGTACTATGGTGTTTATTTCATCACATTCAAAGATCCTTAGAAGCACCAAATTCTTCTTCTTTACTGGTTCAAAAAATGCATAATACTCTAAGCCTTGACCCAAAGGTGTATATACAAAAAATTTAGTTCACTTTTTTCTAGCTATTTGTATCTTTGAAAATAATAGTTAAATTATAATTATTTTAGGGCTTACTAAAAATTATATCAAAGGTTTATGTTAGGAACCTTAGATATTTAATTATGATAGTTAAATAAATTATAAAATATGTTTATATAAAGTAAATGCATAATTAAAAATTTAAATATTACCCTAATCAAGTGACATAAATATTTATGTTGGTGAAAATTATAAAGGTAAATAGCCTCATAATTATTTTTATTGTGATAAAACTTACAACTTTGTATACAATATAGATTTAAAAAATCCAAGGATTTTGTAATCCCTCCCCCCTTTCTAATTATATTAACAATATTATAATATCCTAGGGGATTGATGCAACATCTTATGAATGTAAAAAATCTTTGCAAGAGGAGTGGGTAGAGTTATTAGCTAGGAAGGAAATATATTAGCCGCAAAAATCAAGAGATTTGTGGTTGAAAGAAAGTGATAGAAACACTACGTTTTTCCATGCCTCTACCCAAATATAGAAATTAAAAAATGCAATATTTAAAATATAGGATAGCATAATGGGTGAGGTTCTTAAACATAAAGAAGATATTAAAAAAGGGGGGGTTAATTTTTTCACAAACTTGTTATCTGCTCCACAAAATCAATCTACACAAGTTCCCAAAGATAGGGAGGAAATATTGGAAGTCATACCTCCCCTGATTTCCCAAGAAGATAATGATAAACTTCTTAAACCATTTACTTTAGAGGAACTCAGACTAGTAGTTTTTTCTTTACCCTCGGATAAGGCCCCTGGCATAGATGGTTTTACTGCAATATTCTATCAAAAATGTTGGGACTTTATCTTAGTGGATTTGTTACATGCAATGGAAGAATCCAAAATAATGTGGTTTATGTTGAAATAGTTGAATGTAAATCATATTTCCATCATTCCAAATGTTAATAATCCAACATCATTCTTTGATTTCAAGCCCATATCATTATGTAATACAATATATAAAATTTTCACAAAAGTTATTTACCTTAGGTTTCACCCTTTCATTTCCAAAATCATTTTAGAGGAGCAAGGTGGCCTTTTCCTAGGAAGATAGAGAAAAGAAGGTGCTTTGGTAGAACATAAATTATTGCATTCAATAATTTCAAATAAAATGGCAACCTTTATAATTAAGCTTGATATGATGAAGGATTATGACAGTGTAGATTGGTTCTTCCTATTGCAAATTCTTAAAACAATTGGCTTTGATAAAAAATGGTGTAAGTGGATTTACTCATGTCTTTTAGGAGAATTTTTTTTGGTGTTGATCAAGGCTCACCAACAAGGTTCTTTACTTCTTCCCAAGGTGTTCGTCGGGGGGACCCCCTATCATCATTTTTTTTATAATTTGGGTATAAGCTCTTATTAGATCCATTAAATCAACTAATCTTTAGGGGAGTTGGAAAGGTATAATGGTCCCAAGGACAAATTTATCAATAACACATTCCTTATTTTTTGATGAGATAATCTTGTATGGGCAGGCTTCATTATTAGAATAAAAACATGTGCACAAGCTTCTGGTCAAGTCTACATATACTCTAGGTCAGAAAGTAAATGCTATAGAGTCAAAAATCTATATTTTCAATACAAAAGTACATTTAAAAGGTAGAATAGTATAAAAAATTTGTTTTTAGTTAGGTGAACTACCTTGCAAATATCTAGGAGTTCCATTCTTTATAGGAGGTAACAAAGGAATATATTGGGAAAAAGTTATTCATAGTATACAAAGAAAAATAACCTCCTAGAAAGGTAGATGGCTTTCACTTACATGAATAATAATGATGATAAAATCAGTCCTAACAAAAATTCCTAATTACTATATGGTATTCCTACAAGCACCCAAATCAATCATAGAACAAATAGAAAAAATAATGACATTTTTTGTGGAAAGGGAATATAGATTGGAAGAGAAAGATTCCCCTCATATCTTTGGAAACCATTTGCAAAGTTAAGTTCATAGGGAGGGCTGGTTTGCAAAATCTATCAACAAGAAATTTATCCTTGGGTGTAAAATTAGTATGGCAATTATACACAAAGCCTGAAACAAAATGGTGTAAGCTAATGTAAAGAAAATATTTAGATGAAGAATCATCTTCAATAATATTTACAATTTAAAATCCACCTTTAGGGTCTACCATGTGGAACTTTTAGTAACATGCAGGGAAGTTATTAATCAATATTTCACATGGCAAGTTCATAATGGGGAAAAAGCTACATTTTCATTGGATTCTTGGAATGGGTATTCACCATTAAACAATAACCAAGATCTTCAAAGTGCTCAAGAATTTTTATTTGATATCTTGGGGTACTAAAGTCAAGGATTATTTGAAAGTCTCAAATGATAATCCATGTATAGAAATATGGAAAGAATTTTCAAGCCATCAAATTCCTAATGATCAAAAGGAAGTGTTATTAAATATTTTGAAGGATATAGTGATATACAAATCAAATAAGGAAAATAAGTTAATATGGGCTCCTTCAAATTTAGGTTCATACATAGTCAAGTAAGGATATAAATATCTAATTATTTTAGGGGGAAAATGGAGAAGCAAAGAACATACTCCTTTTGATGGAATGATATGGTCTTACCTAAGGTTGGATGCTTCACATGGCTAGCATTGAAAAATAAAATCCTCACAAGTCAGTCATTGGAAAAGTTAAAAATTGTAGACCAGTTTAAGTATTCTATGTGGAGAAGAATTAGAGGATATTGATCACTTATTTGTTCTTTGTCCATTTGAACAAAGTTGTTGGTTATTTGTAAATAACATATTAAATTGGTATGCACTTGAAAAACACATTATGGGATATTTTTACAAGTTGTCCAATCCTATAAAAATCGTCTTTATTTTCTTGCAATTAGAGGATCACCCTAGCAATGGTTATATGGCACATCTAGCGGGAGAGGAATAGACGAATGTTCAGGAAAGAATCAATACAAGTTGGCCAAATTATTTCAAGACTAGAGAAAGCAATTGTAGTAAATGAATATGTACAAAAGTAAAAAATAATAGGCTCAATATTTTTAGACTGGGATGCATCCATTATGAAAAAATGGAAATCCTTAGCTTTTCCTTTCCAAGGTAGCATGTTTTAGTCCACAAATTTAAAAGTGGTTAGGAGCAAGATTACCTAGTCTCCTCATCCATTAGGAGGTTATAAGTTTAATTTTGATGGAGCTATGAAGTGTAATCTAGGAATATCAGGTGTTGGGTGTGGAATATGAGATCACATGGGAAAAATTATAAGAGCAACCTCATTTAAGTTACCAACTGGTAGTAATAATGAGGTAGAAGCACAAACACTTCTGTAGGTTCTATCTTTATGTAGAAATCTCAAATTATCTAGCATACATATAGAGGGGGACTCATTAATAATTCTAAATGCTTTTAAAAATATAGCTTCTCAAAATTGGTGAATTAAATATATTTTACAACAAGTATGGGGGATTTTGGATGAATTTGTAGAGTATTAGTTAAATCACTATTATAGGGAGGGAAACAGTTTGGCAGATTGGTTGGCTAATAAGGGGTGTGAACATGTTGAAAAATCAATTTCATATGATCTTGGCTCACTACTTAAAGATCAAAGTCTTGCAACTATCATTTTAATGGAATGTAATGCTCAATTTTGTATATGATGTTAATGCCACCTATGTTTCGGGAAAATTTCCTCATTGTAGCCTACACAAAGAAATCATCTAAGTCATAGGTTTTTGGAGACAATGATAGCATTGCTAGAGCCTACTCCATGAAACACACATGATATAATATTCTTTTTTAAATAACATTGTTTTGTGTAAGTGCTAATTAATGTTCCAAGTGGTGACTTGTTCTTTAATCATAACTTGCATTTTAAAGAAAATTAAATCCTCCCTGAGTGTGCCAAATCCTATTAGCATGCAATAAAAATAATATTGACCTCATTGCAATAACACCCTTTGGTACTTCATTTGTTGGCGAGCAAGGAAAAGTTAATATAAGTGAGGTTTGTAATTCATTTAATGTAATTTTTAGTCTCCAAGCTTTCCAGAATAGTGTGGTTTTATGGAGCAGGTAGGTGGAGGTGTGAAGAATCTAGTGTAGTTTTCTCATGGTATACAATCCAAGGATATAAAATTCCTTTTAGGGTTCAAAACTAGGAGTAGTTGTTCATAGGGGTCCTTTCAAATGTTGAATTATCGTAGGTGTTCAATGTCTACTGCCCAAGAGTAGTTGAATGTGTACAAAGCATCATTTGGGATGATATTATTAGTCTATAGGCTCACCGAATTATATTACCTTATCAAGTATTATCAATTTTTGTATCCAATACTCTTGATTTTCTTCAATGTTTTGAGTCTCTTGAGCTCATAGCAAATGAAGTTGTTAAGCAACAATTCTTGGCAGATAATGCTCTATTGCAAAGTGTTAAATTATATTTTTTTGATAAGTGTAAGGGTTTCATTGGAGGTATTTTCTCAAGGTGCTACCTTAAGCATGGGTGGGCATTCATAATAGTGTATGATTCCATCAAGCAAGGATTGGAAATGAATTACGCCAAAAATATTCAGAAAGTATTGCAATAGAATACCAATAAAATTGATATGGAATTGGTACCTAAAATCAAGGAGAGGTGCTTTCCTATTTAATTATTGCTTTCTCATCATAGTCATCACAATGCAATTGTGGCTCCTTTGTCTCTTTTTCCTTAGCATACCAACAGGGTATCTAATTCTCAGGAAATGCAAGATTAAAATTTTATTGCTGATTGCAATATGGAAGAATAGGATGGTAATATGTTTATCTTGGTAGTAAAATCTAGATAAATATTAAAGCTTATACATATTAACTCATATATGTAGAGATACATGATCTTATACAAGTCTGATCCAATGCATCTTCTTGGAAATTTTGTAATAATCATATGCCAGATTTATCAAGCTAGCATTTTTATAAACCTACTATTTTATATAATATAATATATAGGCTATCACCTTTTTCTTAATTTTTTTTTGGACATAAAACTTGTTTTATGCAATTATAGTGAATACTAAAGTATTAACCATATTCAATTCTCTCCACACATTATCACATAATAGGGATTCCTTAATATATATGTAAAATTTGAGTCACACCCATTCAAGTTTTTTATCAAGTTTTTCATAAGATATAGTTAATTAATTAATATAATATAATTATTTTATATATTTATTAATTTAGTGAATATAATAATATTTATTTTTTATTATAGGAAAAATAGGTTTTGAAGGGGGCCCAAAACCCTTTACAAGATAAGTCATTGCTTCATCATATAATCAAAAATAGAACAAGAAGCCAAAAACCATCACACAGACAACAAGAAAAAGGCACAAAAGATAGAAACAAACTAGAGATTTTTAAGAATTTATGCTACTTCAAGATCACTATCAATTATTTTCTGATAGACATTCATAACTTCCATCACTTCATCAACATGAATACTAGCCTTTGCATTAAGTTTGGTCTTGTTACGGGTTCTAACAGAAGGCCCTGTATCACTAGTCATCTGTTGCAGCACACCACCATTAGCCACCATGTCTTTCATACCAGAACTGTCCCCCAACCACTTCCTAGTATTATTATTTAGCAAACACAAACCCTTGGCCTCATTGCATATAGCATGTTTACTGACCTCCAAAACCTTCTCCAATTCACCATCAATGGAAGAAAACTTTTGATCGTAGGAATTCTTCATACTCAACATTTCATCTGCCACCATTTTGAGAATGTCAAATAATTGATTGACCTTGAGTTGCACCTTGTTTACTTGAGACTACATATTAGTCCCCTTAGAAGAAGAGGTCTCTTCAGCATTATTACTCACAACTCTAACCTAAACATTAGTGGAGTTCATCTCATGAAAAACCCACTTGAAAAGCTTGAACAAGGAAAGATAACTCTCTTTCACCAAACCAAGATAATCAAGCATAATCTCCCTCCTAAAGTTAAAACCATCCTTGTCCAAAACATAATCTTCTTAGGATTCATTTCTAGTAGAAGCATTCTTCGTGGTCTCCTTCCCTTTTTGAGCAGAGACCTTAACACATTTATCCATATTCTACTCCAACAACTAGTTCTTAGCATCCAACAAGTTGCCAACATGATCCTACAACTCCTCCTTTCCCAAATTCATAGGAGACTTTCTCCTCTTTGACCCCTCTTTATTTTTCACATTTGAAATAGGGGAGACCCCCAATTGACCCTTGTTAACCAGATCCTCCTTGCATAAATAATACAAAGAAGTCCCCTTAATCTTTTTCCACCTGACCACTTCATAGGTTTAGAATTCTAGCTGAGCCGACCCACATCAGCCTCATCTCCTGTTTCATACTCATTTTTCCTTGGGGAGACCAAAGTTTGATTCTTCTTTCTTTTCTTACCTTCAGCCTTCAATTTTTTTCCACCCAACCCCTTCATAGGTTTAATCTTTTGGAAGGACCACATAATCTCTTCCTCATCACCAATAACATACTCATCGCCCTCAGAGGAAATAGGGGATTGCTTGTTTTTTCTTTTCTTACCTTCAGAGGAAAGAGATTTTGAATCACCCTGCAAGGATGCATTAGACCTAGGGGAATAATCTTTATCCTCGAAATCATTCTTTGACACCATCACATACTCAAGATTTTTTTTATTTTCCCAACATTGGAAATATTGGGTTGAGTAGGGAGAATAAAAGCCTTAGCATACTCAAAAATCAAAAAAATTAAACCTTCATGGAGGATAGGGTTTTTAGGATTATTTCTATGATCCCTTATACCATTTTCTAGAGAGAACAGTAAATAGAAAGGGAACAAAACCTTCTTCTTATGCCTAAAATGGTTTAGAAAAGAAAAATGATGCCCAAAAGTAACAAAAAAGTGGCTATCAAGGGTAAAATACCTCATGATCTTCTGAACATCTCTTCAAATTTCCTTGAGAGAAGAACGAAAATAGCCACCACATTTAGCCATTTCTAGCTTCCTCCTCTTATCATCTTTGAAGAAATCATCCATAGCTAGACCAAACTCATTTTTGAAAGAAGCTCTACCACTTGTGATATGGCCAAGATATGGATGACTACGTGGAAATTCTTCAGGCTGGCATCACTGTTTCCAAGTACGGATAAAAAGGCAAGTGGTGAGAATTGAATAACAACCTTGATTGATTTTTAAATAAAAAATGATCAACGGTTAAGATTGAATATCAAGTGATTGATTATCTATTTACTTGCGCAAGCCAGGGTGGTCATTAATCGTTGCACACTCCAATTTCTCTACTTAATGAGGATTTCTTGTAATTCATTTTACCATTCATAATTATCTAGGAGATAAAATAATTGTTGTAGTGCTCAAGGAGTAATGTGCGAGCGTTGAGAAAAGAATCATAGAAGCAATGGTTTAGTTTCCCCGGGTATGTGTTGCATTTTGAATTATGCATGGATTAGGTATCAGGTTTTAATTCCCTAGGGTGGTATTGTTTTTGTACTCGCCACTGTGTTTTGTGTTGTATTGTATCGGGCCGGTTTGGGTTTTCTTCTTGCAACAATAATTTGAGGGTATAGGTTGGTGTCTTTTATATGGGGTAGTTGGATAGCCTATGTCTTGTTTTGTGTAAAATGGGTGAACCAAGTGAGCTAATCAAGCCAGTTAGAAGATCCAAAAGGCTTAGCAAGCATGAACTTGAGGATGATGTTCCTGAGGTAAAACTTGAGGAATTTGGAGCTCCTGCAATGCCAAAGAAGAGGAGAAGTCACTGTGGGAAGAATAAGAAGAATGTTGTCAGGAGTACTTATAATCTGAGAGGAAGAACCATTTCTGAAGAATTGATCAAAGTTAAAGGAAAGAAACTGGTTGAGTTTGAGAAGAAGTCTAAGAAGAAGGTTTGGCATCCTAAGGCTTGTCTAGGGAGGTACAATTCTCCCATTGAAGTTTCAGATAGCCCTTCGAGCGATGGAGGAGAAAGCGACCTTGAATATGGTCGTTACCTGATTTCCCTCGTTCCATACGAGGACTCTGATGAGGAGGAGGTGGTAGCTCCTCCTGTTTCTGTATGCACATGAGGTGTGTGAGCATACTCTAATGCCGATGAATCAGAGTAGCATCTCAGCCTTGTTTTTGTTTTTGATGAGACCATCGACACTACATCAAGATCATCCTCTTTAGTGTGTGTGCCACTTTTTGCCTTGGGTGTTGATGTTGAGTTCTTTTTGGCTGATGTAGTGGAGGAGTGTGGGCCTCTATTTCCTTGATGATGAATATATTTTTCCAGGAAGTGTGTGGGTTTTTTGCCTCCGTTACTATTGGAGAATCTTCTTTGGTCTACGTGGACATGGGATTTTAGTGATGTTACATCAACTAATGATTCCTTTTGGAGGGTTGGCTCATCTTCTTTAACTGACTATGAGGAGTTTTTGTCTTTTTCCTTCCCTCGTTCCGAAATGATTAAATATAATTTCTTGAGAAGTATCTTCCATTATGGTGAAATTAGAAATAAAATACAAATGAAATGTAAGTGTAATTCAACCTGATGCTTGTTTCTCTCTTGTTCTATAAAAGGGATTTCAAGGCTGATTACAAGGGGTTCAAATTTTGAGTCAAAATGGTTTGTGTGAGAAGCTAAGCTCAAGAAGAGGTATATTGTAGAAATGTTGGTGAATAGAGCAGTAAAGAGTCTAGGATATGAGTCATGTATGTAATGATCTTAAAATAGTTTTATAGAAGCCACAAATATAAATGAAAATATTAAGTTCTAAGATGTATACTCTCCTATGTAATATTCTCATAAATTATGAATGAAAGGGTTAATGATCTTTTGGTTCATCTTCAATTGTTTTAATTGATTATGTGGTTTTTTTTCTGCTTCAATTCAAAGAATTGATTAAATACTAGACTAAAGTCACAGGTTTGTGAGGGAAGAGCATAGGATTGGGTAAGAAGTTACGTTTTAGACGCAACGTGTTGAATGCTCCAAATAGTCCGCTAATTTTGAGTAAATTGGCTAATATATTACTGGTTATTATATATTTTGATTATGTTATCCCAATATATGAAGCAATGATCTCTTCACCTAGTTATTTTATATACAAATGAGCTAGTAATGCGCCTGACTAGGGGTTTGGAATGAGAATGAAAATCATTTAAAAAAATTCAATTATTATATGTGAATATGAAGTATCACCTAATTCCTGGCAATAGATGGTAATTTGTTCAAAGGTCAGCCAAACGTTTGATAAAGGACATATACTTGCATTAAATAGGAATTGATTTGTGTATGGAAGTGCTCTCAAAGAACTAAATAACTTTGAGCATGATAAGGATTACCCTCCTAGGTTTCATAGAGCTCGAAGAGTAGGAGCGAGGGCTTGAGGATCCTTACTCATCAATTGGCCACTAAATTTGAAGATTCTTGAGCATAAGGGTTGGCTACCCTTTAGAGGTTTTAAAGGTTCAGCTAGAAAAAACACTAACATAAATGGCGACTTTGTTGGGGAAATTTTGAATCTCCAGTTGCAAAATGTTGTATCACAAAGTCAAGAATTTGGTGAAATTTGAACCTCTGGTTTAGATGTTGAGAAATTTTTAGACCTGGAAGAGGTTGTTGCAACAAAGTTCAAAGAATTGTGTGACTGTTGTTGGAGAAGACCCAAAATGATATCTATCTTTGAAAGAGCTTCATTCTACTTGAAGTTCATCCCTTTATGAAGAGAGGTGTCGACTCTGTTTAAAGAACTTGATGAAGATGTGAAGAAGGATTCAGATCTATAAAATTTCTAGTTAGAAGGAAAGGTTGGTAGCTGCTACAAGTTTTCAAGTATTCTCATAAATCTTAAGAAAATAGTGTCACGTTTAAAGAAGTTCATGAGACATTTTCAAGAATCAAGGTAATAGATGATTCCCTATTAAGTGAAATAGCACTAATAAAGGTAATAGTTGTGATAGATTTACATAATTCTAAGGTATAATTTTAAGTCTTTGTATTATGATGAAGAAGTATGTTTATCTTTTGATCTTGCCTATTGAAGGGTCTTAAGCATGTAGAGTTAGAAAATTTGTATTGTAAGTGCCTAAGATCATATTGCAAAGGAAGTTAGAATGGCCCTATGTAATTACAAGGTTGAACTGACAAAACTTGTTGTGAACCCCTAAACCTGCAAATGCACAAACATAGCAAACAAGCATAATGTTAGATCAAATGCAAGTGAGAATCAAGATTCCCCATGAAATCCATTTACAAAACTTAAAATAGGAAAAAATGAAGAATAAAATACGAAAAAACATGTAAATCCTAATTAAGTGAGCAAACTAGAGATCCCATGGGGGAGTTGGTGCCAATGAAGTGTTGCAATTGGCCCTTTCCCAACTCTTTTGTGTGATTGTTGATGATTGATCCACTTGATGATGAAGAACAATGTGAGTTCTTGAGAAAACCTGCAATAACCTAGCTAAGATCTTTCTTTGAGGATGAAGTTGAGTAGAGTAAGTTTACTCAAGTTGTGGATGATTGAATGAGAGGAAGAGTCTCTCATTTATAGATTTCCAAAATGGAAGAGAGAGTGAAAATAGGCAATGTGGGATCATTCAACATCCAATGGCCAAGTGCCACTTGTCAAGATGTGAATGGTTGAGGAATGAGCACATTTTGGTCAATGTGCATGATAAATGCCATTGGATTCAAATTTGAATTTTGAATGTGACATGTAAGAGGGAAAGATAAATGAAGTTAATGTCACTTCGCTCAATGCACAAGGACATGTAAGAGGCATTGAATGCCTTGTTGGAAGGACCAAGTCCACTTGGCCTTTTTGAATTCAAATGAGGGAATATTCCCTTTTGATGCTTTGTGAGGGAAAATAGATGAATTAATAAATCAAAGTAATTGATTTATTGTGCAAGTTGCATTTTCTAGAGAATTTTAGTGATTGAGATTAATTTAATCAAGATTTTGATCAATTTAATGAGGAATTAGGAGATGTGACAATTTAGACTTAAATTTATGAATTGATTTAAATCAAATTGAGAGGAAGGGTTTAATTAAATAAATGATTTTGATTTATTTAACTAAGGAGGAATATGTTAGATTAAATTAAATAATGTTTAATTTATTTAATTTAGTAAGAGGACTTTAGAGAATTTAATCAAATAAAATGATTTATTTAATTAAACAGAGATGTAAGGTTAATTAAATTAAATTGATTAATTTAATCAGAGGAGGTGATAGACTTAATCGGATAAATAATGATTCATTAGATTAAGGGATATAATTATGATGAAATGCTGAGAGTGTGATTCTAGAGGAAATGTCGTTATTAATCAGGATCAAGTGTGCCAAACTAGAAATGTACATTTTCCATGTCTACATTTTGCCCCTCTTTGAAGCAATGTACTTGTTGCATTGATTCAAAGAATAAACTGCTATAATCAAAGTTCAAAATTTTTTGATTTTTCAGATGCCCCACTGTATGCTAGTATACTGCCCCCTCGAGAGATTGAGTGGAAACGTATGATTTTTCGATCGAGATCGCGATAAAATGCGAGAGGAGTGGTTCTATTGATCAAAGGACTCAAGATAATTATTTTGATGTAGACAATTCTGATGATGTGTATACAGTCATCGGCCATGGGTAGCCTTGTGTATATTTTGATATAACACACCAATTTTAGATAGAAATGTTATTAAAGATAGAAGAATAAGAAGAATAAGATGGATGGAAGGAGGATCCACACAAGTTCACATTATTACTGATGATGCTGATTTGCATTGCTAGGAGTTGGGATTTTCAAAGGGCTAATTACTTTATGTTTGATAACACACATAAGTACGATGCATCAAGGTATAAAGGACCAGGATGGCATTGTACCTAGTGTGATGGATTTGACTCATCAATTAGATAGGAGTGCTCTTGTTCATACTCAACATACATACTTCGTTCAAGATATAGTTCAGACATTCTAAATATCTCGGGCCAAAACACAAGAAAGCAAGCTTTCCTATGTGGTCAACAAGATACCTAAAACATCCTCCCTACAAACCAAATAAAACACGCATGAATAAGTTATTTTACAAGAGTATCCAAAAAACATAGCAGATAAAAAGATAATGATCCTTGCTCCATTCCTTTCTCTCTAAACTTGTTTTGTCTAGGCATCATCGAGAGGTCCTTGGAATGAGCACAAAATAAGATAAGTCTTAAAAGACCAAGATAAAGTAAACAAACAAGCTAATGTTCTTCGTACCGCTAGCCAAGGCTAAACTACTATGGGGTACCTGATGCTTATGTCCATCGCAGGAAAGCTTCATCCTAGGACATGTAGTGATCAGGGTTTTGATGGGACTGATTTGGGTGATAAGCTATTGATACTCCGAGTTGACCAACTTGCTTGCTTACTGACTTAGACTTCCAAGACTTTGATGATTTAGAGTGTTCACTTTGGAACCTACTAAACTTGCTTCTGACTGACTCACCAAAGGGTGATAGTGACGATTGACTTTATTATGAGTGATGACAATCACGGGTGAAAGCGAGATGAAATGGATGCACCGTTTTGGGTTTTTCAAATATTTTGAGGTTGTTTTTGGTATTTTCACATTTTTCAATGTTTTTGGTATTTTGTGTCTTGGGGGCCAATCAAGGATGGCCTTGCCTATGTTTAAGCTTAGAGATGACGTAGTTCAGAAAATAATTGACCTGACTACTGATGAGAAAGATGGGAAAATGGATTGCCATTTTATTGCTTAATGTTGAGAAATTATGTCTCAACTTCCAGCTTGAAGTCCTCGTTTTCATGCCTTGGTGATTTTGTGTTATTTACAAAGTTCTAGCAGAGGCGGAGCCAGGATGGAACTTAGCATTGTTCTATTTTTCCTAAGTTATGAGTCTCTAGCAGAGGCAGAACCGGGATGGAACTTGGCATTGTTTTGTTTGCCTAAGTTATGGGTTTCGGTTCTCGTTCCTACTCCGACTTTGCTTCCTATCGTCTGTTTCACTTCGCAGGTTCTAGCGGAGGCGGAACTAGTTTTGGAAGTTGGCAATGTCTGTTTGCTAGGTTCCTCTTTCAGTTTTTGGTCCGACTTCGGGTCCGACTCCTGCTTTTGCGATCTGGTTCTTCTGGATGTTTGGATTCTAATCGGGGTGCTTTCCTCCACCTTGTCTTGGTTTTGGATTGTTGTTTCTTGTAGTTGGCAGAGGCGGAACCGGAACTGGATTTGTTCCTGATCTTGGACTTTTGGTAAAGTCCTGTTTCTGTTCTTGTTCTGTCCCTGACTCTGACTCCGGTCTTTTGTGTTCCCGTCTTGGTTTGACCTCAGGTTGTCTTTACCCGGTCAGAACTGTTTCTGATGAGTTCCTCTCTGCCGTGGGTGGACACGGAACCGAAATGGTTCCTGAACCTGAAATTTTCGGTAGGGTCATGTTTTGACTCTAGTTCCAACTCCGACTCTGACTTCGACTCCGGCAGTGTGTATTTTCGGTGGAGTCATGTTTCGGCTCCTGTTCTGACTCTGACTCATGCAGTGTTATTTATGACTTGAAGTCTTGGTCGCGCTCGATGTCTGTTTGATTGTTTTGGTTGCTTTGTCAGCTGCGATTGTTGATGGGTCTTGGACGCATGGCACCTTGTTGAATAGTGATTGGACGAATACCAAGATAGTTATTGTGGTAGTTGCATTTTTCAACGAAGGGTGGCGAGCTCAACCATTTTTAGTAATGGTTTTGAATGCAATGACGGCTTGTTGTAGGAGATTTGTCAGATCCGACCAGATGCGTGATTTGAGGATGGACTTCATTGCTCTTCTGAGTCGGTTACATTTGGATGAAAGAGGTGTTATTTCTTAGAAGTTAGACAAGCTGAGTTGAGTCGTGAAGTTGCAGAGCAAGTTGAAGTAGCGAGCTGAAGAACAAGAAGGACGTGAGTTCTTGAAGAGGGTTTTGAACTGTATGTTGTGAAAACATTGTAACAGTGGATCTGAATCTCTCTGGGTGATTGTGAGCTAAGCAAAGAAGTCTGGATATTGTATGTAATTGATTCATTACTGTAATACAATTGATTTGACTTTGTGTGGTGGGTTTTTGCCTAAAAGGGTTTTCCCATGTAAATACTATGTCATCTTTGTTTGCTTATCTTTCTGGTTTCTCATTGCCATGGTTGTATGCATCTCTATAAGTTTTAGAAACTGTTAGTTTTTTGTTTTTGCTTCTCTCCCCTATAGTAAAGGTGTTAAGGGAATATATTTTGCACTATTGGGTCATTAGATCCACATTCTTTTCCCTTCAAAGTGGTATCAGAGCTTGGCCAGTTCGTGTTATCCTTGTTAGGGAAAATTAGTTTTTTGCACTAATACTGTTTTAGTGGGAGACTTGCATTGTTAAACTTGTTTCTGTTGTGAGATGGCAAGTACATCTAGTAGAATAGATATTGAGAAGTTTAATGGAAACAACTTTGAGTTATGAAAACTCAAGATAGAAGACTTGCTTGTGGATAGAGACCTCTTGATTGCAGTGTCTGGAACTAAGCCACAAACTACGGCCCAAGAAGCTTGGGATCTTGCTAATAGAAAAGCAAGAGGATTGATAAGACTGAGTCTAGCCGATTCTATGCTCTTGAATGTTCATGAGGAGACGTCTACAGCTGCTTTGTGGAAGAAGCTTGGTGATATTTACCAAGGAAAATCTCTGGTAAACAAGTTATTCCTAAGAATGAAGTTGTACTCCTTGAAGATGGACGAAGGTGCATGTGTTGAAAATCATCTGAACTCATTTAATATGAGTGTTACTCAGCTGACATCTGTAGGTGTAAAGATTGAGGAGGAGGATCATTGCATGCTCCTGTTGTGTTCATTACCTAACAGTTAGGATCATCTTGTGATGGCTATTGGAAGCACAACCACTGCTTTCAAGATCGATGATGTGGTTGCTTCGCTTTTGTCTGAAGAAATGTGAAGGAAATCTTCTGAGATGGCCAAAGATCTCTTTCTGTTCTAGGTAGAACAAAGGAGAAAGGCAAGAAGAAAGACAACAAGTTGAAATCCAAGTCTAAAGGGAGATCAAAGTCTCCTGGTAAAAAGCAAGGTAAAGTGCTGGAACTGTGGGAAACCTGGTCATATCAGGAAGGACTGCAAGGAGAAGAAGAAGAAGAATGCTTCTGATAATGAATCTTCTCAAAGTGATGCAGATGCCTTCATTGCAGCAACCCTGACAACTCAGGCATCAGATGATGTTTGGTTAGTTGATTCAAGTGACTCTTTTTACATGACATCCAATAGAGATTGGTTCTCAAAGTATGAGAAGTATGATGGTGGAAAGGTATACTTGGCAAGTGATTCAATGCTGGAGATTATTAGCAGAGAAAGGGTCAGAATTCAGTTTCTTGATGGGAGAGTCAAAGGAATTGGTGGTGTTCTTCACATCCTAGGTTTGGCTCGAAATCTTCTTTCTGTTAGTAAGTTAAATGATGCTGGTGTATAAGTTTCTTTTTCTAGTAAGGGATGTAAAATGGCTAGAGGTGCAATGGTGTTAGCTAAGGGTGTTCGTACTAGCACTCTATACAAGCTAGATGCATGACCTGTTCTTTGTAATAGTGCCTCTGTAAAGTCATGCAATTCTGCACCTATAGAGAAAGATGAAGACTCTTCACTATCTGCAAATGCTTTGGAGGTAAAACTCCCAGCAGAGAAGACTATGTTATGGCATCATAGACTTGGTCACATTGGTGAGAAAGGTTTAAAAACCTTGAAGAACAAAAACCTTGTAGAAGGGCTTGATGATTGTAACCTTGAGTTCAATTTTTGTGAACATTGTATCTATGGAAAGCAACACCGTGTTTCTTTCTCCTCTAGTCCTTACAAATATTCTAGTATATTGGATTATATTCATTCTGATGTGTTTGGTCCAGTTGATGTTCCTTCGTTGTCAAAGTCTAGATATTATGTTTCTTTTATTGATGACTGCTCGAGAAGGGCATTTGTATACTTTCTTAAAAGTAAATCAGAAGTGTTCAGTCAGTTTAAAGAGTTCAAATCTTTGGTAGAAAATTAGACTAGAAGGAAAATAAAGTGTTTAAGGACAGACAATGGAGGTGAGTTTTGTTCTGCAGATTTTGAAAGGTATTGCACTGATCATGGAATTAAAAGGCATAAGACAACCCCCTACACTCCACAGCAAAATGGAGTTGTTGAAAGGTTGAACAGGACACTGATGGAAAAAGGCAAGGAGTATGCTGAGTGGTGCTAGTCTGGAGCAGAAGTTCTGGGCTGAGGCTATTGCTACAGCATGTTATTTGATAAATAGATCTCCTTGTTCAGCTCTTGTTGACATGACACCTTTGGAAGCATGGTCAGGTAAGAAACCCTCATTAAGGCATGCTCGGGTCTTTGGCTGTGAGGCATATGTTCATGTGCCAAATGAAAAGAGATCAAAGCTGGATAACAAGGCTGTGAAATGTATTCTCATCGGCTATGGAGTTGGTGTGAAAGGATACAAGCTTTGGAACCCTATTACTGAGAAGGTTTTGTATAGCAGAAGCGTGATATTTCGTGAGCTGAAACCTTTAGTAAGTGATCAACAACTTAAGACAAATCAAAGTGATAAGAAGAAGGATGTAGTTGAGATTCCCCAAACTACATAAAGGGAAGAGCTACATGGTGTACATGAGATTGAGGAGAGCTCAAGCAGCTCTGGAAGTTTTGATGATGAAGAACAACCTCAGCCTCTAAGGAGATCTACACAAGAAAGAAGGCAACCAGAAAGGTATGGTTTCTCTATGTTAGATTCAAATTGTGCTTATGCCTTAATTACCAGCATTGATGAGCCTAGGACTATGAAAGAAGCAATCAACATGGCTGATTCAAAGTCTTGGCTGGAAGCCATGAATGAGGAGATGGATTCCTTGAAAAAGAATGATACCTAGAAGTTGGTACCACTGCCTAAAGGGCGAAAGCCTGTTGGCTGCAAGTGGATATTCAAAAGGAAGACAGGCCTTAATGGTGGTGTGGAGTAGTATAAGGCACAACTGGTTGCAAAGAGATTTTCCCAAGTTGAGGGAATTGATTATGGAGAGATCTTTTCCCCTATAACAAAGCTGACATCCATCAGATTTTTGTTGTCATTGGCAGCTGTGTATGACTATAAAATTGAGCAGATGGATGTGAAGACAATGTTTCTCCATGGTGAGCTAGAAGAAGAAATCTACATGTCCCAGCCTGAGCATTTTGTTGATAGAAGTAAACAAAATTTGGTTTGCAAGTTAAATAAATCTCTTTATGGTCTAAAGCAATCTCCTAGAATGTGGTACCAGAAATTTGACACATTTGTGTTGTCAATTAGGTTTGTTAGATCAAAATCTGATCATTGCATCTATTATAAATGTGAGAATGATCATGTGCTTGTTATTACTCTGTATGTGGATGACATGTTATTCATTGGTAATAGCAAGGAAATGATTTCTAATCTTAAAACTTAGTTGTCTGCTAAGTTCAAAATGAAAGATCTTGGAGCAACAAGGTACATTCTTGGGATGGAGATAAACAGGGATAGAACAAGCAGAAAGCTTTGGCTCAGTCAGAGTAAGTATGTGAAAACCGTTCTAGAGAGGTTTAGCATGACTGATTGCAAGCAACTAGTTGTTCCAATCATGCAAGGATTGAAACTATCTACTGAAGACTGTCCAAAGTCTGCTACTGAGATGGAGGACATGACCAGTGTGCCTTATGCAAGTGCAGTAGGTAGTTTGATGTATGCTATGGTCTGCATAAGACCAGACATTGCCCAAGCAGTGGGAGTTCTAAGCCATTTCATGGAAAATCTAGGGAGATCACATTGGGATGCTGTAAAGAGAGTGTTCAGGTATTTGAAGGGTACTTCAGACTATGCTTTGTGTTACTATGGTAGTATGGTTGCATCACAAAGGACTCTTAGCATTCAGGGATATGTTGATTCTGATTGGGCAAGGGACATTGACAGCAGAAGATCCACTAGTGGATACACTTTCATGCTTAATGGTGGAGCAATCAGTTGGATGAGCAAGCGACAAGCTGTAGTTGCTTTATCCATGATAGAGGCAGAGTACATGGCAGTAACTCATGCTTGCAAGGAGGCAGTGTGGCTGAGGCATTTGTGTTCAGACATTGGATTTAATGCTGAGCAGATTTTAATCTGGTATGACAATCAAAGTGCCATTTGTTTGGAAAAGAATCCGACCTTTCATGCCAGGACCAAGCACATAGATGTGCAATATCACTTCGTGAGAGATATGGTTAAAAATGGCAAGGTCAGTATGGATAAGGTTGACACCTTGAAGAATGTTGCAGATGCCTTGACAAAGCCGGTTAGCACAGACAAGTTTAGATGGTGCACAGAATCGATGGGCCTTGGGGCCTATGATAGACAGTAAGGTATGTTGTTTTGAGGAAGCTAAAAGTGTTCACCAAGTGGGAGATTGTTGAGAAATTATGTCTCAACTTCTAGCTTGAAGTCCTCATTTTCATGCCTTGGTGATTTTGTATTGTTTACAAAGTTCTAGCGGAGGCGGAGCCAGGATGGAACTTGGCATTGTTCTGTTTTGCCTAAGTTTCGAGTCTCTGGCGGAGGCGGAACCAGGATGGAACTTGGCATTGTTCTATTTTCCTAAGTTCCGGGTTTTGGTTCTCATTCCTACTCCGACTTCGCTTCCTACCATCTGTTTCACTTCACAAGTTCTGGCGGAGGCAGAACCAGTTTTGGAAGTTGGCAATGTCCATTTGCCAAGTTCCTGTTTTAGTTTCTAGTCTGACTCCGGGTCTAACTCTTGCTTTTGCGATCTGGTTCTTCTGGATGTTTGGATTCTAATCGGGGTGTTTTCCTCCTCCTTGTCCTAGTTTTGGATTGTTGTTTCTTGCAATTGGCGGAGGCAGAACCGAAACCGGATTGGTTCCTGATCTTGGACTTTTGGTAAAGTCCTGTTCCGTCCCCGATTCTGACTCTGGTCTTTTGTGTTCCCATCTTGGTTTGACCCCGGGTTGTCTTTACCCGGTCATAACTGTTTCTGATGAGTTCTTCTTTGTCGTGGGTAGACGCGAAACCGAAATGGTTCCTAAACCTGAAATTTTTGGTAGGGTCATGTTTTGACTCCAGTTCCAACTCTGACTCTGACTCCAACTCCGACAGTGTATATTTTTGGTGGAGTCATATTTCGACTCCTGTTTCGACTCTGACTCCGATAGTGCTATTTATGACTTGAAGTCTTGGTCGCGCCCGATGTTTGTTTGACCGTTTTGGTTGCTCTGTCAGCTGCGATTACTGATGGGTCTTGGATGCATGGCACTTGGTTGAATAGTGATTGGATGGATACCAAGATAGTTATTGTGGTAGTTGCATTTGTCAATGAAGGGTGGCAAGCTCAACCATTTTGAGTAATGGCTTTGAATGCAATGACGGCTTGTTGCAGGAGATCTATCAGATCTGACCAAATGCGTGATTTGAGGATGGACTTCATTGCTCTTCTGAGTTTGTTACATTTGGATGAGAGAGGTGTTATTTCTTAGAAGTTAGACAAGTTGAGTTGAGTCATGAAGTTGCAGAGCAAGTTGAAGTCACAAGCTGAAGAACAAGAAGGACGTGAGTTCTTGAAGAGGGTTTTGAACTGTATGTTGTGAAAACATTGTAACAGTGGATCTGAATCTCTTTGGGTGATTGTGAGTTGAGCAAAGAAGTCTAGATATTGTATGTAATCGATTCATTACTGTAATACAATTGATTTGACTTTGTGTGGTGGGTTTTTTGCCTAAAAGGGTTTTCCCACGTAAATACTATGTCATCTTTGTTTGCTTATCCTTCTGGTTTCTCATTGCCATAGTTGTATGCATCTCTATAAGTTTTAGAAACTGTTAGTTTTTCGTTTTTACTTCTCTCCCCTATAGTAAAGGTGTTAAGGAAATGTATTCCGCACTGTTGGGTCATTAGATCCGCATTCTTTTCCCTTCACTTAAAGGACTGACTTAAGATACAGACTAGATGGGCAAACGAATTGCCAATGCGACGAATGCCTAAGGGACTGACCCTAGATGCAGACTAGATGGGCAAATGGATTGCCAATGCGACGGATGCCTAAAGGATTGACCTAACCATCTCGGGGGATGATCAAAGATCAACCTTGCCTACGTTCAAGCTCAGAGATGACGTAGTTCACAAGGTGACTCTATTTTTGATTTTGAAATATTTTTGACATGTTTTGGAATTTTTTGATTTCTGATTTGTCTGATGTTTTTGAAATTTTGATGAGTTTTTTGAATGTTTTTGAGTTTTTCGCATGATTTTGATGATTTGGATATGAATACATGATGATATCAGTGCTTTGTTTTGGGATTTTGTTGAAAACAAAGCATAATGTTGATCAATCAGATTGATGGATTGATAGTTTGACTAAGTGCGTTAAGTCAAACGAAAGTGATAATGCACTTGTAAAATCTAGGAAGTTGCATTATCCTAGAATAAACTTGTACAAAATATGATGGTTTGACTAAGTGTGTTAAGTCAAACAAGTTGATAATGCACTTGTAAATTCCAGGAAGTTGTGTTATCCTAGAGTAAACTCATGCACAAGATGATAGTTTGACTAAGTGTGTTAAGTCAAACAAAGGGACGATTGATTGGATTCGATTGATCAAGATTGATGAAGCTTGTTTTGGAACAAAATAGCTTTGATGATTTGATGCGATGCTAACGTGCACATTAGATGTGATTGATATTGATTGTTTAGATCGATGTTCGATGAAAGATAAAGCTTGATAAGGAACATCATCCTGTCAAAATATGCCATGGGCTAGTGATTTGGATTTGGTGGCTCATAAATGCCTTGAACAATTTGATTTCATGTGTTTCCAATGCTCAGATCACCACATAAGTGTGAAGATATATATCAAGATTTATTTCTGAAGCAAGATGCAAATATCTGCCCCCAATGTCTAGCAATGTATGGAATGCCATGGGTGGATTCTTGGATAGAAAGATGGATGAATGGATATGGATTATCTTGTAATAAGATAAGGGTGTTTGCATAAAGGATTCTTATTCGGATAATGCTTCATCAAGGCTCAGATAGCATTGGGTAGGATAGGATCAATGAAAATGACCCATGTCAAGATGTTTACCATAAACAGGTGTGCAACAAACCTTCATCAAGATCAAGATAAGGTAGATAAATGGCAATGTGTTGGATGAATGGTTCATGGATGAACGGATGATATGGTCGAAATGTTGGCTTTATTATGGATGTGATAAGATGCTTTCCATTGAAATAGCGCATGCAGATGCTTGATTCTACACATGATGTTTGTTTGCCAAGTTTTCATCATGGTACTTGCCCAAAGCGCCACCGAAGTGGTTTTCACTAGAGGACGATTTTTTTCTTTATTGTTTTCAATCCTTTTTTTGATTTTTTTGTTTTTGGATGTTTTGTATTTTTGTATTTTTATTTTTTTGTTGTCACCAAGATGCCTATTTGCTAGGTTTTCATCAAGGTGACCATTTTTTCAAGACATTTTTCTGATTTTTTTGTATTTTCCAAGAGATTTTAACTTGATGTTGAACCACCTGGTGGTGCTGATGTTGATGCTTCTTTCATAATGTGCCATCGATATCCTGTTTGAAGAAGCTTCTTTGTCAAGGCACGTGCACTTGAAAGCAACTTTTGAGATTCCTGATCTGCTTTGCTGACATCGGAGTTAGCTCTGTCTTTGTGCGCACATCGCGATAGAGTGCCTTTTGAATCCTTATGATGAAGGGTCATTACCAACACATGGTCAATGTGAGAGTTAGATATCATGCATGGAGGCGTGGATGGAGTGTGTTTAGGTATAAAAGATGGATTGGTCGATAGTTTGGAACCTTTGACTCTCCAAACTTGGGAAGATGAGCAATAATGGGTGGATATGGAAGTGTTCATTGAATTAGGACCAACTGCTTGATACACTTTGTATGTCGCTTGAGAAGCATGTTTTTGCTTTTGTGGACATCTTTGATGGATACTTGCCCCTTTTTTATTTTTCCCCATAGTTTCTTTGACTGATGGAGTTTGATAGGGATAATTTTTCTTTGTATTCTTTGGTATCCATATGTACTTGATTTGTCCTTCATGCTTCTTAGTTTCTTTTGCTTTGATACTATTCGGCATGCTTCGATTCAAGTCTTTGTTTTGACGTTTGTCCCAATTCATTGATGGGGTGATGGGTGGATGGAGATTCATGACGTGGTAGGTCGTAGCATTGGCATTGGTTTCATCATAAGGATTCTTCGTGCTCCCTATGTTGATGTTTGCTCGAGACGAAGTTGCCCCCAGTTTTGTGGAAGTATTATTGATATGTTGAGATCCCTTGATTGTCGAATAACCAAGGCCTTGATGCTTAGGATTGCCAAAAATCTGCACTGGTTCCAAGATACCCTATTCATGTAGGCCTAATCCTCTACCTTGATAATTCATCTGCTGAAAAAATTTATTTGCCATAGGATATGATTTGACTTTCAAACAAGGTGTTGCCCTTTCTCTACTCTGTTGTGGACCTTCAAAAGTGTCAGCTTCTTTATTGATAAGATGATTTTCCCTTACAAAGGTAAGTGATCCAACTTTATAAGTGACGAGATCCTCCATATGTGGGATGAATGCCTTATTGATATCTTTTTCTTGATCTGTTGAGATATCAGATTGTAGTGCTTCTTCAAGAGGTATTGATGATTCAATGTCCTTGCAAAATTCTTCCTCGTGATTTATTCTTGGTATTCTTTCACATGATGTTTCTAATTCACAACTTCTGTAGAAACCTTCTTCATGACCCATTTCTTATATATCTCTGCATTTCTTTATATCTTGATCATGTGTACAAATGTTAAGAGTAGGAGACCCTTGTTCGTTGGTAATGATTTCAAGAGTATGAGACTCTTGTTTTGAATGAAGATCATCCATGTATCCATCCAAAGAAAGCATCTCATGGGTAGATGGAGGAGTATGTGCTATGTGGATGTGGTCATCTTGTATGGATAGGAGAGTGTCCATTATATCATTGTAGTAGCTTGGAGATGCAAATTCTTGATCTTGAATGATTTCAGAATTGCTTTCAACATGCTTTGGATCAAGTTCTTGACATGGGTCAATTTCAAAGAATGAATTTCTTTCTTGGATATCTTTAGTAGGCATAGGAAGTTTCTCAAATGCTATGAGGTCAAAAGATGTCCATATATTTTGGAAAGCATCATTGCTAGACCTTGGTGAAAGATGTTCATCATGCTTTGGGGAAAAATCTTGAGATATGTCCTCTAACTCATTAGGTGATGTAGAGACATTTTCAACATTATCATTGGTCAAAGGATCTTGATTATCATTTTCAATGATTGTGATGGGAATTTGTTGCAAGCTCTGTTGTGGGAGTAAGGCATGTGTTTGCTGCCGACTCAACAATGCTTGTTGTTAGTCATGTTGTTGTTGGGCTTGTTGTTGAGCTGCTTGTTGATGGATTGCTTGAAATAATGCCCTAAATTGTGTTTGCTCATGTTGAGCCTGGTGTTGGGCTTGAGCTTGAGCCTGTGCTTGTTGGGCTACTTGAGCCACTTGTGCAACTTGTACAGCTTGTTGGACCTGGAGTGCCTTTTGGTGGGAAGCTTCTTGAGCGGCTTTCGACATGATGGAGAATGAATTGGTCATGTTGTGTTTTGGCGGCATTGGTGGTGGGTTGGGGATGGTGTTGATTGTTCGGGTGAGTGGAATGGTCTCACTGATTTCCAAGGTTTGAGTGGTGAATGGTGTGATTGAGATTCTTGGTCTTTGAGACATTTGAGGAACGGTATATGTGTTAACCGTTGGGGTTGCTTGGATGGTTGCCATTTGTTGTTGCGATTTTGTTGGCAAAATGAGAGGATTTGGTATGATGTTTTGATTTGGCATTATAGGTTGACTTTGAACATTATTGTAGTTGAGAATCATATTGCCTTGATTTAGGTAACTTTGATTTTGCATGGTGTTACCTTGACTTGAATCAACATATGGAGTTGTAAACATATTGCTTGGATTTTGAACAACATTGGTTTGATTTTCAATTGTGTCTATCCCAAAATTCACCAAGTATGGATTTGAAATGGTCATGTTTGGTAAATTTGCACTTGGCATGTATGGATTTGATGGGATAATGTTGTTTGGAAAACTCATGCATTGAGCATTTGGTTGATAGATTTGCAGATTTGGACTTGGATTTAAATCTATCATTGGGAAAGGTGTTCCAAACTTCAGATTGGGCATACTCACATTCGTTGTACCATTAAGGTTTGGAGGCGATAATGATGCCATGTATAAATGTGAGTTTCAATAATGAATTGGCATTGTGCGACTTGGATAGTTTGGATGATTTGGATTGCTCATGATGGATGAATCAAGTTTAAATTCCATGTCCCTCTTGTGTTTTGACCTTGTTGCGAGAGTGAAACTCTAAGGTGTTTAGAACCAATGGTGAGATGAAAGATGAAAGAGGTGAATGATATGAGTGCTTTGAACTTTTAGAAACTTTGGATCAATGCTAGACTTTAGGAATTGATTCGATTTGATTTTGATTGGGGATAGTTTGACTAAGTGTGTTAAGTCAAACAAGATAATTATGCACTTGCAAACCTTAGGAAGTTGCATTATCCTAGAGAAAACGTGTACACAAGATGATAATTTGGCTAGGTGTGTTAAGCCAAACAAGGTGATTTTGATTTTCCAAAAGGCTAGCATAAGTGATGTTGCAAAGTTCCAAAAGTTGTTGGTGAGATGGAAATTTGATTGATGTTTGGATGGATGAAGTGATGATTTTGATCCTAGATGACCCTATGAGGACTTACTTACAAGACCAAGGTGATGAAGAACATGCTTTTTTCCTAGAAGTAATTAAAACCAAAAGACCAAAGTTGGCATGAAAACCATATGACCCAAAAGAGAACAAACACATGTGTGATTTGTTTGTTTATCTTGCTTAATGAATTCTTTGTTACCAAAGGCACTTGCTTGCTTATGTTTTAAACTATGTGTCTAATGTCCCACTTCCGTTCTCATCCCACAAGGTCCATTGTGTGGAAATCGAAGAAAATAGGGAAAAAGTTGTAGAAGTTGTCAAAACCAACTTCAGACTCCAAGATCACCTGCATGCAAATGGATACCTGTCACAAGGAAGAGAATGGATGGAGAAAACAAACAAGGGTTTGAAGAAATATTCAACCACAAAGAAAGTATTGATTAATTGATAAATGGATTATTACAAATAGTAAATATGTCTGATTATATAGGAAAGTGCTAAACTTAGAATGAAAAGGATGTTGCCAAGTGTTCAAATCACACTTCATGTGACAACAAGAAACCCTAACCAACTACCTAAGGAATGATAACAAGATGGAGATAAGTTCTAGAAAAGACAACTCATCTTTTAGAAAGGAATATTATCTCAACAACATTATTAAATGATTAAATGCAACTTAGGACTAATATGATTAATTAAAACCTAAGTTAACTTATGCTAGTGTAATAATTAATTAATTACACTAACAACCCCCCATAAGTGCAACTTAGGGAGACTAGATAAGCATGCACCTAAAACTAAGATGAATGCAAGAAAGCATGAATGGGTCTCGATAATAAGGCTTGATCAGGTACCCATGTACAAATGCAATAATGAGGTAGAGAAGGAAAACCTAGTGGGACAACCCCCCTACAATGAGATAACTGTTGCAAAGAAGCACTGGAAGAACACTGTGGAGTAACACTAGAACCGTAATCCGGCAAGCAAGGAAAGGTACTTTTGTCTACAAGAAACCATATCAGAATCATAATAATGCAATAGCAGACCCGATGCCATAGAACATTTGAAAACACCAAACTAGAACAACCCTGGAATCCATAAAGTAACAGTAGATGAAAAGATGATGACATAATCTGGAAGCCGTGAATCTTGATGCCGATGTCAAACTGAGACTAAAACTTTTTCATGAGAACAAGTACCATAAAGATTCAGGAACATTAACCACAAATTTAGTGGCCCTCAAACTGAGATGGATTCGAAATGAATCTGATATGTGTCAAGCTAAGACAAAAAAGTGGCCAAAAGAAACTAAGAAACCAGATTGCAACCCATGTGAGTTGTCATCAAAACACAATGAAGATCAAAGTGCATGCACACTCTAATCAGATTATTATGCAAGAAATCCCCTCGATGGAATTTTATATCAGTTCATTTATTACAATACCCAATGATTGCAAAAGGAGAGAATATGCAAAATATGCATAAATTAAAAACAAAATGCAAACCTACTGCATGCAAACAAAAAAGAGTGCATGCACAAACCAATGTTTACATCTGCCTCAATGATGAAAAATAACCTCAGATTTGTGTAGATGACCAAATCTGAAAACATGGCCTACACCACTATGAAGTGCTTGAAATAAGCTTTCCGTCAATATCTCGTTTGCCAAAAACGGACATCGTGGCCAAAAGTTATGAATTTTTCAAAAAAACTGAATTTAGCCTGCATAAAATGGGTTTTCTAGCAAAAACATTTATTTTTAATTTGATTTCTGGAAAATCTACTAACTGTTTGTAGACAAAAATAAAAACTCAGAAATATTTTGATGCTAGAAATAAAACCCAGAAATCGTTTCTTGATCCAACAAGCAGAAGATGAAAAAACAATTTTTTTAAACCTTCAGCCAAGAGAAAAATGACGCCCGACATTTTTTAAATTGCGATTTTCTCCAGATCTGTGTAAGATATGCAAAATCTAAAAGATACCCAGTTCAAATTTCGATGCTGACTACAAAACTCAAAAATCGTTTTTCCTGCAAATGAGTGAAAACTGAATTTTTGAAGTAAATATGATGACGGCTCCAATAAAAAATGGCATGCAACAAACCCTTGTAGCTCCAAATAGCTCCAAACTCTTTAAACAAGAACAAGTATGCAGCAGAAAAGCTCTGATACCATGTAGAAGTTGTCAAAACCAACTTCAGACTCCAAGATCACCTGCATGCAAATGGATATCTGTCACAAGGAAGAGAATGGATGGAGAAAACAAACAGGGGTTTGAAGAAATATTCAGCCACAAAGAAAGTATTGATTGATTGATAAATGGATTATTACAAATAGTACATATGTCTGATTATATAGGAAAGTTCTAAACTTAGAATGAAAAGGATGTTGCCAAGTGTTCAAATCACACTTCATGTGACAACAAGAAACCCTAACCAACTACCTAGGGAATGATAACAAGATGGAGATAAGTTCTAGAAAAGACAACTCATCTTCTAGAAGGGAATATTATCTCAACAACATTATTAAATGATTAAATGCAACTTAGGACTAATATGATTAATTAAAACCTAAGTTAACTTATGCTAGTGTAATAATTAATTAATTACACTAACAAAAGTTTCTTATGTTTAACCTTGTCGAAAACAAATGACGGTAGAATTTGTGCACTTAGAAACTTGTAGGAATATGATCCCTAGGGAAAGCAAGAGTGGCTAAATTCGTCAAAGGTATTTGTTTCTCACAAGGGGTTTGAAATTTGAAGGTCTTGTGAATGTTCATTTTTCAAGTGTTTTTAGGAACCAAGCAATGTGTTATTTTCTTCCAAGCACTTTTACAATCCTAGGATGATAAGGCAATATCTTGTTGGGTTCCCACTTGGATAAATCTAGCTACGCATATCTTGTGCGAATGGCTAAATGCTTGACCACACTGGCTCCCCTCCACAACACTCACTTATTCGGGTCAGCCAAGCATTAGTACCCATGAATCTCCCATGGCATACTTTCCATTTCCACAACAAGACCGCATGTATAATGTGGGGCGGCTTCAAAGGACATGACCTTTTGCACCAACAAGATAGACAAGGTTTTGGCCTTTTTCTAAACAAGGGGTTCTAATTCGAGCATTCCATTCGTGGGGGATTATCCAACATCGGCGAGAGTCCATTGCTGTCCATCTTGTCAAAATAATCCTCGTGATATTGGCCTTTGTTCCAATATCCACACTTATATTCCGGGTGGAAGTCGCTTGGCTTTAGCGTGTTCCCGGTTGGGTCGTTCCCTTGGGTGATTACTTTTACCCACAAGGCAGACCCTCTAAGATAAACAAAAATGAGCTAACATATCCCGTCGTTCACACAACCCTTGTTGAAAAATAAATTGGAGAACCTCCGCAATATATCGTGCTCACACTTGCATGTTTTGTTGAATTTTAAGTGCCCAAATCAAAATGTGGAGGCAATCTTTTTGACAAGTTAATATCACTAAAATGCTTTTGATTCTCAAGATCGCTATAAAGCGGGAGAGAAGCGCATACACATTTTAATGATGTTAATTTGTTAAAAAGTTTGCAAAACATAAAAGACACTTCATTTTAACCTTCAAAGCAATGATGAATTCGTTTTAGAAGCACCAATTGAAATGTGAAGTTTGCCTTGTTCAATTTTAAGTCCAAATCAAAATCTAGTAAATTTCTAAAAATTCTTTTTAGCCCCTTGGCAACTTTAAAAAACAAAGTTTGTTTGTTCTTTTTAAATCCCAATGAAAATTTAGTATTCTAAGGTCAAAGATTTTTTAACAAATTTTCTCAAGAAGTGTTGAAGAACACTTAAGTGTTTAGAAACACTTTGCACAAAATGAACATGATATAAAATAAAATTTGAACGTTTTTTAAAGCCCAAAGTGAAATTATTTTTCCTAAGTCCAAAGATTTTAACAAATTTTCTAAAGAAGTGTTAAAGAACACTTTTAGTGTTTAGAAACACTTTGGGTTTGTGAAGATAACATCATGGTGAACTTCTCCTTTTGCCTCCATCCTACAAAATAACAGAAAAACAAAGAGTAAAAAAAAGAAATACAACAAATTAGGTTAATATTAAAAAAAATTATTCAAAATTTAAAAACTAGACTAATCCCGCGGCAGAGTTTAGCAAGTGCGGTGCTCCTTAACGGGTGCGGTTCTACTTAAAAAACATAGGCGGTGCTATACAGTGCCACGCGGTCGACAGTATGCGGTGCTTTGCAGAAACAAAGACCACGGGTGCGGCGGTTTTTGGCAAAATTTTAAATTTGATGTGCGGGAAGTAGTTGCGGTGCTATATGGTGTCCTGGGCTTCAGGAGGTGCAGTGCAATACAGCGCCGCGTATGAGTCCGCGATGCAATACAGTGCCGCATGTTTGGTATGTGGTGCAGTTTCCTGTATATGAAAAAAAAACGTGAAAAAAACTATGAAAATTTCAAGAAAACATAATAAATTTTGAGATTGCCCTCCTTCTAGCGCCAAAATGTGAACCCCTAAACTTGCAAATGCACAAACATAGCAAACAAGCATAATGTTAGATCAAATGCAAGTGAGAATCAAGATTCCCCATGAAATCCATTTACAAAACTTAAAATAGGAAAAAATGAAGAATAAAATACGAAAAAACATGTAAATCCTAATTAAGTGAGCAAACTAGAGATCCCATGGGGGAGTTGGTGCCAATGAAGTGTTGCAATTGGCCCTTTCCCAACTCTTTTGTGTGATTGTTGATGATTGATCCACTTGATGATGAAGAACAATGTGAGTTCTTGAGAAAACCTGCAATAACCTAGCTAAGATCTTTCTTTGAGGATGAAGTTGAGTAGAGTAAGTTTACTCAAGTTGTGGATGATTGAATGAGAGGAAGAGTCTCTCATTTATAGATTTACAAAATAGAAGAGAGAGTGAAAATAGGCAATGTGGGATCATTCAACATCCACTGGCCAAGTGCCACTTGTCAAGATGTGAATGGTTGAGGAATGAGCACATTTTGGTCAATGTGCATGATAAATGCCATTGGATTCAAATTTGAATTTTGAATGTGACATGTAAGAGGGAAAGATAAATGAAGTTAATGTCACTTGGCTCAATGCACAATGACATGTAAGAGGCATTGAATGCCTTGTTGGAAGGACCAAGTCCACTTGGCCTTTTTGAATTCAAATGAGGGAATATTCCCTTTTGATGCTTTGTGAGGGAAAATAGATGAATTAATAAATCAAAGTAATTGATTTATTGTGCAAGTTGCATTCTCTAGAGAATTTTAGTGATTGAGATTAATTTAATCAAGATTTTGATCAATTTAATGAGGAATTAGGAGATGTACAATTTAGACTTAAATTTATGAATTGATTTAAATCAAATTGAGAGGAAGGGTTTAATTAAATAAATGATTTTGATTTATTTAACTAAGGAGGAATATGTTAGATTAAATTAAATAATGTTTAAATAATTTAATTTAATAAGAGGACTTTAGAGAATTTAATCAAATAAAATGATTTATTTAATTAAACAAAGATGTAAGGTTAATTAAATTAAATTGATTAATTTAATCAGAGGAGGTGATAGACTTAATCAGATAAATAATGATTCATTAGATTAAGGGATATAATTACGGTGAAATGTTGAGAGTGTGATTCTGGAGGAAATGTCATTATTAATCAGGATCAAGTGTGCCAAACCAAAAATGTACATTTTCCATGTCTACACTTGTAAAGGTGTAGGAAAGTGTATGCGTAAATTTATGCATCCTTATATGGTTCCTAGTGTAACCATGGCTTGTGACCAGCCCCAGTTGGGTTTTGAAAGAAATTTTAATGTCGAAGGGTACAAAGCCATCAATTTCAGTGGTATTTTGGGTTACTCAGATGTCATACCATCTAAAATCGGAGATAAGATACCAAAATTCAATGGTGATAAGTTTGAATTAGTGAATAGGCATCTATAATAATTTGTAGATGTGATGGGAGACTATGAGCTGGATTATGAGGATGTTGTTATGAAATGTTTTGTTTAATTTCTAAAAGGAGATGCAAGAGATTGGTTCTCCTATTTGTCAGAATTCTGTATATGTTCCTGGGATGAGTTTAAAGCAATGTTTGTTGATCAATTTGGTGAAAGGGTGGACCCCGTCTCAATGAGACAAAAATTTATGAGCATTGAGAAGGAAGAAGATGAGCTAGTCCCAACTTTTAATCTTAGATTTTCAAAGGTAATAAAGGACATCCCAGAAAGTATAAGACCAAATGATGTAGTTTGTTTGGTGGTGTATTTAGGTGCATTTGAGAAGAAAATGAGTTATTGGCTAAGAGATAAATAACCCACACCATTACATTAGGCATATCAGATGGCCATGGATATTGAAAATAATTTGAAATATTCAATGATGAAAGGATATAAGGCTGTAAGTTTTGGTTGTTCAAACACATTTGATGCAAATGGAATTAATGGACT
Organism: Sequoiadendron giganteum; assembly: GCA_007115665.2. NCBI lineage: Eukaryota > Viridiplantae > Streptophyta > Pinopsida > Cupressales > Cupressaceae > Sequoiadendron > Sequoiadendron giganteum. The sequence goes on along the minus strand of CM021108.1, from coordinate 582,225,787 downwards.
AGACAATAGATACATTTGTCAAGGTGATAATTCTCCTTCTATTCTGATTTCCCCATCATCACAACATGTAAATCATAATGAACTCCAAGTTAAACATCAACAAAATTTGAGGAAAATTGATCAAATGTCTTATGTTAAGAAATTATATGACATGAAAAGGCACAAAGAATAATCACCCTATGATTTGTTTTCAAGATTTTTGGATGCTTTGTTGAGGGTTCCCAAAGATCTCAAACTTGTGGATTCAATATGCATTGATCTATTTTGTGAAATGTATGATTCTGGGTTGAGTACATTATCAAAGGAATTGAAGCCTCATAATTTTGAACAAACATTTGAATGGATAAATATTGTAGAAGGATCCAAGTGGGATTATGCACAAAATTTGATGTCTCAGAATGTTAGTAGTGGCTATCCTATTGAGGGAAACCAGAAAAAAATGCAAAAAGGTGAAGAAAGTGTATCAAAGTATGAATATCTATCTTGTTATATGGGTGAATGTAATTATTGTAACCATTTCAAAAGTAGCACATATGTAGATCAATACAATAGTGATGAAGATGAGGGTACACAATATGGTGACAAAATAAATAGGCATGAACTGTGCCCTTGGGATGTCTTGAAAGACTATGAAATGGAAGGGGTGTGAGTGGTCAATCCCTCCCATGATTTGGTCACTACTAATGATGCAAGTGTTGTTGATTTTTGATTGCAAACTAGGGGTCAATATGTTAGAGATGAAGTTAATAGAATTTAGTCTAAATACAATTTCAGTATTGGTAGATCTCCTTGTTGTAGTAACTATGATGGCATTAGATGTGGTCACTCATCTGTTGACCATCATTATCTTTATGAAGTGGAGGTGGAATCCTCTTCTTTGAATAGGATATATGATGATGATAACGAAGATGTTTTTCTACTTGAGGAGGAAAAATTTTCTTCCTATGAAGAGTTTTCAGAATGTGAGTCAAAGATGTTGACTATTGACGATGTGAATGAAGTTGAAAATCTATCTCTATGTACTTCTAGTGATTATATTGATCTTGAATATAGTAATGATTTGAAAATTTTAGACCATCATGTTGAGAGAGGAGAAGCTTTTATGACAATGGTGAATATTCAGAAAAACCCCTTATTTGATGGGCCTCCAACTTCATTAGAGATGAGCAACGGTGATCATTATTGGTGTAGAAATAATCCACTCTTCACTGATGATTTTGATGATGCATCTAGTATAGAGCTTGAATGTGGGAATGAACACCTAAGGCAACACATTGATGAGCTCCTTGAGGGTATTGCTTTTGGTTATCTTACATCTAACACAAATATCGCCAGTAAACTTGAGGATCAACATGGAATTGAGGTCTTTGACTATTTATTTGAGAATTGTGATTGCTCCTATAAAGATAATTTGGAGGTATTTTATACACATGAAAAGTGAAATCATATGGATATTGATAAAGTCACTCGTATACAAGTGAATGAACAAAGTGTATCTGGTGCATACATGTAATATAATAAAGACTTTCCATCATTGGAACACATCTATTGTGTAAATTATGAACAATTTGAAGATATGGAGATGCCAGTTATACAAGATGAGGATAATGATGTGCACACTGATGGAGGAAGGAGTTCCTTTACGAACAATTGGGCTATAAATTATAATGAGCATATGGATCATGGATCAACATCATTGAAAGATAATAATGATGAATAGTTTGTTGGTCTATCTGATAATGCACATGGATTTACCATTGCACATGAATGTCTCTTCGATGACCCTTTGAGTGCTGAATTGTTTGAGCCAACTTTTGAAGTATTCTTCATTGAGCTAAACGATGACCTAAAAAATTAAGCAAAATATATTACTGAACCTAAGGTGGATGCATTTACTTAACTTTGGGATATGTATGATGCATATGACCTCCATTTTCATAGCACCAGAGAATGTTCTAATGCAATTAATTCAAAGTATGTAAATGAATTCTTATGCCATGATGCACAATTCAAGAAGATTTCTGAGTATGCATTATTTTCCTTTGATGCACCCAAAGGTTGTCTGCATAGTACACAATAGAGTATTTATGAAAGTTTTCAGTTTGATATGCAAGATGAATATGATGTCAAATTCTATGATGTCCTTGACCAGGTTGAATATGAATGTTTCAATTTTCCATTTCAATCAGGTATGGTTGATGGTATTGATCACAATGGAATAGATTGTTGGGAAATTCTAGGTATGATTGCTGATCCATTGCCGACAGTAGAGGATACAATATTTGATAGAGATAAGAGTTGGCCTTAAGTTTTGGGGGCTTGGGGCCACCAATTTGAGGAGTAAAGCCTATGAAGTTGCATAAAGAGGCTTCTAAAATTGTTTTACCTTCTTGGCTAACTCAACGTTAGTCACCATGGTTTTATATTCTACTGGTGTATTCTCTCCTACTGATTCAATGGGTTGTAACATCAACCACAAGCCTGATCACACTTTGCTCTGATACCAATATGGTGTATGTGTTCTAAGGCTTGCTTGCACAACTAGCTAAGAAGACCCTTCCTCATCTTCTTCTAGGAACCTAACCTCTTTCAGGTCCTTGTTAGGCTTAGATAACTAACTAAGTCCTAATCCAACTCTTCTCCAAGAGTCTCACACCTTGTGCTTCACCTTGAAGGACTAGCACCATGTAGTTTCTTCACTGTTTGTACCCTCACTTAGAAATCTCTAAGTACTAACTGTTCACCATTCATGAGATTCATTGCAGGGGTATCTATTAACATGGAAACATTCCTTTTTCTCTTATTTGGATCCATTGAGAAGGATCTTCAAGCCTTTCTTTATCAGGTTCAGGGATTCACCATGAGGAGGCCTAATTCGGCCTATTTACCAGAACCTCACTGATTTCTCACTCAAACCCTAGTCTAGTGGATTGATAGAAACTAAATCCCTCTAGAAGGTTAGGATATGTCTATACCCTACCTGGAACTGTACTTGTTTCGTACTATACTTCAATCCCCCTACCTAAAATCCTTCATTTATCACTGTCAAACCTCTAACCAGGCTCTCCTAACTCGCCTAGAGCTTGACATTTAAAATAGTAACCTTGCTTCCCTGATCTCCTACCTCTATATACATTATGTAAAATGGCTCCACTCTAAGATTCATCCCCCTTTTTGAAGTTTCAAGGTTTGAATCTCAAGTGAGAGCCATGAAAGCAAAAACAGTCTAAAAAGAACCTGCACACTGTCTAATTCAGACTTATTTCTCTACAATTTGAAGACTAACTCAAAACCACTCACACATTAACTAGAAAAGTCATAAAACATCCTACACTATTCAAATCCAAAACTAATATTTAAGTATCAAACAATGTAATCACACTGTCACCATGAAATGCTCGGGTTCTTCTCAAAACAGAATTGCAGAGCTATCTTCTATTCCACCCACTTGTTACAAAACAAAAAAATCCTCATCTTACATTAGATGCCACTCACCATGTTTTTAGGGTATGTTGGTCGATCTCCCACTCCCATCTTTTAGGGGATCCTATGTAACCGAGTTGCATGCAACATTTTCCATAATGGCAAATGTTGTCATGACAACTTTGTAAGTCCTGATTCTTAGGACTTATATATCCTATATATCAATTAACCAAATCCATTAATGGCCTCATGGCATCTTGTCTAACATCATCCATGTGTTTAGAACACATTTAAGACTCCAAACCAACCATTAAGCTAAAAACTAAGCAATTAAAAGCTACTAACAATGACTAATTTGGCGACCTTAGTCCTTATGACTAACTCACCTAGCCCACATTGCAATGACCTTCTAAGGTCTAAAACACACACACACACTACTCTGACTTGGCCAATGTCAGATACAAGCCAAAATGACAAGAAAAATGGAGGTTAGCCTAGGTGCTCCTGCACCATCCTCCCAAAGTAAAAGCTTTCAATCCACCCTTGGATTGAGTAAGTTGAGGTCTATGCTCAATTTCTTGAATTATGATTATTTGATCCACACTACATCAGCATCAGTTTGTCCATGCCTCTTGATCAGATGCTCTTTGTATTCCTTGGTTCTAGTCTTCTTGTAGACTCTAGTATCTAGTATACTGTTAGCTTTCTTGACTGTAGCAGAAGGTAGTCTGAGCTCTTCCACATCATGGATGACTTCATTGAGGCTTTGATCCATGTTTGGTGGTGGTCCTTTGTAATGAACCAGATCTGCAATGTTGAAAATAGGGGACAATCCACTATCTTCCGGTAGCTCCACTCTAAAAGCATTGTTCGCATACTTTTCCAAGATAGGATAGGGACCTATCCTCTTCATCTGCAACTTGTGAGGGACACCTTTCTGCAATCTGGACTTGTTTAGATGCACCATCACCAAGTCTCCCACATTAAACTGAACTTCTCTTCTATGCTCATCCACCTTGGTCTTATGCTTCATAGTGTTCTCAGTCAATGTCTTCCTAACTGTGTCATGAATCTCCTGCATTGCATAGGAAAAATCATTAGCATATCCACTTCCGTTAACTCCATCCCTTAGGTCTCTTAGCTCATAGACTCCCCTAGGATGTAAGCCATATACAATTTCAAAGGGACTCTTCCCTGTTGGCCTGTTTACAGTGTCATTATAGGCATATTCAGCTTGCCCAATCAACTGATCCCATTGTTGACCATACTCCTTGGTCAAGCACCTTAATAGATTTCCAAGGCTCCTGTTTACAACCTCGGTCTGACCATCAGTTTGGGGATGGTATGTAGATCCAAAAGATAAATTAGTACCCAATCTCTGCTAAAGAGTCTTCCAAAAATGACTCATAAACTTGGTGTTTCTATCTAACACTATGCTCATCGGTAACCCATGTATCCTTACTATCTCTTTGAAGAAGAGAGAGGCTATTTGACTGGCATCATTGGTTGTCTTACATGGCACAAAGTGAGCCATCTTGCTGAATCTATCCACAACTACATAAACACTATCCATGCCTTTTCTTGTCTTGGGTAACCCAACTACAAAATCCATAATCAAGCATTCCCATGGCCTAGTAGGAATAGGTAGTGGTTGGTATAGGTCTGCATTTGAAGAAGTGCCCTTGGCCTCTTGACATACTATACAAATTTCCACATACCTTCTTACATCAAGGTTCATTCTTGGCCAAAACTAGAACCTTTGAACAAGTTCTTGTGTCTTTGTGATCCCAAAATGACCACTCAATGCTCCATTGTGCTTTTCCTGAATCAAATTATCTCTAATAGAGCCTTTAGGGACACATAACTGATTCCCCTTAAACAAAAGGTTACTCTGCAAAGTATATTCAACATATCTACTATGAAAATGATTCATGTATTCAGCACATACCTTATAAATGTCTGCAGAATCTTCATCATTTGCATATAGATCCTTGAAATGATCTATTCCCATGCTCTTCAACTGAATCTCTTGGATGGTAAGAGCTCTTCTACTCAAGGCATCTGCCACCTTGTTGAGTACTCCTTTCTTGTGCTTGATATTAAAAGTGTAAGCTTGCAAATATTCAACCCACTTCATGTGCTTGTGACTCAATTTCTCTTGTGAATTTAGGAAACTAAGTGCTTGGTTGTTTGAATATACTATGAACTCCTTGGGAAGCAAGTAGTGCCTCCATTTCCTTAAAGCCTGAACCAATGCATACATCTCAAGGTCATAAGAAGAATACTTCTTCTTGGCTTCACTTAACTTTTCTGAATGAAAAGCCACCGGTCTGCCCTCTTGGCTTAGAACAGCTCCAATAGCCACATTTCTTGCATCACACTCAATGGTGAATAGCTTCTCAAAGCTTGGAAACACTAAAATAGGTTGGGTAGCTATCTTTTCCTTCAACAACTCAAAACTTTTGTTAGCTTTCTCATTCCATACAAACTTAGTCTTTATGCTTCCTTTAATGGTATCCAACATAGGAGCACAAATAGCACTAAATTGCCTTATAAAATTCCTATAGTATTGGGCAAGACCATGGAAACTTCTTACCTCTGTTGCTATCCTTGGAGTAGGCCAATTGAGGATGGCTTCCACTTTCCTAATATCCATTTTCAGATTGCCATGAGATAGAAAAAATCCAAGGTACACTAGCTTTGTCTTGATGAACTCACACTTCTCTAAATTGATCATTAACTTCTCCTCATGTAGCTTCTTGCAAACCAACTCTAGGTGTCTGAGATGTTCTTCTCTTGTCTTACTATAAATCAGTATATCATCAAGATATACCACTACAAATTTGCCAATGTAGTCTTTGAGGACTTCATTCATGAGCCTCATGAATGTGGAGGGGGCATTAGACAATCCAAATGGCATGAAAAGCCACTCATATAAACCCTCATTAGTTTTAAAGGCCATTTTCCACTCATCTCCCTCATGTATCCTAATTTGGTGATAACCACTCTTTAGGTCTATCTTGGAAAAGTATTTGGCTTCCCTTAGACAATCCATTAGATCTTCAATCCTAGGGATAGGGAACCTATATCTGATGGTTATCCTATTTATGGCCCTTGAATCTATACAAAGCCTCCAATCTCCTCCCTTTTTTAGGATAGTGGGTATGACACATGGGCTGATGCTCTTCTTAATAAGACCTTGGTTTAGGAGTTCTTGTATTTGTCTAGCTATTTCCTCATTTTGTTGAGGGGTCATCTAATAGGCTACTTTATTGGGAAGGGTAGCTCCTAGTATGAAATCTATCCTATGACTTATAGCTCTTTTAGGAGGTAATGCTACTGGTTGTCCACTACTTACAATACCTTCATAAGTCTGCAGTATGCTTTGTATCTCTTTAGGTAACTCTAGCTTCTTGGCTGCTTTGTCACCACTTACCTCTCTTGGCCTTAACACTAGTGCATAGCTAATTCCTTCTCCTTCTTCCAAGGCTTCTAAGAACTCTTTTTCATCAACCATGAGTATGTTAGGACCTGCTGTTTTCACCTCTGCATCTTCTAACAATGACTGAATTTTGAATGTTACCTTATCCTTCTTGAAAGTATAGGAGTTCTTCACTCCATGCATAGCTTGGCAGTCAAATTGCCATGGTCTACCTAGGAGCAAGTGACATGCATCCATAGGTAACACATCACACAAAATTTTTTCCTTGTACCTTCCAATGGAGAACTCCACCCATGCTTGTTCATTTACCAACACATGTTGGCCTTTATTTAGCCATGTGACCTTGTAAGGATTTGTGTGGGGTATCCTTGTCAACTTTAGCTTGCTGACTGCTTCCTCTGACACAATATTGTCCGTAGACCCTGAGTCAATGATGACTCTACATAATTTCCCCATCATTTTGCACTTTATCCTAAATAGGGACCTCCTTTGGCTTGGTTCTTCATTAACTAGCTCTTTGATCAAAGTTCTCCTCATCATGAGGTTCTCACCTTCCTCTGAATTTAATGGTACCTCAGAATGTTTCTTTGCTACATTTTTCTCATCATGAACTAGATTAGTTCTCTTATCACCTCCTTGAGAAGTACTACCTTTCTCTGGACACCTATAGGCAGGGTGTCCCATTTGATTGCAGTGATAACACTTCATATTGGCAAAGTAATTGCCTCTTCCTTGTCCACCACTTCTTCCTCTAGAGTTAGAGCCTCTTCCTCTACCACCTCTACTATATCTTCCTTATTGTTTCTTAGTGTACTTAACTTCTCCTTGAGCCCTTGATTTTGAACTCCTTCCACCATAGCCACCTCTCTGTCCTCTACTATATTTTCCTTTACCTCTACTCTTGGAGGTTTGATCTTGCTTCCTTTTTCTTTTCTCCTCTATCTTCAAGGCCATTTGATAACATTGGCAGATGGTTTTGAAGTTCACTAGACTCGTGTCTTCTTGAATAGACCATTTGAGTCCATTCAAGTACCTTGCTAGGTTGATGCTTTCATCTTCAACCACCTTTGATCTTAGGCACAACTTTTGGAACTCCTCGGTGTATGCTTGGACATCCAAATCTTTTTGTCTAAGATTGTGTCTCCTCCTATGCAACTGGACTTCATAGTCATCAGGTAGGTAGGTTTGCTTTACTTTAGTTACCATGCCCTTCCATGTAACTATAGGACCCTTTCCTTCTTTTTCTCTTTCATTTTGCATAAAATTCCACCATGTGAGAGCCGAACCTCTCAAGCTTGACTTGGCCACCATGACTTTTTGGGCTTCTGATATACCATCACATTCAAAGTGATTCTCTATGCTGTCAATCCAATCCATGACTAAATCAGGATCCATTTGTCCACTGAAAAGTGGTACACCCTCCAAAGCTTTTCCACTTAAAGCCTTTAGTGCCTTCAAGAAGGGTTCTTCAGGAATAACAGGGTAAGAGGTTGGAGCTTCCTCTTCCAATTCCAACTCCTTTTCTATGGCTTCTTTCTCTTCTTTCTGATCTATTTTATCCTTTACCTTGTCTGCCTTTTCTTGTACTTCAACCAAGAGTTGCTCCATTTGAGCCAATGTTTCTCTTAATAACTTGTTATCCTCTTCTTGTTCTTCTACCTTCTTGGCTAACTCAACGTTAGTCACCATGGTTTTATCTTCTACTAGTGTATTCTCTCATACTGATTCAGTGGGTTGTAACATCAACCACAAGCCTAATCAAACTTTGCTCTGATACCAATATGGTGTATGTGTTCCAAGGCTTGCTTGCACAACTAGCTAAGAAGACCCTTTCTCATCTTCTTCTAGGAACCTAACCTCTTTCAGGTCCTTGTTAGGCTTAGATAATTAACTAAGTCCTAATCCAACTCTTCTCCAAGAGTCTCACACCTTGTGCTTCACCTTGAAGGACTAACACCATGTAGTTTCTTCACTGTTTGTACCCTCACTTAGAAATCTCTAAGTACTAACTGTTCACCATTCATGAGATTCATTGCAGGGGTATCTATTAACATGGAAACATTCCATTTTCTCTTATTTGGATCCATTGAGAAGGATCTTCAAGCCTTTCTTTATTGGGTTCAGGGTTTCACCATGAGGAGGCCTAATTCGGCCTATTTAACAGAACCTCACTAATTTCTCACTCAAACCCTAGTCTAGTGGATTAATAAAAACTCAATCCCTCCAGAAGGTTAGGATATGTCTATACCCTATCTGGAACTGTACTTGTTCCATACTATACTTCAATCCCCCTGCCTAAAATCCTTCATTTATCACTGTCAAACCTCTAATCAGGCTATCCTAACTCGCCTAGAGCTTGACATTTAAACTAGTAACCTTGCTTCCCTGATCTCCTACCTCTATATACATTATGTACAATTGCTCCACTCTAAGATTCATCCCCCTTTTCAAAGTTTCAAGGTTTGAACCTCAAGTGAGAGCCATGAAAGAAAAAACATCTAAAAAGAACCTGCACACTCTCTAATTCAAACTTATTTCTCTACAATTTGAAGACTAACTCAAAACCACTAACACATTAAATAGAAAAGTCTTAAAACATCCTACACTATTCAAATCCAAAACTAATCTTTAAGTATCAAAAAATGTAATCACACTGTCACTGTGAAATGCTCGGGTTCTTCTCAAAATAGAATTGCAGAGCTATCTTCTATTCCACCCACTTGTTACAAAAAAAAAGCATCCTCAACTTACATTAGATGCAATTCACCATGTTTCTAGGGTCTGTTGGTCGATCTCCCACTCCCATATTTTAGGGGATCCTATGTAACCGAGTTGCATGCAACATTTTCCATAATGGCAAATGTTATCATGACAACTTTGTAAGTCTTGATTCTTAGGACCTCTATCTCCTATATCGTGAGTAACCAACTCCATTAATGGCCTCATGGCATCTTTTCTAACATCATCCATGTGTTTAGACCACATTTAAGACTCCAAACCAACCATTAAACTAAAAACTAACCAATTAAAAGCTACTAACAATGACTAATTTGGTGACCTTAGTGCTAATGACTAACTCACCTAGCCCACATTGCAATGACCTTCTAAGGTCTAAAACACACACACACACTACTCTAACTTGGACAATGTCAGATACAATTCAAAATGACAAGAAAAATGGAGGTTAGCCTAGGTGCTCCTGCACCACATAGTTCATCTAGGAAGATTGTCTAGAAGGTTGTTAATTGGCAATTTGTTTTAGGCCAAAGGTAGAATTCTCTTTCTAATTATTTAGTTTGTGCCTTAGAGGCATTTGAGAATAGGTATTATGTTAGTAAAGATCATGTTGACCATTTTCTAGATTCGGGTTTGGCTACAAGGATTACTTAAGACCTTTGTAGACCTTCCTAGGTGTTAGTTTTCTTTAAAATTTTGCAAATAAGGCCTATTGAAAGCCACAAGCAGCCATGGAGCAGTTAGGACCGAGATTAACTTAATTGGAGAACCTATATATGGTGTTCCTTGACCTGTAAGGAAGGTTGGAAGCTTTTGTAATGTTAAACATTCATGAATACCAGTGAGGACAGTGATAAGATTGTATAATTTTCCGTGTTTTGTTTTGAGTTGTGTGGTCAGGAGTGATCATGGCACTATGAGATTGTTATAGCATGTAGTGTAGTGATATTTGAAGCATTGTTTGGTAGTATTTAGTTTGTGTGTTCAAATTTGCAGGCGTTGCTTTGTAATTAGTTTGTTTTTTTTAAGTTGCTGACCTGATAGTCATTCCATAAAGAATGGAGGTTTAGTTACATTCCCACTGTACTTTGTGTACGGGCCCTTGGGAACTATGAGTAGGCTCCATGTTTGTAAATAGGTTAGAGTTAGGAGTGGTTAGGAGTCAGGGAATCATGGAGAAAGTCTTCTCCTAGGCGAGCTTGACAGTGCCCGGCTAGGAAAGATAGGAAGTGCAAAGCACTTGGTTTGCAGGGGTGACCTTTTCCTGTCAAGTCATGGTGTGGAGAGGGAAGGAATGAGCCTTTCCAAGGAATAATATGGAGGAGAAAGCTCCACCAATCCGTCTGATGCTAGAAAACTTGAAACAGTTGCAAGAGGGTCAGGAAATGGCTTAAAAGAGGCCTAAATTGCTAAATGGAGGGTTATGACTGTGTACGGTTAGGTGAAGATGGAGACCTCCAAAATATTTGAGGGATGGGAATAAGGGTCAAGAAGCAAATGGAAAAATTCTATGTTCTTTAGAGAACTTAGGAGAGCTAACCTGTTTCCTTGGAGAAGAAGACCTAATTGGAAAGCCTAAAACTAGTGGACTAAAACCCTAGATGAGGGTTTGGTGAAAGTGATGGACAAAGGAAGCAAGGTGGAGTTTTTAGAACCAAGTTGTGATGGTGTGAAACTTTTGGAATCATCCCCACACCCTTGCAAAGTTCAAATTGAGTGTTGAGGTTAGGTTAGCCTTTAGGGAAGATTAAGGGCTAAGGAAGAATTGGAGGCATTGCACCAAGATTGACTGGGTAGATTGAAGTGAGATAGTAGTGGGGTTGGCAAGGTGAACCAGGGGAACCTAAGCAAGCATTAGGTCCTATAGGTTAAGGTGGTGGAGAGTGACAACACAAGGATCTTCCAAAGGAGACTCAGAGCATGGAACAATGAATGTTCCATCCAACCCTACCCTATCAGATTGGTATCAGAGCAAGTTAAATATTTGGGATAGAATCTTGTATGTCAGACCTTGAATCCAGTGTTTCCATAGTCATGGTGACAAAAATTGAGTTGGAAAAGAAGGTTGAAGATCAGGAGGAAGATAATAGGAGGTTGAGTGAAAGACTAGCTCAACTGGAGCATACATTGAGCAATGTGCAAATCAAGGCCGATGAGGTCAGTGATAGATTGGAGGGCAGGGTACCAAAGAGTGAAGAGGTTGCAGAGGAAGAAAAGACCCCTGAACCTAACCCTGTTCTATAGGAGGAGCCTTTCTTGAAGGTATTAAAAGCTTTGAGTGGGAAAGCACTTGAAGGTATACCACTGTTCAGTGGTAAATTGGAGGCTGACCTAGTCTTGGATTGGATAGAAGGCATGGAGAACCATTTTGAATGTGATGGAGTCACTGAAGCATAGAAAGTGAAGGTGGAAAAGTGTAGATTGAGAGGATCTGCCTTGAAATGGTGGAAATTCATTCAGACAAAGAGGGAAAAGGAAGGAAAGAAGCCTATTTCAACTTGGAAAGGTATGGTGGCAAACGTGAGAGAAGCATACATACCAGATGATTATGAGATTCAGTTACACAAGAAGAGACAAAGCTTGAGGAAAAGAGACCAAAATGTGAACACTTACACTGAGGAGTTTCAAAAAATTTGTATGAGGCCTAATGTTTAAAAAGATGAAAGTCTCAAGGTGGCTAGGTATCTAAACGACTTGAATTGGAACATTTAAGAGGAGATGACTCTTCTAAGTCCTAAGACAGTACACCAATGTTACTAATTAGGTATTAAGATTGAGGAAAGAAGCAAGAGGAAACATGATCAGCCTTCTAAGAGTAGAGGCAAAGGAAAAGATCAAAGAGATCAAAGAGGATAGAGAGGTGGCTACCAAGGTAGAGGAATTGAGCAAAGAAACCAAGGAGAGTCTAAAATCACTGAGCATGGAAGTGAAGCACCTTCTAGAGGAGGTTATGGAAGAGGTAGAGGAGCTCAAGGAGGATCCAATAGAGGAAGAGGAGCAAGTAGGAGCAATTCATATTTTGCTACTATGAAATGTTACCATTGTGGTCAAGTAGGATATCCAGCTTATAGGTGCCCGGAGAAAGCATCTTCATCAAATACTGAGAAGAGAGAGGCATATGCTCAAGAGGAAACCATGAGTACTAAATCACCAGAGGTCAGTCACATTGAATCTGAAATGGGGGAGAACCTGATGTTTAGAAGAGTTTTGATCAGACAACTGGTCAAGGAAGATCCAAAACAAAGAAGAGCCTTATTTAGAGTGAGATGCAAAATACTTGGGAAAGTATGTAAGGTTATTGTGGATTCAGGTTCAATAAATAACATCATCTCAGAAGAGGCAGTAAGGAAGTTGAGATTGGAGAAGGTACCCCACACTAACCCCTACAAAGTAACATGGTTAAACAAATGGCAGAGTGTTCTTGTCAATGAGCAAGTAACGGTGGAGTTTTCCATTGGAGGGTACAAGGATAAACTGATTTGTGATGTGTTACCCATGGATGCATGCCATCTTCTATTGGACAGATGATGGCAGTATGACAAAAGTGCCATGTATGATGGGAAGGAGAATATTATTTCTTTCAAAAAGGATGGGAAGACATTTAAATTGCAGTCACTGTCAGAAGAGGAAGAAGGATAGTCAAAGACACCTAGTTTCTTGTTAAGCAGTGGGAAAGAGTTCCTTAACAACCTACATCAAGGGAGTGAAGGATATGTGATCATATTACAATCCAAAGAAGAAGACAAGACTGAGAAAACAGTCATACCCAGAGCAGTCCAAAAGTTGCTTGAGAAGTCTAAGGACATAGTGAGTGATGGTTCACCTACAACTTTACCTCCAAAAAGAGCCATTAGTCATCAGATTGAATTCATACCTGGAGCTTCATTGCCTAACAAAGAAGCTTATAAGCTTACACCGGATAAGAATCTAGAGGTAGCTAGACAAGTGCAAGAGTTATTGGATCAAGGATTGATTAGGAAGAGCATCAGCCCATGTGCAGTACCAGTGGTCTTAGCAACCAAGAAAGGAGGCAAGTGGAGATTATGCACTGATTCTAGAGCAATAAATAGAATCACAATTAGGTATAGGTTCCCTATTCCTCAGATTGAAGACTTGATGGATTGTATTGGAGGATCTCAGTACTTCACCAAGTTAGATCTCAAGAGCGGATACCATCAGATCATAATCAAGGATGGAGATGAGTGGAAGACAACTTTTAAGACAACATATGAGTTGTATGAGTGGAGAGTCATGCAATTCAACCTCTCTAATGCCCCTAGCACATTCATGAGGCTCATGAATGAAGTGCTCAAAGACTTTATAGGGATATTTGTGGTGGTATATCTTGATGATATACTCATGTTTAGAAAGACAACATAAGAACACCTAAAACATGTGGAGTTGGTTCTTAGAAGATTGCAAGAAGAGAAGTTGGCCATCAACCTAGAGAAGTGTGAGTTCTTTAAATAGGAGCTTGTATATTTGGGTTTTGTAGTGTCCCAAGGATCATTGAAGATGGATTCAAGCAAGGTGGTAGCTATCCTAAACTATCCTACACCAACCACAGGGACAGAGGTAAGAAGTTTCCATGGATTGGCTCAGTTTTATAGGAAATTCATAAGAAACTTTAGTGGCATATGTGCACCCGTCCTAGATACAATCAAAGGTGGTTTAAAGAATAAGTTTAAGTGGACTCAAGAAGCTAAGAAATGTTTTGAGAAACTGAAACAAGAAGTGGCAACTCAACCTATTCTCTTATTGCCAAGCTTTGACAAGTTGTTTACTGTGGAGTGTGATGCTAGTGGAGTTGTAGTAGGAGGAGTGCTAAGTCAAGAAGGCAGGCCCATAGCTTTCTTCAGTGAAAAGCTCAATGAAGCTAAGAAGAAGTATTCTACCTATGACCTAGAACTTTATGCTTTGGTTCAGTCACTTAGGAAGTGGAGGCATTACCTTCTACCCAAGGAGTTTGTACTCTTTACTGACGATCAGGCACTTAGTTATATCAACACCCAAGAGAAGTTGAGTAATAGACATTTGAAATGGATGGAGTGCATCCAAGCCTTTACTTTCACCATCAAGCACAAGAAGGGACAATTGAACAAGGTAGTAGATGCACTAAGTAGGATATTGCTGACAGTGCAAGAGATATAGATCAAGAGCATTAGAATAGAGAGTTTCAAGGATCTCTATGGGGAAGATGAATATTTCTCGGAGGCCTACAAGGTATGTTCTGACTTTGAGAATCATTTTCATAGCCAATACTCAAAATATACATTGCAAAGTGGATTATTGTTTAAAGGGAATCAGTTATGTGTTCCAAAAGGGTCAATGAGAGAAAATATCATCTAGGGAAATCATAATGGTAGTCTTAGTGGATATTTTGGCATCAAAAAAACATTGGAACTAGTGCAAAGGTTCTACTATTGGCCTAAGTTGTCAAGGGATGTCAGGAGGTATGTGGAGCAATGTGTAGTGTGTATGAAAGCTAAGGGAGGAGCTAGTAATGCTGGTCTATATCAACCCCTACCCATTTCTAATAGACCATGGGAGTGTGTTAGCATGGACTTTGTGGTAGGACTCCCTAAGACCAAGACATGATTTGATAGTGTCTATGTAGTGGTAGATAGATTCAGCAAGATGAGTTACTTTATCCCTTGCGAAACCACTCATGATGCTAGCTATATAGCTCACCTTTTCTTCCAAGAAGTTGTAAGGATCCATGGATTTCCTTTAAGAATTGTTTCAGATAGGGATGTGAAGTTCATGAGTCACTTTTGGAAGACTCTATGGAGCAGATTAGGTACCAACCTGTCTTTTGGTTCAGCTTACCATCCTCAGACCAATGGTCAAACAGAGGTGGTTAACAGGGTGTTAGGTAATCTTCTAAGGTGCCTAACCAAAGAATATGGATAGAGATGGGACATGGTTATCTCACAGGCTGAGTATGCTTATTATGACAGTGTGAACCAGACCATAGGGAAGAGTCCTTTTGAGGTTGTGTACGGAATGCACCCAAGAGGTATATGTGAGCTCAGGGATCTAGGAGCTATGGAAAATAGGAGTGGACATGTAGAGGAATCCACTCAGATCATGAAGGAGATTCAGGAGCAGGTAAAGAAGACAGTCACTGAGGCTACTCAAAAGTTGAAGGATAAGGTAGATTTGTCAAGAAAAGATTTGGAATTTGTAGTAGGAGACTATGTCATGGTTCACCTCATGAAATCTAGGTTGCAGAAGGGAACATCAACCAAATTGCAGATGAAAAGAGTGGGACCATGCAAGGTGTTAGCCAAGTATGGGAAGAATGCATACAAGGTGGAGTTACCTGTAGATTTAGGGATTTCACCAGTGTTCAATGCAGCTGATATGATCAGGTATAAGGGATCATTCAATGACATGAATCAGAATAGTAGGGAGATCTTCAAGGATGTAAGTAACATAAAGTTACCTCCTAAGGACAAGCTACAAGCTGGGAGGGTCTTGGAGTCAAGAGTAAAGAAGTCTACAAGGCATAGAGTGTACATGGAGCACCTCATCAAGTGGAAGAAAAAACATGAATCTGAGGCTACATGGGTGGATGAAGCTCAGTTCAAGAAGTAGGGAATTGAACCATCTATAATCTCTCCCTACATTCCTTAATGTCTATGCAGAGGGGGAGAATGGTGCAGGAGCACCCAATAGTTCATCTAGGAAGATTGTCTAGAAGGTTGTTAATTGGCAATTTGTTTTAGGCCAAAGGTAGCATTCTCTTTCTAATTCTTGAGTTTGTGCCTTAGAGGCATTTGAGAATAGGTATTATGTTAGCAAAGGTCATGTTGACCATTTGCTAGATTGGGGTTTGGCTACAAGGATGACTTAAGACCTTTGTAGACCTTCCTAGGTGTTAGTTTTCTTTAAAATTTTGCAAATAAGGCCTATTGAAAGCCAAAAGCGGCCATGGAGTAGTTAGGACCGAGCTTAACTAAATTGGAGAACCTATATATGGTGTGCCTTGACCTGTAAGGAAGGTTGGAAGCTTTTGTAATGTTAAACATTCATGAATACCAGTGAGGATAGTGATAAGATTATATAATTTTTTGTGTTTTGTTTTGAATTGTGTGGTCAGGAGTGATCATGGCACTGTGAGATTGTTATAGCATGTAGTGTAGTGATATTTGAAGCTTTTTGTGGTAGTAATTAGTTTGTGTGTTCAAATTTGCAGGCGTTGCTTTGTAATTAGTTTGTTTTTTTTAAGTTGCTGACCTGACAGTCAGTCCATAAAGAATGGAGGTTTAGTTACATTCCCACTGTACTTTGTGTATGGGCCCTTGGGAACTATGACTAGGCTCCATGTCTATAAATAGGTTAAAGTTAGGAGTGGTTAGGAGTCAGGGAATCATGGAGAAAGTCTTCTCCTAGGCGAGCTTGATAGTGCCCGGCTAGGAAAGACAAGAAGTGCAAAGCACTTGGTTTGTAGGGGTGACCTTTCCCTGTCAAGTCATGGTGTGGAGAGGTTAGGAATGAGCCTTGCCAAGGCATAATATGGAGGAGAAAGCTCCACCAATCCGTTTGATGCTAGAAAACTTGAAACAGTTGCAAGAAGGTCAGGAAATGGCTTAAAAGAGGCCTAAATTGCTAAATGGAGGGTTATGGCTGTGTATGGTTAGGTGAGGATGGAGACCTCCAAAATATTTGAGGGATGGGCATAAGGGTCAAGAATCCAAGGGAAAACTTCTATGTTCTTTGGAGAACTTAGGAGAGTTAAACTATTTCCTCGGAGAACAAGACCTAATTGGAAAGCCTAGAACTAGTGGACTAAAACCCTAAATGAGGGTTTGGTGAAAGCGATGGACAAAGGAAGCAAGGTGGCATTTTTAGAACCAAGTTGTGATGGTGTGAACCTATTGGAATCATCCCCACAGCCCTACAAAGTTAAAATTGAGTGTTGAAGTTAGGTTAGCCTTTAGGGAAGATTAAGGGCTAAGGAAGAATTGGAGGCATTGCATCAAGATTGACTGGGTAGATTGAAGTGAGATAGTAGTGGGGTTGGCAAGGTGAACTAGGGGAACCTAAGCAAGAATTAGGTCCTATAGGTTAAGGTGGTGGAGAGTGGCATCACAAGGATCTTCCAAGGGAGACTCAGAGCATGGAATAGTGATTGTTCCATCCAACCCTACCCTATCACCTATCATACCCGGTTCCTAGCCTTTTGAGTTACAACTTGAGCCTTTGGAGTTGTATTTTACCAACCCTCTAGTCTAGGCTCGTCAGTTGCTTTATATTTTCCCATTGCTTAATATTTCCTATGGTCGGGTGGAAAATATTTCATGATAAAAGGTCTTAAGTATTTATTCCTATGGGTCTAGGTCCTGTTAACTTTACATTGCCCCCCTTTCAAAACATTTTATATGCATGTGAAAATTATTTTCACTAGAATGGTTGCCCATCGCTAAATTTCTTTTCACTGGCAAGTTTGTTTCAACGATGGGCCCTAGTTCCCCTTTAATCACTCATCACTGAAGTCCTTTAAAGTTTTGTTTCATTTCAGTGATGAGCGATGGATATTCTAAATGTTTTATATCATGCCATCGCTGAAATATTTTGAGACATTTTCTAGCTTTAGCGACAAGCGATGGAGATAAATAGAGGTGGGAGGTATGATGGCCATGTGTCTGATGCTTGTTCCATTGCTAGGTTTTTTCATCACCAAAGACATTTTCAACTCCAATTTCATTATGGTGATATGTAATGGCTCAGGTTGTTCAAAGACATCACCAATAAGTTCCTCTTTCCAAAAATTTAGGTTATCTTTCCTTCTTCTACGATATGCGTTAAGGAGCATCTTAAGGAATATTCCTTTCAATGGAGTAGTATTGCTTATCACTGAAGTTTGGAGGTAGTATGAGAGGACTTCTGGGATGACCGGAAAATTGCAGGTGATATGGCCAAGATATGGATGACTACATGGAAATTATTCAGGATGGCATTGCTATTTCCAAGTACAGATGAAAATGCAAGTGGAAAGCATTAAAGAACACCCTAGATTGAGATTTAAATCCAAAATTATCGACAATTGAGATTGAATATCAATTGATTGATTATCTCCTCACTTGTGAAAGCTAGGGTGATCATTAATTGTTGCACGCTCTAATCGCTCTACTTAATGAGGATTTCTTTTGATTCATTTCACTATTCACAATTATCTAGGAGTTGAAATAATTGTTGTAGTGTGAGAGGAGTAATGTGCGAGTGTTGAACAAAGAATCATAGAAGCAATGGTGTAGTTTCCCTGGGTATGTGTTGCATTTTGAATTATGCATGGCATAGGTACCAGGTTTTAATTTCCTATGGTGGTATTATTTTTGTGCTCTCCACTATGTTTTGTGTTGTATTGTATCAGGCCTGTTTAGGTTTTCCTTCTTGCAACAACACTTTGAGGGTATAGGTTGGTGTCTTTTCTGTGGGGTAGTTGGCTAGCCTATGTCTTGTTTTGTGTAAAATGGGTGAACGAAGAGAGTTAATCAAGCCAATTAGAAGGTACAAAAGGCTTTGCATGCATGAACTTGAGGATGATGCTCTTGAGGTAAAACCTAAGGAATTGGGAGCTCCTACAGTGCCAAAGCAGAGGAGAAGTGGCCATGGGAAGAATAAGAAGAATGTTGTCATAAGTACTTATAATCTAAGAGGAAAAAAAATTTTTGAAGAATTGGTCAAAGTTAAAGGAAAGGAACTAGTTGAGTTTGAGAAGAAGTCTAAGAAAAAGGTTTGGCATCCTAAGGCTTGGCTGGGGAGGCACAATGATCCCATTGAAGTTTCAGATAGCCCTTCGGCTGATGGAGGAGAAACTGACCTTGAATATGGCCATTACCTACTTTCCCTGGTGTCATATGAGGAGTCTAATGAGGAGGAGGTGGTAGCTCCTCCTGTTTCTGCACAAACACGAGGTGCATGAGCATACTCTGATGTTGATGAATCAGAGTAGCGTCTTGACCCTGTTTTTGTTTTTGATGAGAAAATCGACATTGCATTAGGATCATCCTCTTCATCATGTGTGCCACTTTTTTCCTTGGGTGCTGACATGGAGTAATTTTTGGATGTTGTAGTGGATGAGTGTGGGCCTTTGTTTCATTGATGACGAATATATTTTTCTAGGAAGGTGTGGGTTTTTTCCTCTATTACTATTGGAGAATTTTATTTAGTCTTCGTGGACATGGGATTTCGCTGATGCTACATCAACTAACGATGCCTTTTGGAGGGATGGCTCGTCTTCTTTAACTGACCGCAAGGAGTTTTTGTCTTTTTCCTTCCCTCATTCTGAAATGATTAAATATAATTGCTCAGGAAGTATCTTCCATTTTGGTGAAATTAGAAATGAAATGTAAGTATAATTTAGCCCGATGCTTATTGCTCCCTTGTTTTATAAAAGGGATTTCAAGGCTAATTACAAGGGGTTCAAATTTTGAGTATCAAAATGGTCTGTGTGAGAAGCTAAGCTCAAGAAGAGGTATATTGTAGAAATGCTGGTGAATAGAGCAGTAAAGAGTCTAGGATATGAGTCATTTATGTAATGATCTTAAAATAGTTTTATAGAAGCCACAAATATAAAAGTAAATCTTAAGTTCTAAGATGTATACTCTCCTAAGTAATATTATCACAAATTATGAATGAAAGGGTTAATGATATTTTGGTTTGTCTTCAATTGTTTTAATTAATTGTGTGGTTTTTTTTCTTCTTCAATTCAAAGAATTGATTACATGCTAGAATAAAGTCACAGGTCTCTGAGGGAAAAGCATATGATTGGGTAAGAAGTTATGTTTTAGATACAATGATTTGAATACTACAAAATAGTATGCCAATAGCCTACTAATTCTAAGTAAATTGGCTAATATATTGCTGGTTATTATATATTTTGACTCCATTATCCCAATATATGAAGCATTGGTCTCTTCACTTAGTTATTTTATAGATAAATGAGCTAGTAATGCGCCTAACTAGGGATTTGGAATGAGAATGACAATCATTAAAAAAATTCAATTATTATATGTGAATCTGAAGTATCACCTAATTCTTGGAAATAGATGGTAATTTGTTCAAAGGTCATCCAAAACTTTGATAAAGGACATCTACTTGTATTAAACAGGAATTGATATGTGTATGGAAGTGATCTCAAAGAACTAAATATCTTTGAGCACAATAAGGATTACCCTCCTAGGTTTCACAGAGCCCAAAGAGTAGGAGTGAGGGCTTGAGGATCCTTACTTGTGAGTTGGTCACTAACTTTGAAGATTCTTGAGCATAAGGGTTGGATACCCTTTAGAGGGTTTCAAGGTTTAGCTGCAAAAAAACACCAACAACAAGATTTGGACTCAGTTCAATTTTGGCTACCCCCCAATAGTTGCAGCAAGCAAGCACCCCAATAGAAGGAAGAACTTGCAGAGGAGCTGAAGAAATTTAGAAAACTTGCAAAGAAAAAAAGGAAACCTCAAGAAAAAAAGAATCCCTAGATACCCACAGTCTGTGTGGATTGGACAAGATGGTAGAGGGGAATAATGAGAAAAGAAAGCCTAGTCATTCGAGCCAACACACCATCAAAATGTCACCTGGCCTTTCCTCTAAGAGAGTTACACCTCAGAAAAAGGAGCAACGTAAGGAGCATGTGACAACACATCATCATTAAAATACCACTCCACTCAGCACCTTTGAGAATCATAAAAAAATATTGAGTGAGCCTCTAGGGGAAGGAGGTCGTGTTCTCCCCATTCCAATGAATCATTCACCCCTTAATTGGTGAAAAAATCACCCAGCCTATTCCCCTCTTTATAAACATGTGAGATATAACATTGATGGAAGGAGTCAAATATATTTAATGCATCATTAATGAGAGCCTCCACTGTCCATGAAGGATGGGACAACTTCCTAAGGTTATTAATGATGTTAAGGGAATCACCCTCAACCTATATCTTATCATACCCTCTAGTTTGAGCTAACTTCAAACCATGATAGGTTGTAGGCTATAATAATATTTGTTATTAACTATGCATATTTATATTATAAGGTTTATGACTAATAAAAATTATCCTGTAATAGTTCCCTTAATATTTATAGGGAGCATATGTTGTCAATTTCTTTTTAAAATAAAAATAAAATGTTGGAAAGAATGAAGAGGGTTGTCATTAATGAGTTGTCACTGATTTCAACACTACATTGTGTGGATGTCAAAATAGTATGAAGGATTATTGTAGAATAGATATTTTACAAGAGGGTTTGATCCACTCACATGACTAGTCAAGTATTTTTTCTACGTGTCTACACCGTCAGTTTTAGTACACAGAGCCCTCCGATAATTTGGTCTGCATTTGTTCACCCATAAAAAATTACTTTTGTGATTCTAATATGTTGTTCATGGAAATTAGTAGCATCTTAATTTAAAACTTTAGCTGATTTGGGTAAGTGGTTTGAAAGAAACAAGTAACAGAAGATTGACATATAAGGTTTACACAATTTTTTGTGTATTGGCTATGACCTAATAGGTCCACACTCCTCTATGGATTCAAGTTAGACCTTGCCCTTTTTGGAGAATTTTAACAGGTGTGTATGGATTGTGTTTTCCAATTGGCATGATATTTTGAGGTCCACATGTCCTATGGTGATGATCAGTTGGAGTTATTTTTTATTTTTGGTCCTATTCTTGGCCAACCTAATGTAAGTAAAGTGTTATAGAGATTAAATATGTGATGAAAATGTAAGAGTGAGCTATTATAGGTCCATACCAGCCTATATTACATGTTTTTGGTTGTCAAGGAATTTTGGTTTTAATTAGGTGTGAACAAGGCACATTTTGGATGATTTAGGGCTAGATCTAATTAGGCTGACCTAATTGATGTTTGTGATGGAGTTTGATATATATACTATGTTTTTTTGAGTTTGTATATATGGAATGTGAATGTGTACATGATCTAAATGGAAGAAGTGATGCAAAATTGTGTAGAAGTTGAGCGAATAAGTTGTGAAAGTTGAGAAGAGGTGTGTGAATTTAATGTAGAAAAAAGATTTGTAATATGAGTTGGATAAAGTGTATTAAGATAGTTTTTTGAGCTTCAAAGGAACTGGATCCAAATTATGTTAGATGCACTTTGTATCAGTTCAAATCCTGGTTGTGAAGCCACTTCCTTCTATCTTTATTTTCTCTATGAACAGTGAGTTCACTTGGACAGTGAGTCCACCTAGTAGCGAGCCTTTCTATAATATCTTATAACTATTTATAACATATTATGAGCTAATCCTCACCTTGGTTTTCCCCATTTTGGGTTTTCCATGTAAAAAACTTAGTGTTCAAGTGTTATGTGTGTTATAGTTGTTTCATGCTTTCATTTCTTATTTCAATTAAGTATGCTTTGGTAATTGGATGGTTTAATAGAATATTGATTCACCCCCCCTCTCAATATTTTGTGTGTTCAACAATTGGTATCGAAGATTGGTTCCTTGGAAGAAGCTTGACCACTTTGGGAAGATCTTGGAGATTGAACACATGTCTAATAAAATGTTTCCTAATCCCTTGGAAGAGATTCTTGCTATTGGATACATAGACAAATATTGCATGCTTGAAAAATATAGAGAACTCAAAGTTTCTCTTGAAGATATTGACAAAATTAAATATGAAAACAAATATTTGAAAGAAAATATTAAAGAAGAAAATAAATGCATCAGAAAATTGAGAGAGAAAATCAAGAATTTCAGAGAAAGGCATAAGGAGGTCAATGAACAACTAAAACAAGAAAATGAGAACATCACCAAACTAAAATTGCAAGTGGAAGAAAAGAAAAGGATTGATGAATGTCTGAATGTAATGCTAAAAATAAAAAAATAATGAATGCACAAGGCTTGAACAAGAAGTGATAAATCTAAGATCAGATTTGGAAAAGGCAAGAAGTCATGAAGAAAAATTCAAGACAAGTTCTACAATGCTTGATGAGTTAATTATAGGTTAGAAAGAATCTAAAGACAAATGTGGTTTGGGACTTGAAAAAGGAGAAATCTCAAAAGAAGATCAGACACCTAATGCAAAGAAGAGCAATGAACTAGATAAGACTGAAGACAAGAATATTGACAAGTTTTGGAATCAAAGAAACCATGCTAGAAGACCTCCGGTTAGACAACCAAATGCTCAAAGGTACCCATCGTTCAGTGGAATTTTTTATTCTTGAAATAAATTTGGACATAGAGATATGGAGTGTAGAAGAAGAATGAATCAGAATGTTCCATCCTTTACTGGTCACTGCTTTACATGCAAGAAGTTTAGACATAGAGAAAATGAATGCAAAAGTCAAATGATGAATGCATATAGCAATGATAGAATGATTCAATATTTCAATGGTTACTGTTACACATGCTATAGATTTGAACACAAGGATAATCAATGTAGATATAGGATGAATGGATGGAATTTTTTTCAAAGGAATGTTGTATGTCACAATCACAATAGACCTAGACATATTGCTAAATTCTGCAGAAGCATAAACATAAGGAAGGATAATTCGGTAAAGAGAAATGAACATATTAAAAAGATTGATATAGTTGAAGTAAAGAAGGAAATGAGAAAGATATAGAGAAATAAAGAGTAGACTGAGAAAAAGGAAGAATCAAAGACTACAAATTAATCTATACCACCATCCAGTGTAGATAATTCCTCCAGGAATTGAACCTAGGCATTGGCTTAGGGGTAGCAATAACAAATAATCAAACACCCCCATATCAATATGAGGTGTCATGGATTGGCATGAAGATATGTGATGAATATGAACAATAATGATTTTTTGAAAAAGACTCCAGAAGAAAATATGCAAATGCAGAGATTTGCGGAGTGATTTAGGGTTTATTATTGCATAGAGAAGGGTTTTACTAGCTTTATTATTTCACACACTGAATGCAAATTAGGATAGAATCAAAGGATTATATGTACCTAAAATTTTTTGATTTCATTCACTTTTATGAATTTTGAGTGAGTAGAATGTGTTGAAGTGAATTCAAGAGTCCAAAGGTGATTTGTGAAACAGAGCATCCAAACCCTAGTTCCGATTGAGAAAGAAAAAGGTATTTATCATTGTCTAAGGTAATATAAATGGCTACACCTACTGTAGTGAATGTGAGTGAGAAAATCCAACCAAAATTCAAGAAATTCCCCATGAAAATATTTGAGAATGACTCGATCAGATCTTTTTCGAGCATTCCATATAGGGTTTTACGTACAAAAGATACTAGGGCATACATCCATGGGAAAATGGAAGAGTATAACCACACAATATTTACAAACCTATGGACATACCAATTGATTGGAGATGATTATAAAGTTAAGGAAGAATATAAAAATCTAGTGAAGAAGAAATTGGATGTCCAACAATGGTTTCATACTTCATTTATGATGATGAAACTAAGTACGTGATAATGGAATTAAGAAGAGTGCATGAAAAATTCATATGGATTGACATGCGTAGTTTGATATCTATGGAAGTCATAAGGGAAGTTACTAGACCATGTGCCTCTAGACCTATACCAGTGTTGAAATCTATGAAGAACAAGGATGTAATGTAGTTAAATGGAGCTACATTTGATCAAAGATCTCTTAATGTGAAAACTATTTGGAATCCTACTATAAGATATGCAACAATTGTCATAGGATATAAGATTTACTACACCAATAGAGAGAATTCTATGTCAGCTACAATAATCCATGTAGCCTATGAAATGGTGGAAAAGGGAAAATACTATGAATTGTGTGAGTTTCTCTAGCAACAACTCTTTGACAACTTGAATCAAAATAAAGAGAATAATTATCCCTTCAAGTTTAGATATTTGGTGGTTTGTTTACTATTCTACTTCTTAAGGGAGCTTCTGGGAAGAAGCAATGTCATATGGGATAATAAAATTACCGGTATCTCATCAAATCCTGGAATATCTCCACAACCTTGGTGATATGAAAGATCAAGATGAAGCACTCACTACATTCTTTGCAGTATTCCAAAAGAGAATGTATGAAAGGGAGAGGATCCCTAAGTTTGTGGTGGACAAATATCAAGATGAAATTACTTTCCTGGTCACAACTAATGAATGTATATATTCTTTTTTATTAGACTACAGGAATCGGGTAGCACAACCCCCTATAAACTGCAGTGCACCTGGTAAACTTTTTAACTTGACTGGCGGTGCTGGCACGACATGACCTCTGGTACCATGGGGGTGGGGGAGACTAGACCTCGTGACCAATCTCCTGCAACATGAAATATTTAGCCAAACAAGCTAGGGCCCCAACCCCACAACTGATGAATGTATTATTGAGGCTATAGAACCCAAAATTTTCTAGATTCTACCACTTGGATATGAGACCAATGAAAATGAAGTCAATGGTTATGTAGACATATTATTAAAGAGCCCCAAGGACACTAGTCATAAAAGATATGGAAAGTATGAGGAGAAATACATGGAAGTGCATATGGAACTAAAGAAGCTTGAAATAAAGAAGGTGAAAAGGATGGTGGATGACCATCTCAAGAACAAGGGATTCATAAAAGTGAGTACATTGGGCTAGGGTGCATGCCCGCAAAAGTGAGTATTCCTAGTACTGAGTTGCCTTCAAGTGAGAAAGTTAATATTTTAGATGAAATTGAGAAATTTGAGGGGGAGGATTGTTACTATGGGGAAAGTGATTCTAATGAGTATAAATGGGATTCATATACAACCAGTGATTATGAACCAGATATTGTCTTCTAAGAACTTGACCTATCCTCATCCTCAACCAATATCATGGATATTAGTATCTAGATATATACCTTTTGGGAACCAAATGATTCCACCTCTATCTTCACCATATTTTCCTTCGCCCTTTATATTGACGATGTCTTACCCCTTATTAACCTGCAACTGATAGATTGGGACCAGCAAGGACCACCGAGTTTAGACACATTCAAGAACTATGAAGCATTTATTGAATTCATGGGACTTCATGAAGGGATACCAAGTGGGGATCATAAAGTTGGCTTCATTGAGCTTGATAATGCAACATATTTTGGAGAGTCTAATCCTCCCTCTAGTTGAAAAAGTGAGAAAAATGATAAAAATAAAAATAAAAAGAATAGGTCTCTAGGTGAAAATCGAAAGGTGCCTTTTACCATGAAAAAGTAAAAATAAAGGATGCATCCAAAGGTGAAAACCTATCTAAGGTGCCTAAAGATGGAGGGTAATATAGTCTCCATATTAATTGAGAGAGATCACCATTGATAATAGAAGATTGAAAAGAATTCAATCTTGGGACAAAGGATAATCCTAGAATAATTCAATTTACAACATCTTTGATCACTGAAGAAGAACCAGATTTCACTACATTTTTTTCAGAAAGAAAAGTTAATTTTACATGGTCATATGTTGATATGCCTAGATTGGACCCTGAACTGGTTCTGCATCATTTACCATTGCTTCCAAATGTTAAACTAGCCAAGAAAAATTTAAGGAAAATGCATCCACAGTTCATACTCTTGGTAAAGGCTGAGTTAAAGAAACTTCTAGATGTTGGTTTTATTCATCCCATATATTATATAGAATGGATATCCAACCTTGTTCCTATCACTAAACCAATTGGTGGTATTAGAATATGCACACATTTTAGAGATCTAAATAAGGCTTGTCCTAAAGATGATTTACCGTTGCCTAATATCGGTATCATATAGGACCTCACAGTGGGATACAAGATGTTATCACTTATGGATGATTTTTTAGGATATAATCAGATTACTAGAATTACCCCTGAGGATCAACACAAAATAGATTTCACTTGTGCTTGGGGTACCTTTTTTTGGAATGTAATGCGTTTTTGTCTTAATGATGCTAAAGAAACATATCAGAGGGATATGAAAACCATTTTTCATGACTATATGCATGTGATTATGGAGGACTATGTGGATGAATTATTGAAAAAATATTTTAAAAGAGGTGGTCATCTTGGAGTGTTAGACAAAGTTTTTAGAAGACTAGAAGAATATAAGGTTAGGCTAAATCTAAAGAAATGTGTGTTTGGGGTCCAATCAGGCAAACTATTGGGGTATATAGTCTCTCATAGAGGAATTTAAGTTGATCATGAAAAGGTAAAATAAATCATAGATATGCCACCACCCACCAACATTAGTCAGTTGAGGACTCTACAAGGAAGATTGTAGTCAATACCAAGGTTCATTCCCAGCTAGCAGATAAGATCCATCCATTTCAACATTTGTTGTGCAAAGCAGTTCCCTTTATATGGAATGAACATTGTCAAGAGGAATTCTAGTAAATGAAGGATTATTTATTATCTCTTTCGATTCTCATGCCTCCTATTGATGAAAGAAACTTAATCCTATACATATCAACCACTACATCAATACTGAGGGAATTAATAACACACAATGATAATGATGGAAAAGAAAGAGTTATCTACTATATCATTCAAACTCTAGTAGGATGTGAGCTTAACTATAGTCCCAATAAAGAGTGTGCCTTGCAATATTTTTTCAGCACATAGAAGTTGAGACATTATTTTTTGAACCACATAACAAAATTGATAGCCAAGATTGATTTTCTAAAGTATCTATTGACTAAAACAACTTTGAAATGTTGATTAGCAAAGTGGGTCATGATTCTGAGTGAGTATGATAGAGTATTTTGATTGTAAGACAATAAAAGGACAAGTAATAGTTGATCAACTTGTAGATGCACCCATGATAGCAGATCATCCTCTTATGTTCGACTTTCTTAATGAATCCATCTTTGCAATAGAAAATCCTACAACATAGAAATTGTATTTTGATGGATCCTATACAAATCATGGTCAAGGGGTTGGAACTATTTGTATCACACCTCAAGGGGATTCCATTACTAATTCATATAGAATAGAATTCCCATGCATGAAAAATATGGTTGAGTACGAAGCATTGTTGATAGGACTACACATGGAAATCAAATGGAAAATTAAGGATCTTCAAGTTTATGGTGACTCCCAATTGGTTATCTGTCAAGTGAATGATGATTATGGTATGAACGATTAGAAGCTTACCCCTTACAAGCACATGGTGGATAGATTTATGTTGTACTTTAATGACATTTCATTTGAGAAAATTCCAAGAATTCAAAACAAGGTGGTTGATGCAATGGCAACCATTGGATCTCTCTTGGATACTCCTAGCTATGCCTAATAGTATGAGTTCTTGGTGGAATAGCTATTGATCACTGTGTTCAAGCTCCTTGAATCTAAAATCATGTGTGAACTTGCTGGTCTTGAATCTACTTGGTACATAAACTTCTATAACTACCTGCATGACCAGATTATCCCTCCTAACTTGTCCACAAACCAACACAAAACCTTTATTTGAAAAGCTTTAAAATACATTATCATCGGTGATACCCTTTACTATTGTAGCCTAGATAGTACCCTTCTTAGATGTCTCAACTCATATGAAGATTAAACAACCTTACAAGAGGTACACAATGGTATATGTTGAGCTTACTTTTTGGGTCCTACTCTAGCTAAGAAGCTCATGTGAATGAGATATTATTGGCCTACAATGGAATGTGATAGCTACTAATTTGTGAAGAAGTGTCACCAATTTCAAATACATGGAGATCTTGTGCACACACCTACTTAGGAGTTGCACCCACTTACATCCCCTTGGCCCTTCTCTTAGTGGAGACTTGATCTCATGGGAAAGATTCACCCTACTTCTTCCAATGGACAGAAGTTTATCCTTGTTGCTATGGAATAATTTACCAAATGGATTGAAGTCATTTCAATTACCCACATTACTAGAAAAAAATATCTAAGTCCATCCTTAAATACATCATATACCGGTATGGTGTTCCTTAGTCGTAATGGAAACCCTGAATTTTATTTTGGTTCTATTTCTCACCCTGCAAAATTTTGGTTAAATCTGTCTCTCTAGGCTTAGGGTTTTGTTTACCATCACTATTTTGGGTTGTGTTACGTGGTATCCTTCCTAAATAACCTTCAAGCTTTCATCCTTACCAAAGGTCTAATTGATCGTTGAATCCCTACTACTAGTTCCTAGTAATTTAAGTTACATCTTATGTCAATTAAGTCCATAAAGTTATCGGCCCCTTGTGCTTAGGTCTGAAACATATTTTATTTTATAAGGTCATTTGATTGACCTTGTTTGGCATTTACATCCTTTGAAATAATATGGTTTAAGTCCTTTGAGGCCTTTTCATACATCATCCTAGGTGGTCCCCTTTTTCAATACAAATTAAGAGAATATGCCAAATTGTCCCACTTAAGTATCATCTAGAATTTTTGTTCATCGCTCATCGCAAATAGCTTTATGAACAAAAATTTACATTAGTGATGCACAATGAATGAAATTTATTTTGTTTCATGTATTGCGGATGGGTTATGAATATTGAGTGTTGTATTAGCAATGTGTGATACATGTGTCTTGTGTGTTATCACTGGCTCCCTTTTTGTTGCTAATTGCTTGTGAGTCTTATGTTGTAAATTAGTGATGTGCAATAACCCTTTGTGCTCTTTTCATCATTTTCCATCACTCATCGTGGATCCATTGTAAACTTTGAGCCTCAAAATAGTGATGAGCAATGCAATTATCTATTCAAAATTTTCTTCATTGATTTAAATTTATCTTGAGAGCAATGTTTCTTGTGCCTTCAATTTTTAAACAATTGCACGTGGCTTGATTGTGTTCCATCACCCTTTTTCTCCCATCGTTGATGTGATCTAGAATTTGAAGTATGAATCAGTGATACACAATGGGAAATTAACATGATCAAAGATGGGCCGTAATCATATCAATGAGATCTCATTGCATGGGTGCTAACATCACTAATAGGGCTTGTGGAGGGTAAAATGAACTAGTGATGAGCGATGGAATCAAAATAAGAGGCAACGTGGCAACATCTTGAAGACATCATCTAAAGTAAAGGAGAAGGCGGCGACACAAAAGAAGGGTTGTCGATATGGTTTCAAAGAAGGATGATCAATGACTAGGATTTAAAATGAATGGTGTTACATTCCATTTCCCATCCATAAAGAAGGTGGTTGGCTTGTTTCCTACACATTTGTAACTTCTTATGAGTGGAGAAGAAAGCCAAAAGCTAAATAAAAAGTGTGGAGAACTCCAACAAGCAATTACAAAAATATTAGTATCATTTTTTCACATGGGTAAGCAAATTGTTGTATCTCTTTCTGTCAAGTATACTAAATTGTTCTAGTCTAAAGATTAGTATGGAATTTGAGAGATAAATTTCTTACAGTTTACTCATTGAGTGTCCTTAATTTGGGTGATAAACATTGTGAAAGGTTTGGGAGTGTTTTTTTCTATTAATTGTGTCTTGGGTTTTAAAACTATGCGGGTCTTTTTGATCAAGAAAACTGTAAACCCTATTCTTTCCACGTTGCAAAAATGAGTGTACCAGAGCCTAGTGAGTCCAAAATTAGGCCAAAGAGAAAAGAAAAGAAGAAAAGAGTTAAAAGGCTCATGACCTAGGATGTTTTATCCATGGTTAAGGTGAAGCCACCTGCAACATCAAACCCTACGCCAAATATCCCTACGGTGTCCACAAGGTCAAGGAGTACAAAGAAAAATCAAGAGAGATTCATGGAAGGTGCCTCTAAGAACATAAAAGAGGGTGGGTCAAAAATTGGTAAGAGACCTATGGGGAAAGTTGCTATGGCGAGAAAATTAATTGACAATGCAGGTGAAATTGGAGAATTGGCCTAGCCTCTGAGTGGATAGAAATTATTCTTGTATGATTTTAATAGAAGATATTCTAAGAATCCACCATGTTACCTATGGGGGCTTAACCTTGGGAAGCTGGTGGTACCTAAAGAGTTTGTGGAGGTGGATGTGATGATAGAATTAGCCAAGCATTATGATCCCACAAAAATAAAAATCAAGAGTGAGAATGGAAATATATTCCTTGAGGTGACAAGGGATAAGATTATAGAGGTATTTGGGTTGAATCCCAATTATACTATTAACATCAAATGTATGAGCCTATATGGTGAATATGATCAAAATAGATTTTCCCTCAGAAATAGATTGCTTGTAAGGAATAGAAAGAGAAAGGAAACGTTTTCCCTAACAAATATTGATCCCTTTGAACGTGAAGAATTTTTTGATTATTTCAAGAACACATATTATTTCCTGAATTAGGTTATAGCTCGTAATTTTGAGGATAGGATAGCCAATGACCTGTTAGTGCTCGCAGTGGATATATAGGGCCATAATCGAAACACTGGTTTTTATTATGCTACTTTTGTTGTGGAACAAATGCATTAGGATTTCATCAATCTAAAGAAGGAAGCTCTCCCTCTACATTCCCCACATTATTCTCTGTTAATGCATATGCTTCTATTTGAGGGTGATCAGAACTGGAAAAGGAAGCTGAATTTGAGACTGAGGGACAATGAGAATAATGTTTTACTAGTTCAAATGTGGACACATATTTGGGACCAGGATTGTTCCACTTCCAACTATTTGGTGTTTCCTAATGTTATCAGATCTATTATCCTGGAAATTTTGGGTGTAGCATCTATTCATAGGATTTTACAATCAATCATAGACATCATGCGCCCAAAAGAAATGTTAGGGTAATCTAAACAACATAATTGGGAAGATTGGTTTTTGCATTCAGAGCATACTCTAATCAGGGCCTACAGAGCTAAAGTAGCACCATATTTTTTTCTCCTATCTTTTGGACCGACTGAAATTTATGGAGTTGATGTGACAAATTGATTTTATGGACCTAGAGTTGTTTAGAAAACCTAGGAAGGGTACTGTTGTAAATCCTCAATGTTCTTTTGCTTACTTTAAAGTTACTGGCTAGGAAGGATATGAAAAATTTGGAATCATGGTGAATAAGCTTAGGTTACCTATGGATGAGGTTAGGAGTTTTGACCTGAAAGGTTTCGTGCATGCAAAGAGGAGAAGCAAGGGTTTATCTAGGATCTCCAACCATTTCTTATACATAGATGATGTGTTGAAAAACTTGACTAGTGATGGAGCTGTCATATCTAGAAAAAGGGAATGGACATCCATAATGGACACTAAGAGAGAATTATGGAGAGGAATTCCTTCTATGTGAGTCCCTATGATGTAATTAAAAATCCTTTTGAAAGAGATTTTGCAAAGCTAATGGATTACTAGAATGGTGATTTCAAAGCAAAGGTAAAGGAGGTTGCTGAGAGAGCACAAGCTCTCTTAGAACAACAACCTCAAGCTATGGATATTCCCAAGTAGCCTACAAATGTGCAAGAAGAAGATGTATAAGTAATTGAGGAGGTAAAAATGGTAGAGCATGTGCTTGGTGATGAGGAGGTGGAAAAGAAATTCCCCCTAATATTGAAGATACTCTTGATTTAGAAGTTCCCTAGGATAGAATTGTCCAATGGAATTATGATGAAAATATTGAGGATGATTGCAGGATCAAGGATTGTAATGAGTTCCTTGCAACCGATGTATTTGGGAAATCTAAGGAATTCAAATAATTTATGGTTTAACAGAGAATAAAAGAAATAAAGGAAAGACTTGAATGAGAAAGGGCTAATGCTGACCCTTCTCAACAAGATTATGCTAGAAAGGAAGAAGTATAAAAGATTATGGTTGAGATTGGATCTATCACTCCTTCTACTTAGCTAGGAAAATTATCATAGATAGTGGAATGATGTTACTACCAGGGTGCACTATCACCTCAGCTATTACACTTGATTCAATAAGAAGAGACCCTCATGATTCTATATCTGAGGAGTATTTTGAAGACAAGGTGTTTGGATATGGATATAGTCTAAAGTTGCAGACTCTTTCAATTTGGTCCATGACACCCAATACTAGAAAGCATGAGGTCATTAGGCCTATTAAAGTGGTCATGTGTTCCATGGTGGTGAAGAGAGCCATAGATATATCTCATGTCCAAGCAAATAAGTTAATCGCTCATGTTGTAATGCTAAGTGTAGACACAACACAATTTTCTCAAAAGAAGCATGATTCCTTGGTGGAGTATAAAAAGGCCTTGGATGAAATAAACAAGATGAGAGCCAATATTTAGGCTAGAAAATCACTAAGGACATTGTATTTTTTATCCTCTTCTTCATCAGACTTGTCTACATAAGACAGGGAGACCTTGGCCTTAAGCATCGATGATTTTAAAAAATAGTTAAAAATGGGAACACAAAATACAAAGAAGGAAAAACTGGAGACAGTTAAGGTGGAAAGTGACATTTTTGAGGATGTATTGAAACATAGAGTGACCAAATTGGTCAATAGAGCTTATGTTGTATGGGAAACTTACAAGAGCATCCATGAGGCCAACATTAAATATCTATATGTCCAAAGGGATTTTAAAATAAAATGGAGTCAATGGAGCACTAGAGTGGGAACCTTGAAGGAGATGATGTCCAAAATGAAGGAATATCCTAAGGCCCCTACTCATATTACAGATATATTGTAGGCCATTGATTTGATTAATGAAATAACAACCTTCAATGGGAAGTTAGGAATGCAACTTGACAATAAATTGAGGATGTTTAGAGATATGGAAGAGAATGGTATGCCTAAAATATTTGATGACAAGGGTGAGTTGATGGAGTTTTCCAAGTGGAAGCATGAATTGGAAGGATGGTTGCCTCGGGCTAAGGATATGTTGATTGAAATTGATTACTCCATGTTGAACCCCCCACATTGACAATATGGCTAGAATTGAAATGAGGATGGATGCATTTGTTAGAGAAGAAAGAGAATTAATTGATGCTATATACACTCAGTATAGT
Organism: Sequoiadendron giganteum; assembly: GCA_007115665.2. Classification (NCBI taxonomy): domain Eukaryota; kingdom Viridiplantae; phylum Streptophyta; class Pinopsida; order Cupressales; family Cupressaceae; genus Sequoiadendron; species Sequoiadendron giganteum. The sequence continues at coordinate 582,191,393 of CM021108.1, read as the reverse complement.
GTAAAAGTGCATAAACTATTGGATGCAAAGTGGCCCACTGAAGATGAGTACAAAACTTGGTTGGGAAAGTTTACTAATTAGGCTTGTATAGGGATGATAATGAATATGGTGAATAATGGATAGGAGAGAAACAATGCATAGCCTTAAAATAGTGCAGATTAGGCTTTTCTTAAAGTATTGAAAAATATATTGCTCTCTCCTCAACATGAAAATTGGTGGCATAAATGCTGATGTAGATGAATCAGTTTTGTATCTTTTATTGCTTTTCATGCTTTGTAAATTTTTCTAACTGGGTATGTACATGGAAAAAACTTTTTGATCATGTGGGAGATATTTTGGAGTTGTTGTAACAAACAAATGATGCCTTTCAAAGGTGGGACCAGATCTCCAACAACGAGTGATGGTTACATTTGTCTCATATATGTTTCCCACCATTTGAGAACTCCAGTGTAACTGAAAAGGGAATATATTTTACAATAGTCCAATAAAATAGTGACATGTGTGCTTTCTAGACCAAATCTTGTTTTGCTCCTTCGTTTCTATAAGAAGGAATTCAAGGCCATAAAGTAGGGGTTCGTTGTATTGCGATTGACACAATGAATTGTAGAAAGAATACTGAGCATATTTTAAAATTTTCCTTAAGTTTTGAGTCTATAGTTATGTATATAATTTTGATAATAAGATAGAAAGTACAATACAAAATGGTGCTTATTTCATGGCCATTTTCTCTCTATACTTATTCTATGAGTTATGAATAATATAATCAAGGATTGTTTTGTTCATGTCCATTGCTTTCCAGTGGATGTATGGTTTCATTCTTTCTTATTAATTCAAGGAATTAGTGTAAATTCCTAAGTGAAGTTGTTAACTCATATGAATTATATGCTAGGATATCTATAAGAAGTGGTGGCCAAGAATCTAATGTGGAAATGCTATAATGCAGTATTTCTGAAGCTTATATGTTGTTATGTGAATAATTTTTATTAGGTTGCATAGGTTAAGATTATCTCTGTGTCTAGGATAAGGCACTGGTTTGAGTAAAATTCTCATAATACAGTTTTTGGGTCAGTTCATCAGTAAATCACACTTTATTTATAAACCTTTCAAATGAGTTACCATTATAGTTATGTTATGCCGAGTTTCATTATTCTCATGCTCCAAGTGTAGTGTATTGCTAAAAGAATTGCCAACTTTTTTGATACACTACATTGTTTAGTGGTTATATGAGAAGCATCTATTATTTAAAATGTATTTAAATATTAATTGCACAAGTTCTTGAATATACATTGTGGGATTACCCTCCCAGGTTTAAAAAATCCCGAATTGCAGGAGGAAAGCTTCACAAATTTCACTCATTAACTGTGCAATCCCTTTAGATTGCTAAGTATTAGAAATGGAAAAGTTCATAGTTAATTCTAAAGATCATCTTGGTACTTAAAAAACAACCAATGGATTGGCGACTTTGCTAGGGATTGCTAACTCCAAAGTCTCTAGTTTAGATCTGGTATAGTCAAAGTTGAGTACTTTCTCGTTCTTCACTATTTGAAGAATAATTTATTCAAATTTTTAGTACATAAGTCACATCCACTCTTATGCATCAAGCTTTGTTCCATTCTTTCACCTTGTGCTGGGTTATGTTCAAATTCTTTTCTGAGGTTACAAGTACCAAATCAAAACACAATCAGTTTCAATTTCCCAACATTTTGGGTGGCAACTTTGAAGTCTCTTATACCATTGTAAAGATAAACTCTCAAAGAGAATGTGAGAAGAAGTATTTTGATATATTTGACACCATGAAGAAGAGCAAAATCTACAAAAAGAAGTATCTTGAGTAGAAGATGGAGTCTGAGTTTGAAAAAGACAAGCAACCCACCTAGATTAAGAAACACATTGAATCAAGTAAGTCTGTTGAATCCATTGCTGATGCATCTCCCACTTTTAATAATGAAGTAAATAGTGAAAATATCCAAGAAGAGGAACATGAAGTTGAAGTATCTAATGTAGATTTGGAGAGTTTTCATATTGAGAAAGTATTTTATAATGAACTTGACATCTCAAGAGAAGAGGATAGGTAGGGATTCTAGGATAAAGATAAGAAGTTCTCAAAACCTTTAACCCCTAGAGTTGTATCTATTTTTAATGGAGGAAATTTCAATCCAAGAGGTGAATATCCTAATGTAGAAGTGCACCTTTCCCTTGAGGAAGACCCAATCGATCAAACATAATATACTCTTGTGCCTAGTGAGGCTAGAAATATCTTAGAAGATGAGGAAAACATAGAAAAAGATATGCAAGCCTTATAAGAGGAAGATATTAAGCTTAAGGAAGAAGGGGAGCTTAGGCTCAAGGATTTACAAGAAAAGGAGGTAAAAGATAGAATTAAGGGTAAGATGTAGGAAAGAGATGCTCAAAGGAAAAGGATAGAAAATATAAGAGAAGAAGTAAAGCTAAAGGCCTTTCGAGAAAATGTTGCTAGATTCTTTGCTAATATAATCCTTGACCCACCCTAGGTGACCATTAAAATGGGAACCTCTATTACAAATACTTATACTACATCTGTTGCAACTCCCAAAGCCTCATATCCTTTTGCTACTGCCAAGAAATAAAAACATATAGATCATGGGAAGAAGCACATTGATCAACCAAAGAAAACTACTTTTAATACCTCCAACACCAACACCAACACCAACACCAACACCAACAAAAATACCCATACTTAATCCATTAAAACCCCCACCAAAAATGTTAAAACTGATCCTAATCCATTCACTGAACCCCCAAATCCCAAGATCTTGAAATTACAATTAGAAAATGATAAATTACAAGAAGAGTTGAAAAAAGTTGAAATAGAAGCTAGTAATGCTGAGATAGCTAGAAATATTTTATTTCTTAATACCTCCATATCAACTCCAAAGGCTTCAAGATCTGGACATACTGATAGTGAATCAAAAAAAGAGAAGTTTCTAAGACATATTGCTAGTGGAAGTGGTGGTAGGGATCAGGGTGGTGGAGGTGGAGGAAATGAAAAAGGTAAGAATTCTTATTTTGAAGATGATGAGGGAGAAAATAAAGGAGGTGGTATAAATACCAAAGATGGAAAAGGTAAGGATAAGACTCAGTCTGATGACAACAAAGATGATGAGCCTATAAATTCTCATAGAGACTCCAAGTAGAGACATAGATCAACAATTATTCTTTGCTGGAATACCTGGCTATCCTAGCCCATTTCCTAAAGATTTCAAGCCTGCTTTAGTCAGATTCTCTAGGAATAATGTCGTGAGTGGCGAATACCATCTCAAAGCTTTTGCTAATGTCATGGATGATTTTGAGGTAGAAGCATAGGATGTAATGATGAAGTTGTTTATGCAGTCACTCATTGGAGATGCTTGAAAATGGTATAGAAGTTTTCTTGATAAGAGTATTGGCTCCTGGGAGGTATTTAAAAGGCCGTTTAGAGAGCAATATGGTGATAAAAATGATTCAAGGTATTTGTTTAATCAGTTTAATAACATTGCTAAAGGTTCTAATGAGTCTGTGGCTGATTTTAATATGAGGTTCCAAAAGGCTATAAAAAGGTTGCCTCCCCATTTACAATTGAATGATACTATGTGTTTGGTGAATTGTTGCAATGCCTTTGATGCAAAGATTATCTACCACTTACTAGATAAGAATCCTTTGACATTGAGAGAGGCTTAGAAGGTGGCAATCCATATTGATAACATCAGTAGATAAACTGGTAAATTTGGGAGAAGAGATGATGTAAAGATCCCCAAAAATCCAAAAAAGGAGGATAAAAATTTTGGTGCTAAATGAGGTACTCTTGAGGATAAGATTGAAAATTTCATGAAAAGTATGAATGACAGGATTGCAAAGAAAGAAAAGGCTTAGTCAAACAATTATTATAGGAATGAAAGGCCTCCTTGGTTGTAGGATCATCCATATAATACCAACTGGCATAATGGGAAGCCCATCCCTAACAATTAGATAAATGCTCAAAATAAGGCTCCTCCAGATCCTTTGCAAAATAATTCAAAAAAAATTACTGATGAAACTCTCTGGTGTATGGTTTGTCGAATGCCACATTATCCTCATCAATGTGTAGTTGCACAGATGGTTGAAGTTGAAGAAGATGTACTTGAGGATTGTGACCAGCCAAATGAGGAGGATGTTGATGTAAATATGATTCTAGATGATTTTGATTTTGCTGACAATGATTGCTCGTCTTATATAGAGTCTCATGAAATGGATGTAGATGACCAAAGGAAAATTTCCAGTGCATATCACCAACAAGTTCTCTTTGATGAGGATGTTGACAGTGATAATGAATTATATAATTTGGAAGCAATTGTAGATGATGTGTCCTTGCGAAGACCTTTAGATAAAGAGATTGCAAGATATACTATGGCTTTGGTTGTCCAAGCCAAAAGCTCATATCACCTAAGGAATAGAAAAGTTGGTGGTGAATGTTGTGTGGTCTCAAAACATGCCCCATTTTTTCCCTTGGAAAAATGTTGACCCCCCCTTTTTTTTCTTTCCTTTCCTTCTATTTTTGCTTGATTTGGCATTGTTCTAGGGGTTGGTGACATTGCAAGTTTCATTTTCAATTTTCTTGGTCTTTGCTTAAGTTCTTGTTCTCTCCCGGATTTGGTTTCTCGATCATTTTACAAAAGTTCTATTAGTTTACTAGAAACCAAAATCCCTGAGTTATTGTGGTTGTATCAAAGATGTTGTATCTTTGATTGGTCTTGGTCTCGCTCAGTAAGTTATCACCTGGAGGTTGTTCCCAGTGATCACGTTTTCCTACATTGGATAGTTTTATGGTTTCTTTTATTTTCTTTAATCGGAGAACAAAAATTAGAGGTTCAGTTATGAAATGTTTGAATCACTTTTGATCTCTCTTGAGCCTGGTTCTTGGTTCCTCTTTTTTCTCCCAATTTTCTCTAAATCTTTGAGGTAATTCTCCTGGTTCTTGGTAATCTTTCCAAGATTTGGTACTGGAGGTTGTCAATCTTAGTGATCGTAAATGATCAAATATCCTAAAAGGCCTTTACCTCATAAAAATAAAAGTGACACAAAAGTGCCACGTATTCTTTTCACACTGTCTTTTCCTCTAGTAGTGAGCCCACTTAGAAACCTATGAATTCATAATTTGAACCCTAATTCACCATGATTACACCTTTATTCAAGAAATTAGTGTATTGTAACAGGTAATTAATGAAGGTGGTGAACTACGCACATGTACTTGATATCACCTTGAGCATGTAGTTGTTTCTATAACAATCTACTACAAACTTGCAAAGGACATTGAATGCACAAAACTAGTATTGCAACACGCAAGTCAATGTAATTTTTGAGGAACTAAGAACACAACTACCAAGGGTTTCAAGGTTCCACTCTGAAAGGATTACTATCATCAAAAAAATTAGGTATGTCTCGAATAACATAAATTTTGTCAATCTTTCTCATGCATGAAAGTCTCGAGAAGATGGTATTTCCCTTTGAAAACTGAAATGTCGATTATTTTTATTTGAATTTAACCGAAAGGTGAATTGAAAATTTTATGAACTGTTAAAAAACTAGTTAAATTTAACCCTAAATCACACACAAAGCATGTATTTGAAAATGTAGAATACACCAATGGAAATGAGTACTTCTAAAGCAAAACCAAAAGATGAATTCAAATACTGCAATTCACAAGCTATACCAATTGGTGGGATAGCCAATGATACTCATATGGTATGGTCTTCTGATGTTGAATTCCTCACATGGGCATGACAAAAAAATGGTTCTCAGTGTATGAGGAATGTTATAGCAAGTGGGTTAATTTTAGTAGGAGGGTTTTTTCCAACAATGGAGGCCCCTAAATTGGTCATGGAGTGTTTGAACCACTCCGAACTAGATAAAAGAATCATTGAGAAGGATGGAAGAACTTATGCAGATGTCTCTGAGAAAGGAATTATATATACAATTGGTCTTCCTACATTTACTCAGATGTACCAAATTGATCTGAAGGTGAAAGCCAAAACCTAATTGAGTGTTGAAGAACACAACAAAGAAATTATCAACACATAGTGGTGCCAAGAGAGGATTACAAAACAAAAAAAACCAATTATAAGGTCTATGTTCAACCCAAATGTTCCATATATTATAAATATGCTAAGAAGGATAGCTGGATTACGAGATGCCAACAAATTTGAACCATGGATGTTTGTAATTATATCCAAATTAATGGAAAGTCTTGTACCAATGCATTGGGGAAGATTTATCAGCTTCAAATTGCATGATCAGATAAGGGAATTTCCTAGGTCCAGATGTTTTTATATGTCTTCATATGTGATTTATTCTTGCGCATTAAGGGAAAAAAAAAGGGTTGAAAAGGATTGGTAGTCTGGGCAGGTAAGTAGGAAACAATTTAATATATGTTCATTTACCTCAAATTACTATCCATGGATACAAGGAGCATTATAGGAGATTTAATGATGTGTTTTCCATGAAGCTAGTTAAAACAATGAAAGATGACAAAGCTAAAAGATTATCTTTGGAGGCATAAAGTGTTATTAAACCTATTGGGGGCTGGTACATTCAATTTCCAACTTTCACCTACATTAGGGTGGAAGGGTTTGATGGAAATCCTTTTATGCTACATAGGTAACCTATAGATAAAATGGTGTTGCTATAATTGGTAAGACAACTAAAGCAGTCTTAGGCTCTTTATAGTACTCCTCATAAAAAGGCTTCTTTCAAATTTCCTATTGTAATAGGGAACTACAATTGTAGAGCAATGAGAGTAGTCAATTTGTGTGAGGAAGAGTTGAAAATGCCTAATTTGGAGTACTTTCCACCCCAAAGACAATATTATGATGCATAAAGGAATATTGCCAAGAATATTGCTGGTTATCATGCTCATGTCTAGCATCTTGAAGATTATTAGTTAAATTGTGAAGATGAGAATAGAGTAAAAAAGACAAAATATGAAAGATTGTCATTAGAGTCTATGTGAATCCTCAATATTCATGATATTCTAGATCAGATGGAGGATGATGGTGAAGTGCTAAATAAGGCTTATAATGAAAGTAGAGTCTGTAATGAACTCATTCCAAATGCAGACTATAGCAATGAAGAAATAACATCAGTGGAGGAATTCTCTACACCGGTTCTATTGCAAACTCACCAATGGATAAATGATTTTTGTAATGTTTTAAAAGAGAAAGGAATAAAACCCACATACTCATAAGATAAAAGAAAGAAATAAAGAGAAGAAAATGTGTTTGAGTGTGGGGAACTTGCTAAGAAAATTAGGAAAGATGGTAAAACAACTGCTGGTATACATATTGAAGAAAGAACCCATGAGGCTCCAAGCCAAGGAGTTTCATTAAAACCAATTAGTAAAAGAGGAGATGATGAATCAATCAAAGTTCAATCAAACGTAAAACAAAATCTGGCATACTCTTCCATGACAAAACCAAGGACCAAGCCTGCTACCTATGAAGGGGTGGGGATAACAAAAAACACTGGTGTACAGACAAGGTCTACATATCATAGATCTGCAACATTATTTACTTCTCCCCATTTAGTTAATATGGCTACTATAAAACAAGCGTTGGAGAAAATTCTTGTGGTTTTTGATGAAGTTTCTAAAGCCGATGAAGCTAAAATTAATGAAAAAATGTATAAGTGGGGTGCCATGTGGGAAAGAGTAAAAGAAAAGAAGTTTAAAGACAAACCCATGGTAAATCCAGTGGTAGAATAAATTCTAGATACATGGTTGATTCCTATAAACATTGAAGAAGAAGATTTTATAAAAGTAACACTTGCTTCATAAGTGGGGAACCCTGTGTAGACACATAAAAAGGGCCTAGACCTGCAAACCACATTCTTCTATATCATGCTTCATCTCAACATAATTAAAATATTTAATTATGTCCTATAGTCCAATGTCAACTATTAATTAAATAATTATTAATTATTTAATTAATTCACATCTTTTATTCCTCCTGGCTATTTAAATAAATAAATTACATTTATTATTCAAATACGTTGCTAATTGCTTATGTCACTCTATAATTAAGTAAATTCCTAAATTTATTTAATTATTACTTCCTCATGATTATTTAAATAAATAAACTTTATTTATTTATTTAATACGTCATTTATTATTTATGTCTGCTCATAATTAAATAAATTTCTATTATTTATTTAATTATTATCCTCTACAACTTTCTTTCTAATTTTAAATAAAATCATTTATTTAAAATTACCCACTTTCTAATTTTCCTCCACAATTGAATAATTTTAATTATTAAATCGTCTTATTGATTTTCTTTCTAAATTTAAATAAAAGCATTTTATTTAAATTGGCAACTTCCCTCTTTCCAAGTAAATAATTTTAAATTATTATTATTTACTGTCACATGAATTCACCATTTTGGAATTAATTTAAAATATTAATTTCAAAATAGCATTTCTCTCCACAAAGTAAGTTATTTCTAAAATGACTTGATTTTCTATCTCATCCTTTTCTACTTGCTAATTCTCATCTCACTGTCACTTCTAATTTCATTACTTGATTTAATTTCTTAAATTAAATCTTGTCCACTCAATTTGAATTTCATCCTAGAGTTGCCCTAACCCTAATTAAAGGGTTGTTATTTTGAATCTTGACCACAGATTCTAGGGCACTTATCAATATTTAATCTCATCCATCCATACAAAATTGCATTTTATATAAAATGTCAATTTTGTCTTCATTTCGACATCTCTTATTAATCTTGGATTACTATCTCTTAAATATCTCTTAATTCTTCTTCTTCTTCTTCTCTTCTTTCTTTTTCATCTAACATTGTCTTTTGCAGATTTTCTTATTGCATGGAGGATTAATCTTCTCTTGCATAATTAATAAATCCTTCAACACTTGCTAGGTCATGTCATAAACTTAATTTTCTCACACAAAAGTTGAGGGCATCCATCATATTGCAGCAAATAGAGAAGATGCAAGGAAGGTGATTCATGGAGGTTGAAGGCATTTGGTGAGATCTTTCCATTTGTTTTGTTGTTTCCTCCTTTGTTCTTTCTTGGTTATTTAGGTTTATAGTTTATGAATTTAATCATGCTAACATGATATTATCCTAGGTTACATTGGTGAACCCGACCCCTTAACACATTTTTGTAGGTTCTCATACGGCTTCATTTTTTCTTTTGCAGGTACAGGAGTATGGAATGATGCAACTAACAGCCGTTGTGACATAAACACTCTGTTGCGCCGCATTTGAGCTTGCAAGTGACGCATTCAACATGTCGCAACGCATTTGATATTGCAAGTGACACATTCGATCTATCGCAACGCATTTGACATCCCAAGCTACAACTGCTTTGCTGAGATGCATTCGCTCTACTGTGACACAGGCGACTGGTAATTTTTTTTTCCCTTTGTAATTCTTTCTGGTTTTTTATTTCTTTTTTGTTGTCTTTTTTTTTTCCTAGATTAGAGATTTCTTGTGTTACTAATCTATTTGTTGCAGCATGTGTCCAGCTAGATTTAATTAATTTTCTTTGTTATTTCTTTCAAACAATTTGTATTTTACACGCATTAGTTAAAAAGAAAAGACATGCAAATGGATATTGGTTAAAAAGAATAACAAACTTTGTTTTTAATTGGGTGTAAAATTAACTCTTAGATAGAAAATACTACAAACAATTAAGATAAACCTCTTGTCTAAAAAACACTACAAATGGATAAAATGAACCTTGTGCATTCTCTGTTTGTACACATTTTATTTTTGGTTTAAAAAGAACACCATGCGAGTGTGATCTTAAATATTCATGTGCTCTCACTTTATTTTTAAACAAAGATCAATTGAACTATGAATATTTTGGTTCGCTTTTGTTAGCAATAGATCTTCGGCCTGCTTTGGTGGAAAAAAGTATTCACCCCAAAGTGACTCAAACTAGGAACGTGCTAAAGCCAAGCGATGCCCAATGAGTATATAAATTTGAATGTTACAGAAAGCTTAGCATTACAAAACTTCCTGTGGACCAGCAATTGACTCCTCAGGTACCCTTGTGGTACGTCAAAACCTGTAGAGCATAACCTCTACAAACTAGGATGATAATTCCTCTCACGTGGCCTTTTGAACGGGTGCCCGAATTAAATCCTTTATATTAGCAAACCAAAAGCCTTCTATTCTTTGGTGCAACAACGGTCGTTGCAAAGGCACTCGCACCTGCACAGTTCTTAGTAGAAATGATCAATCTTCCATGGGAGTTTCATGGATATTGGAAGCTTGGTTTCCCTGATAAGTGAGTGCACTATAAGGGGGAGCCCATGGGGCCAAGCTTCTGAATTCATTAGCTAAGGATATGCCGTTCACAGGATCCATAAGAATACTGTCCTTACAGCCCTAGGATTTTTGTCAATGTCTTCAATGTGGTTGATTTTCAATTTTTACAACACCATGTGTTTTCCAAATGTTTTCAGACAAGCTCAATGAATGAACATCAAACTTGCCTAAATCTGAAACAAATTGGTCAAAATGCTAAAATTTATCCCTAAACTGCAATTTCTCATTTCTGAGTTGCATTCGCTTTGTTAAGCCACATTCACATTTTCAAACACTGTATTCATCATATTACACCGCAATTTCCTATTCCTGAGTCACATATGCTCTGTCAAGCCACAATCACTATCTGAAACACCACAATTGCTCTATTGGATTGCATTTGCAATCCTAAATGCCACATTTTCCATTTTGCACAAACACCTCCTAAATCCTAAAATGCACTTGCTAGGTTGCAATGCATTTTTCGTATTCTGTAACGCATTTGACACTACAATTCATTTGAAACCTAAAGCGACACATTTTCTTGTCTTCTGGAAAATCATCAGTACTGTCAGAAACCAAGGCCAAACATTTGCAACCAAACTTTCCTAGCATCTTTTTCCAATAGCCTCTGTCCAAAACTAGGAAAACAACTTGTCCAAGTCATCCATCCTTGCATCTTTAGTTTGTATCTAGATTGCAATCCACCATCATCATCTTCATAGGAAAAGTCTTAAGTCATTAAATTTTGCACACCTTTGGGATAGGAAAACTTTCTTTCCTTTGTCAAACCTTTGTCTCAAAAGTAAGTTGTCATTGGACCAAGTCAAAAACAAATCAATCCTTGGTCATTGTCTTTAGGTGAGCTACTTCCAACTCATAAGTCTAGTGTGGAAATCTCACCTTATCATTTCATCATCTTGTCCTTCAAACTAGTCCTTTGACAATCCAAATTGAGACATTGGCCAAACTTTGAATGGTTAGAAAACCTTTCCTAAAAATCATTTTACATAAGGCACTCATTACCACTTTGCATAGCCTTAGTCTCATTCCATCCACCATCATGTCTTCAAGTCACTATGACATGCTTGCTAGTTGAATTGAATGCCAATTCAGTAGTAATGGTCAAGCACAACTTGCTAAGGACTTCAAAACATTATACCTCCAATCCAAGTCCAAATTTACAACCCCTGGCCCTCCATCCATCTATCCATCTTACCAACAATCCATAAGTCCTAGTCCTCTATCCATCTACTATCAAGATTCCCCTAACACCATCCATGACACTAAGTCACAACAAACTTTCATTAGTCATACCCACTCTAACCTTGACAAGGAAAATCAACCATCCATCAATCCTAGTTCTTCATCATATCCTAGTCCTCCATCCACATCATATCCTAGTCCTCCATTCATGTCATATCCTAGTCCTCCATCCACGTCATATCCTTGTCATTCATTCATGTCTTATCCTAGTCCATCATCCCTCAACCAAGTCCGAACCTCCATGTCATGTCCGAACCGTCATGTCAAGATACAGTTTGTCATGAAAGCACATCTAGTCATTGTCTCCAAAGTCCCATCCCATTTCATCAACTTGAAGATACATGTCAAGAGGCAAGTCCAAAGCATGACATCATAACATCACTATCATGTCAAGATCAAAGTATTCCACTCCATGACTCCATCTTTACATCCATTCAAGAAGTCCTCCTAGACAATCATGGCATACCAAATACACCCATCCTTGGTCAGGAGTCCATCCAAAACTAGGCCATTCAAGATGAACCTATTCTTGGTCAAGACCCTATTTTTGATCATATCATTCCAACTGAGCCCATCTTTGATCAAGACACTACTTTTGAAGAAGTCCAAAATGATCCACTCCTTGACCTCTATGCCATTCACAATGAAACGCTTGAAGATGATTCCATCCAAACTTCAAGTATTGACACTCCCAAAAGTGAGACACTATCCTCCATGGGACACATAGATGATCTACCACTAGAACAAGAGTCTTCTAGCATGGACATATCTTTAAATGATTAGGCTATAGCTGAATTCAGTGGGCTCTATGACACTGACCATCAAGATGGTTTTGACATAGACTTGGAAGGACCAACAGAATCACAAGAGTCTGACATGTCACCAAATCAGACTGAAGATATTAATAAAAAATCTGTCCAACATGTCAGTGAAGCTACAACATCCTATCAATTAGGATCATCCATCTTTTTCAAAGCAGTCTTTCTTACAGAGGAGAAGATTTCAAGCATTAATTTCCACAATAAGGATGGGTTATCATCTTTTTTCCAAAATAATAAGTACCCCATCACAAAAATAATTTGTCAAAACATGAATTATCAGGGAAAAGGATTAGGCCTACACGAGCAAGGAATTTTGGAACCCATACAAGTTTAGGCACATTATAGACATCAAGGTCTTGGCTATTCATCAGTCAAAAAATCAAATGATGTTAGTGGTCCCTCCTCAATATTGGAGGAAACTTTATATATACAAACATCAAAATGGGTGTTATGAGTAGTCCTTGTCATAATATTGTTGTGAACAACCCTTCCCTCTATACCCCAAACCATCATTCCATCATAAATAAACCTTCCACATGGAACCAACAAAATTCTTACAAATACAAAATCCAAAATCAAATGTCAAAGGCCATGGAATCAGACAAAAAGTCAAGTGGACAAATGAAGCTGAAGTGGATCCCAAAACAAATGGATCAACTCAAGAAAAGAATAGATCAGGCAAAGAAAATATGCCAAAGTCAAAAGTCAATCAAAATGTGGAGTCACATCACAAGAGGAATCCTACATATAATACATGTCCACCCCCATCAAAATGGCCATCAAGAAAGACATATAAAAGTGTTAGTTCCAAACAACTTCCTAACCTGACACCTAAAGTTTAGAGAATAAAAATCAATACATCCAAGCATCCAACCAACTCATCCACGTCCACCATCATCCGTCATAATCCTACATCCTCCTTAAAGTCCAAACATCCCATGTCGCAAATCCATCGTATCTTGGTAGCAACTCTCTATCATAAGGACTCTCATGGCACTCTATTGTGATGTGCGTATTCTGATAAAGCCAACTCTAGCATCAACAAGGATCACAATGACATCGATCAACTGTATGCAAGCGCTATCATCCTGACAAGACAACTACTCCAGAAAGGTCATTATTGGCATGTGATGGCACCAGTCTCTACATCGGCACTATTAAAGGATTCGACACAGTCAGTGGTCATCTAAAGCATCAAGGCTATTTAAAAAAATGCAAAAATACAAAAAAAACTGAAAAATCAAAAAAATCGTTACCTTGATGAAAACGTGGCAAATAGGCGTCGTGGTGACATGAAAAAATCAAAAAGTCAAGAGAATAGTAAAGAGAAATTTTTTTTCCAATAGTGAAAACCTGGTAAACAAGCGCTTTGGATAAGTACCATGTTGAAAACCTGGCAAACAGGCATCATGTGTAGAATAAATCATCTATGTGGACCATTACACTTGGGGGAAAAGGTCTCATCTCTCATGAATTTCCTATGAAATTTCCATCTATCCATCTAAGCCCTACCATTTTGTCCATTTTCCCACCTACTTTGATCTTTGTAAGGAACATAGTGTAAACACAGGTCATGCTTTGGGAAATTTTTTGACATGTCTATCCTTTGATCATACCCTATCCATATCATGTCATTACCTTCATAGCCTCCTTTTCAATATGTGACATCATCCTTGGAGACCATATGATATTTCTCCCAGTCCAAGCCATCCATGTCTCCTATCTTTTATCGAAAACATCCATTGTCCTTTTAGACCTATCACCCATCTTAGTTTCCCTTGTCAATGGTCCTACAATCCTCCATCATCCAATCTAGTCCTAACCAAGTCATTCCAAATGCAATATGGAAACTTGGCCCATCATCCAAAACATTCCTTGACTTTGTCCCTGGCCTTTCTACAGACTTTTATCCTCTTTTCATATCATTGTCATCCTCACGTTGTTTCGGGATGTGTCCTTCCCACGTTAAACAACATTATCATTGTCATCATCACCTGTCAATTAGTATTCAGCTTGAATAGCAGAAAAATCATGGTTGTCCTTGGATTCATGTGCGTCGACATCATTCACATGCATTTTGTCACAATTTTCATAAAACATCAAAAAATTCATAAAAAAAAGGATAAAGTCCTGAAAAAAGACCTAAAAATCGTATAAAGTCCTGAAAAAAGACCTAAAAATTGAAAAATGTCCTAAAGAAAACACAAAAACATTCAAAAAAAGTGTCAAAATCCCAAAAATAGATTCAAATTTAGTCATATCTTCTCGAGTTCGTTGAGTCAATCAGCCTTTGTCATTTGCTCCAACTACGTTGTCTCGGTGCACTTACTACGTAGGTAAGATTCATTTTTGAATCCTCGAGACATTAGGTCAATCCTTTTAGGTTTGTCAAAATAAAATAATAAGTCAAACATGGTCACATCAGTCAAGTAAATCAGACATAGTCACACTTGACATAAGACAGTCATTCAAAACATTAATGACAAAATTCGTCAAAATCAAACAACATAAGCCAATCACTCATGTAGTCAAAATTAGTCAACTTGCCAAAACATTAGTCAAAATGTTAATCTCGTCACTTTTTTGGTCCTCTTCAAGATGTGTCCTTCTTGGATTTGGACCTCGTCAAAATATCATTTTCCTTTTCAGGATGTGTCCTTCCTGACCTTAGGCATTGTCAAACCATCAAACTGTCAAAAACTGTCAAACTATCAAACAATTAATCTTCGACAAACGAATATTGGCAATACAATTAAATGGCTGTTAATTTTTGGCTATTTTGTCTTATCTTTTTATTGACTTGTCTTTCAGTCATGTTACTAGCTAACTCGAGGATGTCCCATGAAGGATTTAGAGGTGTGATGACATCTCATGACCTATTATGTTTTTCTTTGACTGCTGTCTGTGGATTGTCTTGACAAAAAGACTGGGGCAAATTGGCCTCTAGTATGAGTTATGACATTCCTTGTCTACGATCGTCTATTTTGCAAGTGGATGAACTTGCACACCTTGGTCTATGTCATACCATGGTGTTTGTTGTCCATTTGTGCCATTTTTACCGCCCAAAGATGATTCAAGAAACACTTATTAGTACCTTGGAAAATATTGAAGGATTCTAACATGCATTTCATCTTTCGCATTAACTTGCATCTCCTTCCCCATATTGACATCCATGTCTTCTATTCTAACATTTCTTCTAGTCCACATCATTATCATCCTTATCTATCTTTCCTATATACTTTTGTCTTTCATCTTCTAGTCTTCTCATCCATTTCGAGAGCACACTCGTGTCCTTTGAACTCAATTGTCCTCTCGAGGGGGCATACCGCTACCTCCTCGTCATTCTTCCTCATCCTATTTTGCACTAGGGGCATATTTTTGACTTGTTTTCTTTGCCACAATGTGACAAGCTACATTATGACAAAGAGGGGCAAATGTAGACACATAAAAATGGCCTAGACCCACAAACCACATTCTTCTATATCATGCTTCATCTCAACATAATTAAAATATTTAATTATGTCCTGTAGTCCAATGTCAACTATTAATTAAATAATTATTAATTATTTAATTAATTCACGTGTTTTATTCCTCTTGGCTATCTAAATAAATAAATTATTCAAATACATCGCTAATTGTTTATGTCACTCTATAATTAAATAAATTCCTAAATTTATTTAATTATTACTTCCTCATGATTATTTAAATAAATAAAATTTATTTATTTATTTAATATGTCATTTATTATTTATGTCTGCTCATAATTAAATAAATTCCTATTATTTATTTAATTATTATCCTCTACAACTTTCTTTCTAATTTTAAATAAAATCATTTATTTAAAATTACCCACTTTCTAATTTTCCTCTACAATTGAATAATTTTAATTATTAAATTGTCTTATTGATTTTCTTTCTAAATTTAAATAAAAGCATTTTATTTAAATTGGCAACTTCCCTCTTTCCAAGTAAATAATTTTAAATTATTATTATTTATTGTCACATGAATTCACCATTTTGGAATTAATTTAAAATATTAATTTCAAAATAGCATTTCTCTCTACAAAGTAAGTTATTTCTAAAATGACTTGATTTTCTATCTCATCCTTTTCTACTTGCTAATTCTCATTTGCTGTCACAACTAATTTCATTCCTTGATTTAATTTCTTAAATTAAATCTTGTCCACTCAATTTGAATTTCATCCTAAAGTTGCCCTAACCCTAATTAAAGGGTTGTTATTTTGAATCTTGACCACAAATTCTAGGCACTTATCAATCTTTAATCTCATCCGTCCATACAAAATTGCATTTTCTATAAAATGTCAATTTTGTCTTCATTTTGACATCTCTTATTAATCTCGGATTATCATCTCTTAAATATCTCATAATTCTTCTTCTTCTTCTCTTCTTTCTTTTTCATCTAGCATTGTCGTTTGCAGATTTTCTTATTGCATGGAGGATTAATCTTCTCTTGCATAATCTTTAATAAATCCTTCAACACTTGCTAGGTCATGTCATAAACTTAATTTGCTCACACAAAAGCTGAGGGCACCCATCATATTGCAGCAAATAGAGATGGTGCAAGGAAGGTGATTCATGGAGGTTAAAGGCATTTGGTGAGATCTTTCCATTTTTTTTGGTGTTTCTTCCTTTGTTCTTTCTTGCTTATTTAGGTTTATTGTTTATGCATTTAATCATGCTAACATGATATTATCCTATGTTACACCCTGATGTTCTTCAAATGGAAATAAGGGAGACTGTAGGATAGAATCTTACTGATGAAATGGTTATTGAAGATAACCTTGATTCCCACCATTCGCTTGGGAATGATTAAAATAATGATGAACAACCACAAGTCACTGAAAAGTCCAAGAATGACTAGGTTGAGATTGAAAATGAAGAACCTTCACAAGTTTCAGGTGATAAGGTCAGAGATGGAGAAAATATTGATGTAATAGGATATGAAGAAAGTGATGTCCTTGGAATGGATGTTGAAAATTTGGCTTGATGGAAAAATACAAGTCTTGGAATTGAAGTGATGGTGTCTAATCCCAGTAATCCAGAATCGATGCCAATGAATACTGAAGATGTTCCTATTTCAGAGGACGTGATAGATAAAGCTAAATATGTAAGAGAAGAAGCTCCTAAAAATATTGAAGGAAAGGAACGTTGAAATGTTATAGAGGTAGAGCGAGATGAAGATGCACTTGATTAGTTAATTAGAGAACTAACTTCCCCATTGGAAGTGGAATTGGTACCTCTAGATCTTAAAAGTTTTATGCAAGAAGTCGAGACTCCTAAGCCTAGGCAGAGAGATAAAATGGAGCATGTCATATAGAAGAATGTAGATGGAGGCTGAACACCCCATATAGCTACCCCAGAAGCAGACAAAAATAGACATGAGATAACACCTAAGGAGTACAAGATAACAAGTATTGATGTTGGACACTCATCTTGGACACAAGAATTAGAAGAAATGAAGATGAATCTAGATACAACTATTCCCAAGGTACATAAAAGTAAACAAAACAAAAGAGAGTTGAAAGAACAGATTGCTAGTCTAGAGAGTTTTGTAAAATTGTTAGCCCAATCTGGTCAAACATAGACTAAATTTCCTCGGAATCCGGTACTTATGTCACAAGAGGAGGTGGATGCAATTGCAGTGATTTTCCATAGGATGAAGGTATTTGAAGAATGGATTGAGTATTAGGTAATGCAAGAAGAAGAACTCATTAGAGATGCAATTGAGAAATAGAAAGAGGCTCACCGTTGGTTTGAAAAATCCAAAATATTGGAAGGAGAATGTAGGTTTTGTGAAGAGCAGGTTGATGCTGAGAAGCAAAATGTGGAAGCTCTCATACAAATGGATGTCCAAGAATTGATAAGAGAAAATATAATTCCAGAGAAAAAAGTTTGATTATGTGAAAAATGGATGAAACAGTTAAGTTGGGAAGGTGATACTTTAGTGCAATGCATAGAAGGATTTGAAAAGGTCATCGAGAAATGTAGTAAGCTAATTGATAAAGATCAAAATTTTATTGAAGTGTTAGCACATCAATATTGTGATCCCCGAACACTGGGATAGGAGGGTAAAGAAGCAAAAGATTTCAAGGAATAGATTGTGAGAATAAATAAAGACCCTATTCAATTCTTAACCTGAGAAGTTATTGATGAGATTATACATTGTAGAAACACTATAGCTAGGTATGAAATAAAGAAAATGTAAGGGAATGCCAATATGCTCTAGATATTAGAGGATTACACCAGGCTCAAGTTTAGTTGGAAGACAATACATGAATTCCAAAGGAGCGAATGCATAAGATATTAAGTGCTTTCCAGGAACATTAGCTAAAGAACAATGAAGAAAGATTCCTAGAATCAAAGCTCTAAAATATATAAGGAGGTATCGGATATTGGATATAGGAGGTGTCACAAAGATGTTTTGTTGAAGTTGATTTTATAGGTTGTTCTTAGTCCTGGTAAAAAAATTATCGTCCGGTATTTTGAAGAATGTTGATAGCCTTATTTTATGCGGAGTGTTGTGTACCAAAATTTGAAGTTGAAGAGTGTTGTTGCTGAAGAATTTTATGCCTTGACTTTGTCTAGCAGATTCTGATGACAATTGGCATATGCCACATGCTAAATTTTGATTCTCTTGATGGACTTTAAGTTAAAACTATTGAGGTATTTTTCCTATAAAAGGTCATTTATTGCTTTACTTTTATTTTCAGTTCAAAATTTATGGATGTCTGAAGAGCCAAAACTTCTCTAAGTTTTGTTCTTTTTTCCTATTTTTTGAATCATTCCAGACTAAAATCTTGTATGCACATAGATGTTAACCAATATCAAAGCCAATTTTTTAGCTACCTATCTAATGAACCTTTGTAGTTGGTTTTGTTAGTTCAGCTGAACAAGACTGTATGTTGTTCCGTTTAACAGTGCATACATAACCTACTCGGTGTTCAAACTAAAACCCCCTTCTTTAAAAGCTTGCACCATTTTATGCCTAGCCATGAAGCAATATTGTGAAGTATAAAGCAATTTGATTTGATTTGATTATATCTTGGGGCATGCATGGAGAATAATCGAGAGAAATTTTAATTTTCTATATTTTTGATGCTTTATTTTAGATTAGATGTTTAAATTTCTGAAAATGTTCCTAAAAATAGATGAATGGATGGAAATTTATTGAAAATATTTCATTTTTTATGAACTTTCTGAATGCTTAAATCTAAATCTAGTTAAGTGATAATAAAATTGTTTGATGTTCATGAAATTTTATTACAAATCTTTTGATTTAATGATATTATTTTATGATCAAACTGCAAATCTTATGCTAAATTTTCATGATTCTTAATGAAAATATAAATAATAGTTAAACTAGAGATAGCCGTATACCCATTGATATTAACAACATTATCACATCATACCTTGAAGTAAATCTAGTATGTTCAAGACCTGACTACCTAAGAATTGGGATTGAGGTAACTCAACCTTTTCCAATTACACAGACAAACCCTAAGGTTGCCTTGGTTAAGTCTTTCAAGAAGATAGAGGTTATTTGCAGTTTTCCTATGAGGACTTTATCTGCACTATTGCTACGAGTGAGATCTTCAATAGGAACTCACACTAGAAGGAGGGCCTATTGTTGTTCTTTTAGATTTTCTAGGTTTAAATCCTGGATTTTTGTCATGTCACTAGATCTCGGTCTGGTGATCCTAATGTGACTTTAGTCAAGCTTAGTGGTCGAATGTCATCTAGACCTAAAATGTTTGGAAGTGTAAGTGCAAAGTCAAAAAATCCATCTGCTATTATACCACAATCGCATCCCATAGCTATGGCTATTTTTAACATAGAGTCATCGATTCAATTTGCTATTTATAACAATTTACCAAAAAATCTTGACGAAAAGTTGTGTCTGAAGTATTATCTTCATAAAGACACAAAAGAACATATCAGTATCTTTAAGGATACATGTTTCAGAGTGATAATTCAACATGAAGATGTCATGTGTAGGTTTTTCTTGTATACCTTAAGTGATGAAGGTTACCAATGTTACACCAACCTACCTCATAACTAAGTTAGATCATGGCAAGATATGGAAAGTTAAATTTTTGCTAGATTTAGAACACCAGTTGACCTTGCCTTATTATATCATCAATTTGCTCAAATCAAGAGGTTTGATGGAGAACCTATAATTTCTTTTGATGTCAAGTTCTAGAAGGCTTACTCTAGGTTAGAAGCACCTTATGTAGTGGATAATTTATCTCATATTGCTATTTATTATACAACAGTGGATCCTTTAATGGCTATTTTTGTGAAGCTAAGGGAAAACCATCCTACTACCTTACTCGAAGCCTATGCTGAAGCCATAAGTGCTAATTTAGAAATGAGACTCCTTGGAAGTGGATCATCTACAAATAACGGAAATAGATTGAATAATTATCTTGTCCCGAGTGTAAATGGAGTCTCTTTAAACCATTTGATGACTCCCAATGCTTTTTCATCAGTGGTCCAAAATGGGACATTTCCTCTATATTATTTCTTTCAACTAGGAAATGGTCAAGCTTTAGTCCCTCACCCTGGTCTAGCTATCACTAAGCTACATCCTAATGGGAATTCTTTCTTTTCAAAGAATCGGGAAAATCAGAATGCTAAAACTTTAGATGATAAGGAATAAATTAGAGAAATTGCAACTCAACTCAAAAGATTAACAATAGAAGTTAAAAAATTAAGAAATCAAAACTTTTATTCTCAAAATAACAACTAGAATTCACAAAGCTGAGTGTATAACGCTCCTAAACCTCCTAGACCTTAGAACACATGACCGAATAATGGAGGAATATCCACACATTTGGATAGCACTAATCATTCTGATGATATATCCACATCAAAGGTGAATTTATCTGACCTTGTGATGAATAATTGGTGTAGAATTCACAACATAAATGCTCATGCTGAAGTGAACTGTCCACAGTTTAAAACTCTTTTAGATATTTTTTTGGCCGCTACACATTATAATGAATAGTGTGTTTCCCATCCTCCTAAGGGAAATGAGTTGGTTCAAGTAGCAAATGATTCTTCTTTGGTTCTTGAACATTATGATCATGTCATGTCACCTACTATTTTCAAGAGTTATACTCATGAACATGAATGAGACAGTTCATCCATGACTTGATAAACATATGTGTTTCCTTATCAAGATTAAAATGAACCTCAAGATGAAGTTGATGAAATTCATGCTTTTCAACAATATCAAAAAGGAAATAATTACAACCTAAGAAGTAACACAAATGGTGGTAGTAAATTCAACAGTCCATTAACCACCTCAATCTTGCCTAACAACTTTAGTACTCCGCCTGATGATAAATCAATCAATACTTTAGGGTTACCCAAGGTAACCTCTCATTATAATTCATTGAATGTTTAAGTGAAAAGGTAGATTATGTTGATCAAAGAAACTTGACTAATTATTTAGCGAAAGAAATAAAAAAAGTAAAAATCATCCTTTCTTTATCAAAATTGCTCAAAACACATGTGATTAGGAAAGCTTTCTTGAATAATTTAGAAGATCTCCTGAAAGAAATAAAATTTAAGGAATCTTAGGTAAAATATAATTCTATTAAGGAGAAATACAAGAGAATTGTTCCTATGGGTAGCCTTTTACAAAGGAAAATTATAATCTCCACCATTCTTACTCACATGGAGAATATTTGGTAAAAATCTCCACAATTATTTAGTAGACTCTGGAGCATCTACTAATGTGATGCCTTTATCCATATGTCAAATGCTAGGGTTAACTCTAGAAATTTATTCAAAGAAAGCTACTCAACTTGACTAAACCTAAGTAAATATAGTTGGGAAGTTGAATAATATTTACATGTAGCTAGCATTGGATCCTAGGATTCAATATTACATAGATATTCAGATCGTCGAGAAACCTGATACTTACAGTATGTTATTGAGTAGGGATTGGTCAAAGACTTTGAACAGATAGATGGCCATGGATTTCTATATATTTGGTTACCTTGGAAGGATTTCCTGATCAAATTAGAATTGAAAGGGAACCGTGTATGAAATACATGATCATTGATTATGATAAAAAAATTAAAGTTCTATAAATTGATGTAGAACCAATGGTTTATAAAATTCAAAGTTCAGGAGTTAAAATAGAAGAATTTTTTACACGCAATGTTGAAAAGAATAATTAGATCACTCCTGAAGCTAATGTTTTAATTGAATTAGACCGCGATTCTTCAAAAGAAAAAATAGTCCTTATGATAAATTTTGGAAAAATATTGTTACAGAAGCTTGAAAGAATGATAAAATTGAAATCTCATTAAATATATTTTATTGCAAGATTGGTCTAGGTTACATAATTCTGCACATTTATAAGACAGTTGTATGAGGTGCTTGGAGATAGTCCACAAAATCAAGAGCTAGTACCATCTAGAACAAGATAAGATAAAGAGGTGTAAACCAAAGATACGTGAAAAAAAAGTTCAAGTTACACAAACCAAAAATGATAATTCAACGACTTTTTAAAATGGTAAGTCTCAAGCTACGAATGATCAATCTTGAATTCTTAAGTTTGATGGATCTAAATTGAAACAAGGAATTGGAATTGGATTTGAACTCATCATCCCACAAGGTAAGTCTTTCCTTACTGCTTATCGATTGCAATTTTAGTGTACTAACAACATGGTATAATATGAAGCTCTTATTCATGGTTTGATGCTCGTGATAAAAAAGAAAGTTAAAATCCTTAAAGTGTTTGGTGATTCCAAGTTGGTGGTTAAACAAGTGCAAAATAAATACATTTGTCATTACAAGGGATTGTCCAATTATTGACATAGAGTATGGGATTTAATAGAAGATTTTGAAGATTTCAACATTACTCACATTCTGAGAAGATTTAATCAAAGAGACGATGCCTTGGCCACTACTACCAGTGCTCTAGAACCTCTAGATGCCTCAGATTTGAGGAGATTTACATTGAACTAGTACAGTTACCTTTGATTCTAGATAATGTTACAAATTTGCAAGTGTTTGAAGATGATCAACACATATTGGAATTCATCACTAACTCTGGTATCTTTGAAGAAAAAATAATCAAAGAAATAGATCTCCCTAATGGAGAAATTCAAGATTTAGAATTAGCTCAATCTAAAGATAATAATATTCTGAAAGGGATAATTGAGTTGGAACGATTGTTTGATATTGATTAGATAGTTCAACAGAAGGATTTTCCTCAAAGTGATGGGGGGTAATTTGAATTATATAATTTGCACACTAAAGAAGATCCTAATAACATGCTTATAGGGAAGTTTTGTATCGAAGAAGAAAAGAGAAATATTTCTCAAGCACTCAGAGATTACTAGAAGGTTATAGCATGGGCATATGAAGATTTGAAAACTTATGATACTTCCATCATCACACATAATATACCACTAAAGCCTGATGTGAAGCCTTTCTAATAGAAATGTCTAGTAAATGTTCTCTTAGAACCATTGATACAAAAGGAAGTCCAAAAGATTCTCTTGGACTAAATAATATTTCCTATTAGACATTCTAATTGGGTGGGAAATTTGGTACCCGTAAGGAAGAAGAATGGAGACATGAAACTATGTGTAGATTTTTGAAATCTTAATAAGGCTTTTGAAAAAGATAATTATCCACTACCTTCACTGGAAGAAGTATTACAAATCATAAATGGTTCACAAATGATTTCCTTTTTGGATAGAGTCTCTGGATATAATCAAGTAATGGTGGCGAAGTAAGATTGGATGATGACAACATTCACCATGAAGTGGGGAAATTTTTCTTACAAAAGGATGCCATTTGGATTGATAAATGCCAAAGCTACATTTCTGAGAGCCATGGATTATGATTTTCGAGACTTATAGGTAGATTTATCATCATCTATATGGATGACCTCGCAGTATTTTCGAAGAAAAAAGGAGATCATGTTTGAGATCTTAGAGAAATATTGTAGAAGTGTGAAACTTATGGAGTTTCACTAAATCCAAAAAAATATATTTTTAGGGTGATTGAAGGTAAATTGTTGGGACACATTAATTTTGAAAAAGGTATTTCAATAGACCCAAATAGAGTGAGTGCATTGCTCAAGTTATAGCCCCTAGGAAGATAATTGAAATCGTATTTTGGTAAGATCAATTTCGTTCAAAATTTTATTACTAGATTTGTTGAGATAGTAAGACCACTCAATGATATATTAAAGAAAGATGCAAAAATAGGGTGGATTAATGAGGTTAAGGTCTCCTTTGAGAATATAAATCTATAATTGTAGAAGCACCAGTACTGGTAAGTCCAGATTATGTTAAACCTTATTATATTTACTCATTTTCTTCTGGTCATACTTGTGCAACAGTGCTAACACAAAAGGGGAAGAATAAGGAAGAAAATAAAATTTATTTTATGAGTGCTCCATTTAAAGAAGTGGAGCTAAGATACACGGATGTTGAGAAACAAGCCTTTTCTTTGGTTAAAGCAGTATGAAAATTTAGGCATTACATTCTAAGAAGTATAGTCAAAGCTATTGTTCTAGATGCTACAGTTAGAATGTTGTTAACAAAAAGTGAGCTCGGAGAAAAGAGAGCCAAATGGGTTACGATTTTACAAGATTTTGATTTAGAAATTATACCCATGAAACTAGTTCAGGGACAATATTTAGTCAAATCTATTGCAGAAATAGATCCACAAATTTCTAGCCAATAGTATACTTTGGATGTAAAAGACAAGGAAGATTGGTATTCAAATATATGGCATTATTTGGTCATCCATACTTGTCCTAATCATATGCAAAGAAATCAAAGAAGATCTCTTAAGATAAAATCACAAAGTTATATGATCAAAGGAGGAGCTCTATTCAAAAAAATCATGAAGGAATCTATTTGAGATGTTTGAATAGAATGGAAGTGAATGAAGTGTTGTAGGAATTGCATGATAAGTTTGGAACAACTCATGGATCAAATTTAGCTATTGCACACCTTATTTTGAGAGATGGTTATTACTAGCCAACGATTTTTAAAGATACATATGAACATGTGAAACATTGTCATACATGTTAGACTGTGGCAGACAAAGGAAGATTCAATGCTCAACCATTACAGCTAGTGATGGAGATGCATCATTTTTCACAATGGGGACTAGATTTAATTAGCACTATCAATCCTCCATCATTTCCATGTCACAGGTTTATATTAACTACTACAGATTATTGCACTAGATGGACCAAAGCGTGTCCTAACAAATAATACAGCACAAAGGTGGTAATCGATTTTTTGGAGGAAAACATTATTACCAGGTTTGGAGTACTGTATGCATTGGTATGTGATAATGGCCCTACTTTTTCTTCATTAAAATTTTCCAATTGTTCATTTGAATACGATATAACATTAATTTTTTTGTCTAACTATTATCCGTAGGGAAATGGGTAAACAGATTCATTGAACAAAAATATGTTGGATATAATAAAAAAATCGGATGAAAAGTATCCTAGAGAATGGCATTCTTTATTGAAATTCTCCCTTTGGGTAGATCATACTAGGATGAAGTCCACTTCAGGGAATTCTCCTTACCACCTAGTTTATGGGGTAGATCCTATATTGTTGATAAATTTAAAAATCCTTACTTAGAAATTTGCTCAAGAATACATTGGATTGGATGATCAAACTGAAGCTTAATTTTTGCAATTAATGCATTTGGATGAAAAACCTACCCGAGCTATAGATCATTTTGCTAGGCACCAATCTATGCTAAAAAGATGGTTTGATAAAAGGGATAGATTAAAAAAATTTAGAATATCCAACTTAGTCATGTACTAGGACAAAGCCCATGAACGTAAAGGTGAACATGGTAAGTTTGACAACCTATGGTCATGTCCATATTAAGTTTCCAAAATTTTAGGTGATAGTACCTATAGGCTCAAAACCTTGACTGATGAGGATGTCCCATTGCTTGTCAATGGGAAGTTTCTAAAGCATTATTTCCAATCATAGTTTCTTGTAAATAGATTTGTAAATGGTTTCTTGTAATTAGTTTTGTAAATAGTTTTGGCTGTTGCTTTGTAAATAGTTGTTTGTTTCTTTGTTTTGTTTTCTTTTTTTTTGGGTTTTGTGTTGCTAAGCTATACAAAAGTTATCAACTCTTGAAGGTGAATAAGGTAATAGAACGCTAATTCTGGAAGTTCAATATATGTTTTGACCGAAAGTAGTCCTTTAATTATGAATAATTAGGGAATTGTTCGGTTCTTTCTACTCTAGTTAGCATAAATCATTTAGTTGATGTTGAGCTACAAACACACATATATCTTAAATCATTCTACTAAAATTTTGGGATAGCAGTTATTTGCATTGGGTGAAAAATCAAAAGACTACCTTTTCTACCACTGTAATTCCCAACCTAATAGCAGGCTTCACTACTTGCAAGTTGAAAATGAGCTATCAATGAAATATCAAAAGAAAAAATGAGTTATCAATGTAATATCTATAAACAAAATCAATTCTTTAGGCTATCCAAATATCTCTACTAGGGCTATGGATGTTTGGTTGGCAGTAGAGCTATGTTTGGGGGAATTACAAAGATAACCTTGTCAGGGCTATAGATGCCTAACTTGCAGCAAGGCTCTATCCATGGTTGGCTTACAAGGGAATTTCCAAATTATGTAGGTCAATGAAAGTAATTGTTATGCTCTAAGTTTTCTGTAGCAGAAATAATCAATTGTACAAATGTGAGCTCAGTGATACTTAATCTTGTATGCTAGCTAAAGTGGAACTGGAATGTCGGAATGAAGATCTGACTGTTTATAATTAGAAGACTAAAGAAATTTGGAGCATGGTTTCTAGATCCAGAATTGGCTTTCTATTGTTTTGTTTTGTTTTGTTGGTTGCTAGTTGTTGTGTGGTCTAACAACACGCTCCATTTTTCCCCTTGGCAAATTGTGGACCCCCCTTTTTTTTCTTTCCTTTCCTTTTACTTTTGCTGGCTTTGGAGTTGTTTTGGGGGTTGATGAAATTTCAAGTTTCATTTTCAATTTGCTTGGTATTTTCTTAAGTCCTTGTTCTCTCTCGGATTTGGTTTCTTGGTCATTTTACAAAATTTCTATCAGTTTACCAAAAACCAGAATCCCTGAGTTGTTGCGGTTGTATCAAGGATGTTGTATCTTTGATCCATCTTGGTCCTGCCCAGTAAGTTATCACCTGGAGGTTGTTCCTAGTGATCATTTTTTCCTACATCGAATAGTCTGATAGTTTATTTTGTTTTCTTTAGCCAGAGGTCATAAACTAGAGGTTCAGTTATGAAATGTTTGAATCGCTTTTGATCTCTCTTGAGCCCAGTTCTCGGTTCCTCTTTTTGCTCCCTATTTTCTCTAAAGCTTGGAGGTAAGTCTCTGGTTCCCGATAATATTTCCAAGATTTGGTACCAAAGGTTGTCAATCCCGGTGATTGTAAATGATCACGTATCCTAAAAGGAATTTACCTCATAAAAATCAAAGTGACACAAGAGTGCCATGTATGCTTTTCATTCCACCTTTTCCTCTAGTAGTGAGCCCATGCAAAAACCTAGGCGTTCATAATTTAAACCCTAATTCGCCATGATTACACTTTTATTCAATAAATTAATGTATTGTAACAATTAATTAATGAAGGTGGTGAGCTAAAAACATGTACTTGATATCAACTTGAGCATGCAATCGCTTCTATAACACTCTACTTCATGTCACATTGCAAACTTGCAAAGGAAATTGAATGCACAAAATCAATATTGCAGTGCACAAGGAAAGGTATTTTTTGAGAAAATGAGAATAAAGATACGAAGGGTTTCAAGGTTGCACTATGAAAAGATTACTATTAGTAGCAAAATCAGGTATGTCTCAAATAATAGAAATTCTGTTAATAATTTTCATGCATGAAAGTCTTGAGAAGATGGTATTTCCCTTTGAAAAATGAAATGTTGATTATTTTGATTTGAATTTAACCGAAAGGTGAATTGAAAATTTTATCAATATTTAAAAAATAGTTAAATTTAACCCTAACTTGCACATAAAAAACGTATTTGAAGATGAAGAATACATCGATGAAAATGAGTACTTCTGAAGCAAAACCAAAAGATGAATTCAAATACTGCAATTCACAAGCTATACCAATTTGTGGGATAGCCAATGATACTCATATGAGGTGGTCTTCTAATGTCAAATTCCTCACATGGGCATGACAAGAAAATTCTTCTCAATGTACAAGGAATGCTATAGCAAGTGGGTTACTTTTAGCAAGAGGATTTCTGCCAACAATGGAGGCCCCTGAATTGGTCATGGAGTGTTTGAACTACTTCGACCTAGACAAAAGAATCATTCAGAAGGAGGGAAGAACATATGTAGATCTCTCCAAGAAAGGAATTATATATACATTTGGTCTTCCTAAATTTACTTAGATGTACCATATTGATATGAAGCAAAAAGTCAAAACCTACCTGAGTGCCAAAGAAGACAACAGAGAAATTATTAGCACATAGTGGTTCTAGGAGAGGATTACAAAAACAAAATAAAAAATTCTAAGGTCTATGTTCAACCCAGTTGTTCAAGATATTATAACTATGCTAAGCAAGATAGCTGGATTGCGAGATGCTAATAAATTTGAACCATGGATGTTTGTAATTATATCCAAATTGATGGAAAGTCTTGTACAAATGTATTGGGGAAGATTTATCAGTGACAAATTGCACGATCAGATAAGGGAATTTCCTAGGTCCAAATGTTTTTATATGTCTTCATATGTGATTTATTCTTGTGCGTTAAGGGAAAACAAGCAAGGGTTGAAAAGGATTGGTACTCCGGGCAGGTAAGTAGGAAATAGTTGAATATATGCTCATTTACCTCAAATTACTATCCATGGATATAAGGAGCATTATAGGAGAGTTAATGATGTGTTTTCCATGAAGCTGGTTAGAAAAATGGAAGGTGACAAAGCTAAAAGATTATCTTTGGAAGCAAAAAGTGTTATTAAACCTATTGGGGGCTGGTACATTCAGTTTCCAACTTTCACCTACATTAGGGTGGAAGGGTCTGATGGACATCCTTTTATGCTGCCTAGGTATCCTACAGATAAAATGGTGTTGCTAGAATTTGTATGACAACCAAAGCTGTCTCACGCTCTTTATAAAACTGCTCATTAAAAGGCTTCTTTCAAATTTCCTATTGTAATAGGGAACTACAAGTGCAATGCAATTAGAGTAGTCAATTTGTGTGAAGAAGAGTTGAAAATGAATAATTTGGAGTACTTTCCACTCCAAAGATAATATTATGACCCATAAGGGAATATTTCCAAGAATATTACTAGTTATCATGCTCATGTCCAACATCTTGAAAATTATTGGTTAAATTGTTAAGATGAGAAAATAGTAAGAAAGAGAAAATATGAAAGACTATCATTAGAGTCTACAAAATCCTCAAGATTCACGATATTCTAGATCAGATGGAGGAGGATGATGGTGAAGTGCTGAAAAAGGCTTATAATGAAAGTAGAGTCTACGATGAACCCATTCCAGACACGGACTATAGAAATGAATAAATAACATCAGTGGAGGAATTCTCTACACCAGTTCTATTCTAGACTCAACAATGGATAAATGATTTTTGTAAGGTTTTAAAAGAGAAAGGAATAAAACCCACATACTCACAAGATAAAAGAAAGAAACAAAGAGAAGAAAATGGAGTTCAAGTGTGGGGAACTTGCTAAGAAAAAGAGGAAAGATGGCAAAGAAGCTACTAGTATACATATTGAAGAAAGGACCCTTGAAGCTCTAGGCCAAGGAGTTTCATTAAAACCAGCTGATAAATAAAGAGATGTTGAATCAGTCAACTTTTAATAATAAAAAAAAAAAAAAAGTGGCATCCTATTCCACAAAAAAACCAAGTACCAAGCCTACTATTGATGAAGGGGCGGGGATAATAGAAAACACTGGTGCATAGAAAAGTTCTTTATCTTGGAGAGCTGCAACATTATTCACTTCTCCCCCTTCAATTAATATGGCTACTATAAAACAAGTATTGGGGAAAACTCCTATGGTTTTGGATGAAGTTTCTAAATTTAATGAAGCTAAAATTAAGGAACAAATGGATAAGTGGGAGGCCATGTGGGAAAGATTAAAAGAAAATAAGTTTAAATACAAACCAATGGTAAAACTAGTTGTAGAAGAAATTCAAGATATAGGGTCAATTTCTATAAACATTGAGGAAGAAGAATTTATAAAAGGAACACTCACTTCAAAAGTGAGAAACCTTGATGTTCTTGAAATGGAAATAGGGGAGACTGTAGGATAGAATCCTATTGATGAAATGGTTATTGAAGATACCCTTGATTCCAAGAATTTTCTTGGGAATGATCAAAATGATGAAGAACAACCACAGGTCACTGAAAATTCAAAGAATGACTAGGTTGAGATTGAAAATGAAGAAACTTCACAAGTTTTAGGTGATAAGGTCAGAGATGGAGAAAATCCCGATGTAACAGGATATGAAGAAAGTGATGTCCTAGGAATGGATGTTGAAAACCTTGCTCGACGGGAAAATACAAGTTTTGGAATTGAAGTGATGGTGTTTAATCCTAATAATCTAGAATCCATGCCAAAGAATACTGAAGATGTTCCTATTTCAGAGGATATGATAGATAAAGCTAAATATGTAAGAGAAGAAGTTACTAAAAATATTGAAGGAAAGGAATGGTGAAATGTTATACAGGTAGAGCGAGATGAAGATACACCTGATTGGTTAATCAGATAACTAACTTCCCCATTGGAAGTGGAATTGGTACCTCTAGATCTTAAAAGTTTTATGCAAGAAGTGGAGAATCTTAAGCGTAGGCGAAGAGATAAAATGAAGCATGTCATACAGAAGAATGTAGATGGAGGTAGAACACTCCATATAGCTACCCCAGTGGCAAACATAAATAGACATGAGATAATGCCTAAGGAGTACAAGATAACAAGTATTGATGTTGGACACTCATCCTGGACACAAGAATTAGAAGAAATGAATATGAATCTAGATACAACTGTTCCCAAGGTACATAAAAGTAAACAAAATAAAAGAGAGTTGAAAGAACAGATTGCTAGCCTAGAGAATTTTGTAAAATTGTTAGCCCAATATGGTCAAACATAGACTGAATTGCCTCGGAATCTGGTACTTATGTCACAAGAAGAGGTGGATGCAATTGCAGTGATTCACCATAGGATGAATGTATTTGAAAAATGGATTGAGTATTAGGCAAGGCAAGGAGAAGAGCTCATTAGAGATGTAATTGGGAAATATAAAGAGGCTCATCATTGGTTTGAAAATTGAAAAGATTGGAAGGAGAATATAGGATTTTCCAAGTGCAGTTTGATGCTAAGAAGCGAAATGTGGAAACTGTCATGCAAATGGATATGCAAGAATTGGTAAGAGAAAATATAATTTTAGAGAAAGAAGTTCGATTATGTGAAAAATGGAAGAAATAGTTAAGTTAGGAAGGTGATACTTTAGTGCAATGCATAGAAGGATTTGAAAGGTCATAGATAAATGCAGTAAGCTGATTGGTAAAGATCAAGATTTTATTGAAGTGTTAGCACATCAAGATTGTGATCCCAAGACACTAGGAAATGAGGGTAAAGAAGCAAAAGCTTTCAAGGAATGGATTGAGAGAATAAATAAAGACCCTGATCAATTGTTAATCCAAGAAGTTATTTATGAGATTATACATTGCAAAAACACTATAATTAGGTATGAAATAGAGAAAATGAAAAGGAATGCCAATATACTCCATATATCAGAGGATTACACCAGGCTCAAGTTTAGTTGGAAGGAAATACTGGGAATTCCAAAGGAGCAAATGCATCAGATATAAAGTACTTTCCAAGAACATTAGCTAAACAAAAATGAAGAAAGATTCCTGCAATCAGAGCTCTAAAATATATGAGGTATTGAATATGAGATACTAGAGGTGTCACAAAGATGTTTTGTTGAAGCTGATTTTGCAGGTTGTTCTAGATCTAGGTAAAAAAATTACTGTTTGGTATTTTAAAGAATGGTGATAGCCTTATTTTATGTGGAGTGTTGCATACCAGAATTTGAAGTTGAAGAGTGTTGCTGCTTAAGAAGTCAAAGCCTTGAATTTCTCTAGAAGATTCTAATGACAACTGGCATATGCCATGTGCTACATTTTGATTTGCTATTTTGTATTCTCTTGATGGAATTTAAGTTCAAACTCTTGAGGCCTTGTTCCTATTAAAGGCCATTTATCGCTTTACTTTTATTTTAAGTTCAAAATTTGTGGATGTCAAAAGAGCCAAAAATTCTTTAAGTTTTGTTCTTTTATCTTGTTTTCTAAATTATTCTGGACTAAAAACTTGTATGCACATAGATTTTAGTTAATATCAAAGACAATTTGATAGCTACCTATCTCATGAATCTTTGTAGCTGGTTTTGTTACTTCAACCGAACAAGACTGTATGCTGAGTTGTTTAAGGGTGCATACAGAACCTACTCAGCGCCCAAAATAAAACCCCCTTCTTTAAAAGCTTGCACCATTTTATGCCTAGCTGTGAAGCAATCTAGTGAAGTATAAAATGGTTTTTTTATTTGATTATATCTTGGAGCATGCATGGAGAATAACCAAGAGAAATTTTAAGTTTCACTATTTTTGATGCTTTATTTTAGATTAGATGTTTAAATTTCTAAAAATATTCCAAAAAATAGATGAATGGATGAAAATTAATTGAGAATATTTTATTTTCTATGAATTTTTTGAATGCTTAAAGCAAAATCTACTTAGGTGATAACAATTTTTTTTTATGTTCATGAAATATTATTGCAAATATTTTTATTTCATGATATTATTTTATGATCGAACTAGAAATCTTATGCTAAATGTTCTTGAGTCTTAATGAAACTAGAAATAATAGTGAAACTGGAGATAACCATATACCCCTTGAGATTAACAACATTATGACATCATACCTTGAAGTAAACCTAGTATGGTAAAGACTTGACTACCAGAGACCTGATTTTGAGCTAAGTCAACCTTTTCCAATTACACAAGCACACCCTAAGGTTTCCTTGGTTAAGTATTTCAAGAAGATAGGTTCATTTTGGTTTGCTTGTGAGGAATTTATTTGCATTGTTGTTGTGAGTGACATTGTCATCAACAGTGAACAAGGTAGTCTCACTAGTATTTTCATCAAGGAGAAAAATACCAAAGGCAAAGAGAAAAAGACTGATGGAGAAAAAGAAGCAATCAAAGCTAAGGAAGGAAGGGGAGATAAGATTTGAGCTAAAAAAATTGATAAACCAAAAATAGATGGAGAGCTCAAGACCCCTGCTATGAAGACAAAGGCACAAAAGCAGAATTTCGAAGTTGCAAGAAAAGATTCCAAGCCTAGAGCTGAAACAACAAAAAATAAACAAAAGGAGAGTGGTACAGAGCAAGGTATGATTCCAGTTGAATTACCTAAATATACTCATGTTTGCTTATTTCAATTTCTTATTCAGGTAAAAGTGTTTGTCCCTTTACTTGA
This sequence comes from Sequoiadendron giganteum, assembly GCA_007115665.2. NCBI lineage: Eukaryota > Viridiplantae > Streptophyta > Pinopsida > Cupressales > Cupressaceae > Sequoiadendron > Sequoiadendron giganteum. The sequence continues at coordinate 582,157,424 of CM021108.1, read as the reverse complement.
AATGATGAGAATAAATGAACATAAACAAAAGGCAGTAGCCCTTATCAATTGTGCAACTATAGCTTGTAACGATATAGTAGTGTCCACTACACCCAAAGTGAGTGAAAAGGAAAAAAAAGATAAAGAAATAGAGGGAGTGATTACTGAGACCCCTCATATTTTTCTAGGGAATTTAGTCATAGCTTGTCTTCGAAAAATAGATACATTCTTCCTCACACTGATAGTTGATGGAAATTTTCTAAAAATTTGTATTATTGATTATGAAGCATCGAACAATATTATGCAAGCCAAGATCATGGAGGCATTGAGACTGAAAGTTGATAGCACTCATGGTAAGTGCTATGCTATGGAATCAAGGGAAGTACCTTTCACCTGTGTGATCAATGAACTTCCTTACAAATTGGCAGCATATCCAGAGAAATAATTTAAGATGAGTGTAGTGGTAGTAGCTATCACACCTAATTATGAAATTCTTCTATCTAGGAAATGGAGTGCTTCCATGGGAGGTAGTATGAAGTGTGAAATGTCTTACACTACCTTCTCTATTGATGGTAAGGATGTGCAAGTGGTAAAAGAACCAAATGTGCCACAGATGCTGGAGCATGCTCCTGAGGATGATACAATTCTTTTAATAGATACAAATATCAGTAAATTTAAGGTGGAAGAAGTACCAAGAGAAACTGATAGGTGCCTTGCACCTATAGATAATGAAGTTATAAGGTTATCTGACAAGGATGGAGTATGGAAAATTTACTTTGATGGTGCAAGTTCTAAGGAAGGATCTGGTGTAGGAATATTGCTAGTGTCACTTATTGGAAACACGCAAAAAATTTCTTTCACATTATCTTTTGTCTACACATATAATGTGGTAGAATATGAAGCACTGTTACTAGGATTAGGGCTAGTTGAAAAGCATGGGATAAATTTTTTGATGGTAATCGGTGATTCTGAGCTTGTAATATCCCAAGTAAGAGCCAAATATACTTGCAAAAACAATAGATTGAAATAGTACCAAAATGTTGTTTGGGATTCCATTGAGTAGTTTGATGCTTTTGGAATCGATTGGATGGAGAGAGGATAGAATAGAGTGGAAGAATTACTTGCTAATATTGCATTAAGACTAGATGATACAAATTTTGCAAGTATCTCTAAGGTTGAGATACAAGAAAGGCCATCAATCCTTGACAATGTGCAAAATTGGAAAATATTCAATGATGATGAAGATATTCTAAATTTTTTGAGGTGTGTAGATGAATTTGAAGGTCAGGAGATTGAATTTGGGGCATTTGTGGAAATTATAGATGGTAAGGATATATTTTTCGATAATGAGGTAATTCAACTGAAGATAAACAAAATCCCCAAGGGCCTTGTAGCACTAGAAATGGTCTTTGATAATCAGGATAAAAGAAAGATCAAAACAACTGCCACCCATCTAGAGGGCCTAGAAGAAGTAAATTTAGGGACTGAAAATGCCCCTAAGAAGGTATATGTAGGAAAGAAGATGAAACCTAAGGTTAAGGAAATGTTGATTTCCTTACTGAGAAAAAATAGAAATGTCTTTGCTTTGTCGTATGATGATCTGAAAGCATATAGAGATAAATTATTTTAGAATGAGATTCCTATAAAAGAAAATTCTAAGCCTTTTAGACAAAAGAAAAGGCCCATTAATCTAACCTTAGCTCCAAATATGCAAGAGGAAATGATAAAGCTAAGGGATGTTGGCATCATAAATCCTATCAGGCATTCCTCATGGGTATTTAATCTAGTGCTAGTTAGAAAAAATAATGGTGATATAAGGTAGTCTGTGAATTTTAGAAACTTGAATATATCATCAAAGGATAACTATCCACTACTAAACATGGAAGCCATGTTGTAGAAGGTAACTTGTTGTGAGTTATTATCAATGATGGATGGATTTTTCGAATATAACTAAGTGAAAATGAAGGATTCTGAGTAGTACAAGAATGCATTCACTACTCCATGGGGCACCTATTTATATGTGAGGATTCCATTTGGCTTAACAAATGTAGGTGCCACTTACCAAAGGGCTATGGATGTAGCCTTTTCTGATTTTATCAACTTGTTCATGGATATATACCAAGATGAGTTGACAACCTACTCCAAGGAAGAAGAAGATCATTGCATGCACTTGGAGAAGATATTCATCAGGGCTTTAGAATATGGGATCTCACTGAATCTGAAAAATGTTCCTTTGGGGTTACTAAAGGAAAATTGTTGGGGAACATTGTGTCCAAAGAGGGAGTGAGGATTGACCCTGAAAGGGTAGCAAACATAGACAAGATTCGTCAACCAAAGAATGTGAAAGGAATTCAATCATTCTTTGGTCAGATAAATTTATTAAGGAGGTTTGTAACCAATTTCACAAAAAATACTAGACCTATCTCTAAGATGTTGAAGAAGGGAGACAAGGTGACTTGGAGTGAAGAGCCAAGTCAAGAATTCAAGAGCATTAAACAAGATATCAAAGAAGCTCTAGTTTTCAAATCTTCAGATTTCTCTAAGCCAATGTATATTTTCTCTTTTCCTTCTTTCCATATTGTTGTTGTTGTATTCATGTAGAAAAATGAGGAGGGATTTGAACAACCCATTGCATTCTTTAGTATGTCTTTATAGGCCACAAAGCTCAAGTATGATATGATTGAAAAGAAAGCATATGCTCTAGTCAAGGCTATGAAGAATTTAAGATTTTACTTTGTGGGAGCTACTATCATAGCTTTTGTACCAAGTGCTACTGTGAAAGATATCTTCACTCAACAAGAAACTACAAGTAGAAGGTGTAGATGGATCAATAGGATTCACGAATTCAATATTGATGTCTAGATCACTAAGTTAGTTAGGTGATAGGGCCTAGCTAAACTAATTGTAGAGACTAATACAAAAGGATTTTTCAATATTTACAAACTCTGTAATATCCAACATATATGGTTGATAATGATAAAAGAACACTAAATTTGCATGGCATTAAGTATGTGATTATTGACAATGAACTGTGGTGGAGAATCCCAGATGGTGTATTGCTTAAATGTGTGGATGGTAGCCAAGCATTAGAACTCTTGTACGAAATGCACAATGGAGTATGTGGTGGTTGTAGACACTGAAAAATGGCTTAGGCATGTGACTGCATTTTTCATCATTAATTCAGGATATCCGCAAAATGATTAAATCATTTTATTCATTTAATTATAATTTAATATCTTAATTCCTCCAATTAATTAAATAGTTTTAACCATTTAATTAATTTCATTATTCTCCTTTCATTTAATTAAATAAGTTTCATAAATTTATTTAATTACATCATTTAATTATAATCTCTTCTTCTAATTAATTAAATAAGTTTCATAAATTTACTTAATTATGTCATTTAATTCTAATCCCTCCTCTCAATTAATTAAATAAGTTTCATAAATTTATTTAATTAAGTCATTCAAATTAGATCATATTCTTCTACATTTAATTAAATAAGTTTCATAAATTTATTCATTCAAATTAAGTCATATTCTCCCACATTTAATTAAATAAATGATTATTTGTTTAAATAAATAATTCTATCCTCTCATGTAAAGTGTCTCCATAAATTAAATAGTTCATTCAACTATTTAATCACGTGCACACACTTCCTCCACAAAAGAAAGGAATTAATTTAATAATTAATTCTTCTATTTGAGAACATGTCTCCTACATTTTCAAGTAAATATCTCACACATTTATTCTCTCCACTTCTGACTAACACGCTCTCTCAGTTCACTCACTGAATTGATTTGTCACCTCCTTCTGACTAACACTCTCTTTTAGTTCACTCACCGTATTGATCTATCACCTCTTTTTGACTCACAGACTCTCAGTTGCACCTCTTGAAACGAATTGATCAAGTTACTTAACTATTCAATCAAACGAATCGATCAAGTCCCTTAACTATTCAATCAATCTAATCGATCAAGTCAGTTAACTATGTAATGAGGTCCTCACACTCAATTTGGACCATTTGAATTCAAATCAATCTCAACCATCGAATATGTGAAACTTCTATAAAAGAAGCTTTTCAATTCTATTTTTGGTAACCACAATCTTTGAAGTTTTGTTGTCAAAATACATATAGGCTAATATTGAACACTCACAATCTAAGGGCATTGAAGCAAATTTAAACAAAAGTTGAGAAGAATAATGGAGATGAGTCAAACATGCATGGGAATTACATGATATGATTCTTATTTATTGAATTTACTTTGTAGTATTGCATTTCATTATCATTTTGGGGATCTTCACGTAATCTAGGCAATTTTGTGGTTGTTGTCATTGTTATGTTTAATATTATTCCATTTTTATCATGCATTCTTCCATGTTTTTGAGTCTTCACATAGGATTTTCTTTTATTAATTAAATGGTTAATTAACCCTACTTTGAGTCTTCACCTAGTAGTTTTGTTGTTTAATTAGGGTGGATTTATCACCATTTTTGTGCTTAGGAAGGTTGGTAGGCTCATATGCTCTCACCTTGGGAAACCTCGGTGATCAAAAAGCCAGACCCATCCACTTTTATGTTTACCTATTAGAGGGCCTACCTTAGTGGGAAAAAGTACGCACCCCAAGGGAACGATTCAAACCGGCAATGAGCTAAAGCTAAGCTACTCCCAACTGGTATAAATTTGAATGTTGAGGAAATCTCAGCATTATGGGTGCTCCTATAGGTAAGAAATAAATCTCCTTATCAGAGCTAATCTTGCCTTTTGTGTGGCCTCCTGAACCGGTGCACTGATCAAAAACCATTTTTTTAGCTTTGCCAAAATTCCTTCTATCTATTGGCAGAGGAGGTCAGACCTCTGAAGTCACCCACATTTTTTGCAGTTCTTAGTAGAGATGAAAAAATCATTGTTCATGCAGGAATCCAGATCTTGGTAAGCCCGAGAAGTGAGTGTCATGGAGGGGAGCCATTGCTACCAAAATCCTACGTCATCCACTCCAAATAGGCGTGACTGGAGAAATCCAAGTGGGAATCCAATGAATATTGTCTTCGCCAGCCTTAGGATTGTAATTATTTGTTTATTTATTTCAAACATTCTACTTGGCGTGGCTTACGTGTGTGTTCAATCAGATCTAGTCAAATAAAAAAATACAAATATTTGATCCTAAATAAATCATAAATTTGTCAAAACTTAGGACCAGTTCACTGCTCAACGCATTTGTCTCACAAAAACCTGCTTCTTACATGAGTCGCAACTGTTTAATCCAAAAATGCATTTGATATTTAGAGTCGCAATTGCAAAACCCCATAATGCATTTGACATTTTAAACCACATATGTGAAGTCTAGAAATGCATCTGATATTGTAAACCACATCCGTGAGTTTTTTTGACACATCTACTCTTATGCACTGCATTTTTAGTCTCGAATGATGCATCTACCTATCACAGAAAATATTACAATCAACCAACAAAAAAATCAGAAGACTTATTGTAGGATTTCATTATCTGATCTGCTCTCTATTGTAAAATTGATCTAGACCAGTGACTTGCTCATATTTAGATTCATCCTCAATTTTCCTAGATAGTTTCATCATTGCATTACTTAGATCATCCTTAACATACTTAGGGAAATCCTTTTCCATAATACATTGCAGACCTTAGGGTAGATAAACTATCTTACCTTGATTGAAAACATTTATTCAAATATGATTTCCCTTGACATATCATTTTATAATCTGTCCTTTGTCATCCTAGTGGAATACCTCAAACTCACCAGGTTAGTTTGAATTCCACCCAGTCGACCTGTCACTTATCTTTTCTGGTATTGATCCTAAAACATCATTGGAAATCTTAGTTGGAAATTTTCATCAAACTTGGTCAGTTTGTGATTCATCCCTTAGTTATCCAAAGTTGTTGACATATAGTTTACATTATACCTTAGTTATTGCATGTCATAATTTATGGCAAGGCAAAAAAATACCAAAAACATAGCTTAATTTTCATATCCTAGATATTTGCATTTTAGACATCATCCTCCTTTGAGCAAGTCCTATCTTATGGTCCAAACTAGATTGCAAAAGAGATGATTAGAAATGGATCCTGCATGACAATGTGACGACCTTTACAATCCCACTAGCGAATTGAACCTCGGTCCTACACCTCCTCAAGACAATACCAATACCACACACATTGGGTAAACATCACAAAAACCTCTAAAATATAACCCATTTGAAAATTTCCTCCTAAGAGATGCCCAAGGTCATATCATTGTTGAGGAACTTGAGGCAGCATCCCAGGATCCTGAGGAGGTTGAATTTTTTGATGGGCTCACCATGCTCGACCCTCAAATTTTTTTAGCCAAACTCTTAGAGGATGAGGTTAAATTACCACCTAGATCTGACATAAACATGTTATAAGTGGTGCCTTCACCTAGAAATGTCTCAAACCAAAACCAAGGAACTACAACACATATTCCACATAACGTTACACCTTAGGTAAATCTCAATATACCTTCAGGAGGAGCTACATAGAGCACTTCAATGATTTACACTACCCCAATACCATAATTTGTTCCACCATCCATGACATAGGCTATGAAACAATCAACATCAGTCCCTATAACATAATAAACAACACAATAGATGGGCACTAACCCATTTGGGACCTCAACAAACAATATATATACCACCTCAAAAAATCCTACTGGACGCAAGAGGATAACATTTTCAGGTTTAGGAACCACACCCACGGTTAATGTTAAGGGTGCTACATATAGTCATGCTATTCCCCAAAATAGTGTTACCCAAGGAAAACAAGGTATACATATATCACTTCAGATGAATCAAGCACAAGTTGGATTTCAATCAAATATGTTTACATCAAACACATCACAACAAGGTACCCATTCACAACTTGGAGGTTAGAACACACAAGGGCAACCCAACACAAACATCTCATATACACATATACCCCAAGTACAACCAATAGACACCTCCATACACCTATCAAGTATCTATGCAAAATGTGGTACTCAACAATACGAATGACGCATCAAACCCACATATAGATGCTCTTACTACAGAAATGCTTGCTTTACAGTAACAAACTGAGAACATGCAAGTAACAACAAAAAAATACTACAACATGTAGGACTTGCATCCGTATACCTTTGATAGGACTATCTACATGCCTCCTTTTCCAAAAGGATACACAATCCTGAACTTTCCAAAGTACAAAGGGATAGGCAACCCGATAGAGCACATCAGAGAATTTAGCACAACTTGTGTTGAAGTTGTGTCAAAGCATACATACTTGATGAGTTTATTCCCTAGAACTCTTACAGGTCTTGCACTTGAGTGGTTTTCACAATTACCAGGAGGCATACAAACATGGGCTGAGTTAGCTAGCAAATTTTTAGACAACTATGCCTTTAACATCGAAAACGATATCATATTAGCTACTCTGTGTACCTCAAAATAGGAAGAGGGAGAGTCCTTTATCAAATACTTTCAGAGATGGAGAAACTTGGCAAGCTGATGCTAGATAGAGATCCATGAGAAATAAAAGGTGGAAATTTTTGTTGAAAACCTCCTAGGTGCTTTAAAGGACCCCTTGCAAGTCCATTGTTGTGCCCACTTTATAGACCTATTTTAAAAAGGAACAATTTTTGATAAATAACTTGTTGCTAAGGGCACCCTTAATTTCTCTAAGAATACAAACAACTAGAACATGTTCAATGACAAAAACAAATATTGGTCTCAAAACAAAAATGTCAAAAACAATGGGGTTGTGGATACTAAAGTAGTAATCAAAATCAGTCCTGTTGTCACTCTGAGAGGACCTGGAGTACCAAAAACTACACCCCAAACCCCTACACCAATAACCAATTGCATGCAAAACAACCAAGGACTAGGACAACAAAGACAACCTAGGCAATACATAAAATGTGAATACACTCCCCTTGGAGAACCCATTGAGTCCATACTAAAGAAATGTGTTCAATCATATGTCATAAAATTACAGGAACCTACAGCTTACGTCTGTGAATTTAAACCTCTTGGTATGATGATAACACTTTTTGTGAATACCACCAAGGTAAAGGACATAAAACATCCACTTGTAGATAACTGAAAAATATTATTCAGGACCTTATCAAAGACAAAGTAATTGAGGTAGAGGGACAACAACAACACACTTCCAATAAAGATCACATGATCTAAAAGAATCCTATTCAAGACCATGGTTCGAGGAAAGCCTCTGGTTCAGGTTCTAATAACACTAACTTATCCAATTATGTAGCTAATGGCTATAAATACTCCAAAATCAACCATCTTCTAGCTGTAGATGAACATATCAACACCATTATCATCAAGAAGACCCCAAAGTGAATTGTAAACACTCAAAGAACTAAAATAACCATACCTGGCCCTTCACCTTCCATGCAGTCTCAAGAAAAAGTCCATTTTGACTTGCTATATCAGCTAGGAAAAACCCCAACATAAATATCCATACTAGATCTGCTATGCACATCACTCGAGCATAGGGCCATCCTGGATAAAATGCTAAAAGAGACCATTGTCCCAAAAAACCTTGACACCAACCAATTTCAAGCCATGGTTGGATTCCTAGCAAGCTCTTACCATGTTACCTTCTCTAAAAAAGACTACTCAACCCAAAAGATGAACCATAATGACTCACTACACATTGAAGCCTTCATCCATCAAAATATGATCAAATGAGTCTTGATAGATGGTGGAGTGGGATTGAATGTTTTTTTCCCTAAAATTGGTTAAGGCACTGGGTTTCTCTAAAGCATGTGTGGATAAGATAAAGAGAATAGTCATACAATTTTACGATGATGATGAATGTTCCTGTGAAGGCATAATAACACTTCCACTCTGAGTGGGACCCATAGTGTTGGATACGACTTTCTAAGTATTGGATCTAGAAATCCCTTGTAATCTTCTCCTCAGTTGACCATGAATTCATTCAATGAAATTCGTTCCCTCCACATATCATCAATGCCTAAATTTTCCCTTCAATGACACCAAGATTACAATCCCTAGTGATCCTGATCCCTTTAAGTATTGCACTAACCCACGAGGAGTCTTTGAATGTCAGGTGTCACTTAACCATGAAGCCTCAATGTCAAATTCAGCCAAATACATTAACCCCTAAACACTCCATATGACATCTAATTCCACTCAGTCATCAACCTCTACATCCTCTACTTCCATTGCCAAATCCCTAGAGCCAAAAATCCAGATCCAATGTAAAGGATGCAGAGAATGCAACATGAACACTGCCTTTTGCATTACCACAATTCCAAAATCACCAAAGACATATGGAAAGTTGTGTTACATCATCAAACCTAAGGTCCTGATACATTTACCTCTTAAAACTACTTTCATAAAATGGGGGGACCTTGGTAACAAAGATATTAAAGATGTGTCTAACTAGATCTATAAAGAAGAGGTGAAACCACTTCCAACACAACAATATGGTAAAGGGTTTCTAATGGTGCAATAAAAGGTTATGATGGCACCAATGGGTTAGGCATAAACAAAAATGGAAGACAAGAACCCTACAAACCTACTAAATGGGGGAAGAATCTTGGGTTAAGGTGGAATCCACTGAAGATTGGTACCACTAAAACCAAATTGCCTTCAAATAAGGAAGTACGTACTTCTGAATGTATTGAGACATCAAAGGATTCTAGCAATGATTTTTATGAAGAAATTGATTCTAACAACTGGGAATGGGAATCCTATGCCTCTAGCACTTAAAAACTAGATAAAATTTTCCTTGATCTAGATACACCTAGCCTTGAGGTAGCCAACTGTATGAATGCCAACATCTGAGACAATATCTTAATCCTTACCTTATCATTTGCTTCCCCATAGTTTGCGAATACTAATGATGACATTTCCCTAGTCTACCCACAACTGGTTGATTGGGACCAACAAGGTCCTATAGTTTTGGATACCTTTGAGAATGATGAAGCTATTGCTAAGTTCATGGGACTAAGAGAAGGAATTCCCCAAAGAGACCATAAAATATATCTTCACTATAGAACTCGATGTGGTAGCGTACTTTGGGGAGATTGCATCACCCTCCAGTCACAAAACTAATAATAAAGAGAAAAAGAAAAGGTCTTTGGGTGAAAACCATGAGGTACCCTCTGATCATGAAAAAGTAAAAATAAAGGACGTATCTGAAGGTGAAAACCTCCCTGAGGCGCCTAAGGATGGAGGGTTGAAATTTATCCCCATCACACAAGAGCGATCACTGATGCTAATTGAAGATACACAAGAGGTCAACATTGGCACAGTTGAAGATCCTAAGACAGTGTTACTAGAAGCTTCCTTGATAGAAGAAGAAAAACCCAAGTTGCAAGCATTTTTCATATAGCACAAAGGTAATTTTCCCTGTTCATATGCCGACATGCCTAGGTTGGATCTTGAGCTAGTCTTACATCACTTTCTATTGAGTCTAGATGCTAAAATAGTAAAGGAAAAAATTTGAAAAATGCATCCACTAATCACCTTGTTGGTCAAGATAGAACTAAAGAAACTCTTGGATGTTGGCTTCATTAGGTCTACTGATTATGCAGACTAGATCTCCAATCTGGTACCTATCACAAAACCAAATGGGAAAATCCACAAATGTACCGACTTCAAAGATTTAAACAAGGCGTTCACTAAGGATGACTTTCCTCTCCCCATCATCGACATGATCATGGATCTTACAATAGGATACAAAATTTTTTCCCTTATGGATGGCTTCTTCAGCTATAATCAAATCCATATTACTCCAAAAGACTAATACAAAATAGCTTTCACTTGTCCTTGGGGTACCTATTGCTAGAACACCATGCCTTTTGGGTTGAAAAATGTAGGAGCTACATACCAGTGGGCAATGACTACAATATTTCATGACTTAATGCATACCCTAATGGAGGATTATGTTGATGATCTCCTAGTAAAGTCTTTAACCGGAGTTGATCATTTAAAGGTTTTAGAGAAAGTCTTTCAATAACTAGAAGAATACAAGGTCTGTCTCAACCCAAAGAAGTGTGTCTTTGGGGTAAAATCTAGAAAATTGTTGGGATACATCATCTCACATCGAGGCATAAAAGTTGATCCTACCAAGGTAAAATCCATCATCGACATACCTCCACCAAAGAACATCAGTCAATTAAGGAAAATACAAGGGAGACTACAATCTATTAGGAGATTCATTGCTCAACTCACTAAAAAATTTCATAAGTTTTAGTACCTGTTACATAAAGGGATCCCTTTCATATGGACAAAAAAATTCCAAGAAGCCTTTCAACAAATAAGAGAGTATCTCCTAACATCGCCTGTGTTGATGCCACCAATAAATGGGAAGCATCTCATATTATATGTATCTACAACCACAACAATAGTAGGTCACTACTTGCTTGAAATGACCATGAGGAAAAGGAATGAGCAATCTATTATACTAGTAGGACCTTGGTAGGGTATGAACTCAGCTACACTCATATCGAACGGGCCTACCTTATAGTGGTCTTTGCAGTGCAAAAGTCAACGCATTACATTTTGAACCATCAAAAAAAGCTGGTAGAAAAAATTGATCCACTCAAGTATCTTCTCAATAGAGAAAATGTTAACAAGGAGGTTAGCAAAATGGGTCATGGTCCTTAGTGAATATGATATCCAATATATCCAATAGTAGACCAAATCGCAAACACACCAATACAAGCAGACCATCCTCTCATCGCTTATTTTCTAGATGAGTCACTCTTCATTATTGAGACAAGTAATGTATGTAAGATGTACTTTGATGGATCCTATACCAACCATGGGTTAGATGTTGGGGTATTTTTCATCACCCCACAAGGTGACACAATAATGAAATAATTCATAATAGAATTCCCTTGTACACATAATATTGCAGAATATGAGGCCCTATTATAGAGATTACGTATGGTGGTCAAGTGGAAGATCCAAAGTATGCAGCTCTTCGGAGATTCATAGTTAGTCATTAATCGGGTCAATGATGACTATGATACATAGGATGAAAAATTGACTCCCTATAAGAAAATGGTTGACAACTTTAAGCTTTACTTTGCCAACATCACCTTTTTTTAGATACCCTGCATACAAAATAAAGCAATAGATGACATGGAAACCATTGGATCACTCTTGGACATACCTAACAACATGTCACAATATGAGTTCTTAGTGGAGCAATTATTGGTCCCAACTTTTGACATCCTAGAACCCGAAATGGTTTGTGAACTTGTCAGTCCTGAGACACCTTGGTACCTAGATACTTATAATTACCTCCATTCCTATATTTTACCTAACAACTTATCCAATAACCAATGCAAGAACTTTATTCGAAAAAGAATCTCATTACACCATCATCGGGGATACCTTGTACTAAAAAACCTTTGACAATGCCCTACTCTGATGTCACGATAATACAAAAGCATAAAAAAATTTACGTGAAGTGCATGAAGGAATTTGTGGTTCCCATTCCAATGGTCCTACTTTAGCCAAAAATATTATGTGAGTGGGATACTATTGGCCGACATGGAACAAGAGGCATACCATTTTTCCAATAGATGTAGAGCATGCCAAGTTCATGGGGATCCCTTTCATGCTCCTAGACAAGAATTAAGGCCCATCACTTTGCCTTGGTACTTTTCTCAATGGGGACTCGACCTCATGGGAAAAATTCACCTCGCTTCCTCAAATGGCTATAAATTCATTCTAACTTCCACTTAATACTTTACCAAATGGGTAGAGGCCATCCCCCTTACCTACATCATCGACAACCAAATCGCAAAGTTCATTCTTAATTACATCATTTCCCAATATGGTATTCCATAGTCCATAATCATCGACAATGGTCATCCCTTAAAAAAAAAGACACTCGTGAACTGTGCAAACAATTCCACATCCAACACCATTTTTCCACTCCCTACTACCTGTAGGGTAATAACTAAGATGAGGCATCCAATAAAACCATCATTAAAATCCTTAAGAAAACTATCAATGACGCTGGTCATGACTGGCACATTCAACTCAACCCTGCCTTATGGGCATATCGAAGAGAGTATTTGTACTCCCACTAGGACCACCCCATTTTCCTTAGTCTTTGGTACATAGAATATTCTCCCCATTGAGGTTGAAGTCCCCTCTCTATAGGTGTTTATGAAAGGGTTAATCAATGATGAAGAATAAAGGATATCTGGGCTGCATGAGCTAGAATTACTGGATGAGCGAATACAAAAAGAACTGACCCAGTTGGAAGCATATTAGAATCGTCTTTGTAGAAGCTACAAAAAGAGGGTCCTAGTCAAACATTTTGACATTAGTGACTTGGTACTAATGTAAAATCATAAAAACCAGGTAGATCGAGATAAACCTGGTAAGTTTGAGCCTAACTAGATAGGCCCTTATGTCATCACAACTTCCTTCAGTTCTAGCGCATATCAGTTGTCTACTCCAGAGGGAGAACCATTATATAAGCCTATAAATAGCTTGCACCTATGAATTTTTTACACATAGCTTCAGAGAGCTCAGTTACAACCGTAAAAATACAAAAAAAATATAAAAAATTAAAAAAAATTATAAAAAAATAGTAAAGAGAAATAATTCATCCAACAGTGAAAACCATCTCGATGGTTGTTTGGATAAGTACCATGGTGAAAACTTGGAAAATAGGCACCATGTGTAGACAATCTTTGCTCCATCATCTATTATCACTTCACATTGAGTTTTCACCTTCACCCATATTAATATAATTGTCCCTCCTTCATTTCACAATACCCACAATAAGAGTAGTTTCTAGTCCTATGACTTGAGATCGGTTGATGCTTGTAGCATACCACACAAAATCCCTCTTACAATCCAATCCCACACAATACTTGATTGGGGGAAAATACCTAACACCCATTCTTGGTGGAATAAACCTCTAGATCTTCAGTACCTAACACACTTGGAAAATGGAAAAGCATTTAGAAAACATGTCAAAAATACAAAAACATTCTGAAAACATGTCAAAAACACAAAAAAATTCAGAAAACATGTCCAAAAACATAAAAAACATTCAGAAAACTTGTCCAAAAAAAATCCAAAAACATTCACAAAATGTCAAAATCCCAAAAACATCCAAATAATAAAAAAAACTAAAAAAAAAAATTCAACATCTATCATGTCCATCTTTGTCATGTCAAACTACGTTGCCTCTGCAACTGGACATAGGCAAGACCATCTGTCAATGTGCCCTCAAGGAATTAGGTCAGTTTCTTCTAGGTTTGTCAAATAAACCAAAAAAAAATCATGACTAATTCTTTGTCAAATAAAAAATAAAGGCAGGTTGTGTCGAACTACGAGGTATCTGCGTGTATAACGTAGACAAGGCCATCAATTGATGAGCTCGAAAGTATGCACTAGGTTAGTCCATTATAGTTCATCACATTCACTATCACACACATCAAATATCTTCAAATAAAACAAATCTTTTTCAGTCAGTCCTGTCGGTCAAAGTCTGGTCAAACTATGTGGTCTTTGCATGTACAACGTAGGCAAGGCTTCACAACCCTTGGGGCCCTAGATGTCAATCCTCTTAGGGTTTTTTCATGTTGGTAATATCACATGGTCATACAACGAACAAATCGAACATAAGGTCACAAATGATGCACAATCAAACCAATCTAAATCAACAACAACTCTAGCAAATTAATCATGTAAGGGTCTTCAAGATGTGTCCTTCTTGATGTTAGACTCTTTCCTATCAAATAATTTATTTAGGAGATGTAGTTCCTGAATAAACATCAAATCTATCAAATTAATCATGTAAGGGTCTTCAAGATGTGTCCTTCTTGACATCAGACTTTTTCTTGTCAAATAATTTATTCAGGAGATGTAGTTCCTAAATGAACATAAATTATATCAAATAAATCATGTAAGGGTCTTCAAGATGTTTGCTTGACGTCAAAATCTTTCCTATCAAAATTTTTATTTAGGAGATGCAGTTTCTAAATGAACATCAAATCAATCATTTAAGGGTCTTCAAGATGTGTCCTTGACATCAATTTTTTTTGTCAAACAATTTACAGGAGATGCAGTTCCTAAATGAACATCAAGGCTATCAAATCAATCATGTAAGGGTCTTCAAGATGTGTCCTTATTAACATTAGACTCTTTCGTATCAAACAATTTATTCAGGAGATATAGTTCCTGAATGAACACCAAATCTATCAAATCAATCATGTAAGGTTCTTCAAGATGTGTCCTTCTTGACATTATACACTTTTCTATCAAACAATTTATTCAAGAGATGTAGTTCCTGAATGAACATCAAGTCTATCAAATCAATCATGTAAGGGTCTTCAAGATGTGTCCTTCTTGACATCAGACTCTTTCCTATCAAACAATTTATTTAGGAGATGCAGTTCCTCAATGAACATCAAATTGATCAAATCAATCATGTAAGGGTCTTCAAGATGTGTCCTTGAAGTCACACTCTTTTTTGTCAAACAATTTATTTAGGAGATGAAGTTCCTAAATGAACATCAAGTGTATCAAATCAAGCACTTAAGAGTCTTCAATATGTGTCCTTCTTGGCGTCAAACTCTTTTTGTGGCGACTGTAGGTCTTCAATATGTGTCCTTCTTGACTTCTGATCCTGTCATGTCATCTATTTAGGATGTGTCCTTCTCGAATCTCGACCCTGAAAATAATCAATCTCGACATTTCAATCTTCTTTAGGATGTTTCCTTCCTAAAGAATGACCAATCAAACCTGTTATCACCAAGTCAACCGTGGAAAACAAATAAAGATCTGATACACATGTCTTGACACACATTTTTTATTTATTTTTCAATGATTTGATATGACCATGTACCTATCTACCTTGACGATGTCCTATGACAAATTTGGAGGAGAGACAATGTTACATGAACATATCTTGCTTTTTGATTGAGTGTTATGTTTCTGAAATTTTCATGGTACTAGCCACCTCAAGGATGTCTTGGCAACAAGATTTAGAGGAACAATGATGTATCACGATGATTGTCTTATCTTTTTGAAATTGACATGTTACTAGCCACCTCAAGAATGTCTTGGCAACATGATTTAGAGGAGCAACAATGTATCATGATGATTGTCTTATATTTTTGAATCTTTCATGTCACTAGCCACCTCAAGGATGTCCTAGCAATAGGATTTATAGGAGCAACGACGTTTCATGACAAGTTTTCTTTAGATTGTTATTTGTGGTTTGTCTTGAAAAAAAGACTGAGAACAATTGGGTTCCTAAGTATGAGTCACGAAAATCCTTGTCTACGACTATTTTTTTTCAGCAAAGGCATGACATTGCACACCATTGGTATACCTCATATCATGGTGTTTCTTGTCCATTGCAATAAACCACCCAATGATGATTAAAATGCAAATGATTAGTATAATGATAACAAAGTGATGACATATCTTTCTTTCATGCTAACAAAAATCGTCTTCAAGCTAACATTCTTTCTTCCATCGACCATTTCACTTACAAAATCTCGTTCCAACTGATTTCTTCACCACCATCAAACTTCGGGCTATCCAATTACCTAATCAAGACAATTTCCAAATTTTTCTAAATTTTTCAAAAACTCGTCAATTTTCCCGAGCGGGCATACCTTTACCTATTTCATATTGGGGCATGACTGGGGCATGTTATTCTTTGACATAAACACTGAAATGACATTATGTCAAAGAGGGACAAACAATAGACACTAAAAAATGGCTTAGGCCTACGACTATATTTTTCATCATTCATTCAAGATATCCGCAAAATGATTAAATGATTTTATTCATTTAATTATATCTTAATATATTAATTCCTCTAATTAATTAAATAGTTTAAACCATTTAATTAATTTCATTATTATTCTTTCATTTAATTAAATAAGTTTCATAAATTTATTTAATTACTTCATTTAATTCTAATCTCTTCTTTTAATTAATTAAATAAGTTTCATTAATTTATTTAATTAAGTCATTTAAATTAATTTCATTATATTCTTCTTTCATTTAATTAAATAAGTTTCATTAATTTATTTAATTAAGTCATTCAAATTTAATCATATTCTTCTACATTTAATTAAATAAGTTTCATAATTTATTCATTCAAATTAAGTCATATTCTTCCACATTTAATTAAATAAATGATTATTTGTTTAATTAAATAATTCTATCCTCTCACCTAAAGTGCCTCCATAAATTAAATAGTTCGTTCAACTATTTAATCATATTTACACACTTCCTCCACAAAAGAAAGGAATTAATTTAATAATTAATTCTTCTATTTGAGCACATGTCTCCCAAATTTTGAAGTAAATATCTCATGCATTTATTCTCTCCACTTGTGACTAACACTCTCTCTCAGTTCACTCACCAAATTTATTTGTCACCTCCTTTTGACTAACACTCTCTTTCAGTTCACTCACCGAATTGATTTATCACCTCTTTTTGACTCACATACTCTGTCAATTACACCTCTTGAAACAAATCGATCAAGTCACTTAACTATTGAATCAAACGAATCGATCAAATCACTTAACTATTCAATCAATCTAATCAATCAAGTTAGTTAAATATGCAATAAGGTCCTCACACTCAATCTGGACCATTCGAATTCGAATCAATCTCAACCATTGGATCTGTGAAAATTCTATAAAAGAAGCTTTTCAATTCTATTTTCGGTAACCACAATCTTTGAAGTTTTGTTGTCAAAATACATACAGGCTAATATTGCACACTCACAATTTGAGGGAATTGAAGCAAATTTAAAGAAAAGTTGAGAAGAACAATGGAGATGAGTCAAGGAAGCATGGGAATTACATGATATTATTCTTATTTATTGAATTTATTTTGTAGCATTGCATTTCATTATCAATTTGGGGATCTTAGCATAATCTAGGCAATTTTGTGGTTGTTGTCATTGTTATGCTTTCTATTATTCCTATTTATTTTCCCTTATTATAGTGGTCACTACATGGAAAAGACCACTACTCATAAGATCTTGAGGGTAGGATTCTAGTGGCCCACTATTTTTAAGGTTGTCCACACGTTTGTTAAAACTTGTGATGCTTGCTAGAGATTTGCAAGAAAACTTAAGTTTTTAAGGAATTTTCTACCAAGGCCTATTTATGTTCAAGCCCCTTTCCAACAATGGGGAATTGATTTATTGGTGAAATACCAAAAAATTCTAGTGGAGGGAACTCATGGATCCTTGTTGACACTAACTATTTCACAAAATGGGTAGAAGCCATACCTACAAGGAAGGCGTCAAGTAAAGTGGTAGTGGAATTCCTAATGAACAATATTTTGATCAGATTTGGAGTCCTAGAGAGGATCATTTTAGATAATTCTATGTGTTTTAGATCTGAGGAGTTCAAGGATTTTCACAAAAAAACATGGCATACTAATTTCTTATTCTTCACCTTACCATCCTCAAGGAAATAGTCACGCTGAGTCTAGCAATAAGAGTTTGATGAAGATCATCAAAAGGGTAATAGAGAAGAACACGAAAGCTTGGGACTCAAAGCTAAAACTTGCACTCTGGGAAGATAGGGTTACTAGTCATTCAACATTTGGTTTGGTGTATGGTTTGGATGCTAGGCTACCAAAAAATAACTTGCTAAAGATGTATAAATTTGTGTAGGAATATGATGATGATATTTGTGATGATATGCAACATAGAATTAATAATTGTGTGTAACTAGATGAAACTAGAAGAGAAGCTCATGCCAAAAATGAATTGATGTAGTTGCAAGTCAAGCATTTGCATGAAAATAAAGCTTCTCCTAGAAAATTTTAGCTGAATGCTATGGTACAAGTCTGGAATGCAAGGGCTCAAGATAAGGGTAAGCACAGGAAGTTTGAAGCATTATGGTGAGGCCCTTATTTGATAGCAAGTACACATGGGGAGGATTCATATTTCCTCCAAGGCTTGATAGGTGAACTTCTTGAACTGCCAATACATGGATAGTTCTTAAAGCCATACTTCTCCTAGGTATGGTCTACTCCATGTACATTGTAGATTTTGTACATTTTGTATATAGGTCTATTTTCTTTGGTTGTGTCTGGTTTGGTCCTGCTACCTACTCTGAGTAGTTCCTTGGTTTTTTGGTTCTCTGTGATTTGGTTGGTGTGCTTTAACCATGAGATCTCGCCATGCCTGTGAGAGGAATGCGTCCCTAGTTCGAGCCACTGATGGAATCCCTAAATTTTATTTTGGTTCCATTTTTCACCTTGCAAAATTTTGGTAAAATCTATCTCTTTGGGCTTAGGGTTTTGTTTACCATCACTATTTTAGGGTTTTATGTTACCTAGGACCCTTCCTAAATAACCCTCAAGCTTGCATCCTTGCTAAATCTCTAAATAATCATTGACTCCATACTAGTAGTTCCCAGTCATTTAAGTTACATCATATGTCATTTAATCCTATAAAGTTACCGACCCCTTGTGCCTAGGTTCGAAACATATTTTATTTTATAAGGTCATCTGATCGACCTTGTTTTGCCTTTAAATCCTTTGAAATAATATGATTTAATTCCTTTGAGGAATTTTCATACATCATCCTAGGAAATCCCCTTTTTCAATACAACTTACAAGAACATGCCAAATTGTCCCACTTAAGTCTCATCTACCATTTTCATTCATCGTTCATCGTAGATAAGTTAATGAATGGAAATTTACATTAGCGATGCATGATGAACAATTTTTCTTTTCTTTCACTTATCATAGATGCGTTATGAATCTTGTGTGTTGTATTAGCAATGCATGATACATATGTCCTATTTGTTATCATTGGATCCCTTTCTATCAATCATCGCTTGTGACTCTTGTGTTGTAAATTAGTGATGCACGATAACCCTTTTTTCTCTTTCCATCATTTTCCATCGCTCATGGCAGATCCGTTGTAAATTTTGAAACTCAAAATAGTGATGTGTGATGCGGTTATCTGTTCAAACTTTCTTTTATTGATTTAAATTGCTCTTATGAGTGATGTTTCTTATGCCTTCGATTTTTAAGGAAGTGCACGTGGCTTGATCATGTTCCATCGCCCTTTTTTCTCCCACCGCTAATGTGATCCTATGATTCGAAGTATGAATTAGTGATACATGATGGGAAATGAATGTGATCAAATATGGGCCATAATCCAATGATTGAGATATTATCATGTGGGTGTTAACATCGCTGATAGGACTTGTGGAGGGTGAAATAAACAAATGATGAGTGATGGTCTCCAAATAAGAGGCAACGTGGAAAAATACTAAGGACATTGTCTAAAGTAAAGGAGAAGGTGACGATGTGAAAGGAGGGCCATCGATATGGTTTCAAAGAAGGATGATCAATGACCAGGGTTTAAAAATGAATGACTAAGTGTTAGTTCGCTAGTGTGAGCTTTATATCAACCATTAATGGTGTTACGTTCCATTTCCTAGAAATAAAGAAGGTGGTTAGCTTGTTTCCTCCCATTTGGAACTTCTCAAGAGTGGAGAAGAAAGCCAAAAGCTAAAGAAATAGTGTGGAGGAATCCAAAAAGCAATTACAACAACATTAGTATTAGTTGTTCACCTAGGTAAAAAAATTGTTCTATCTCTTCCTGTCAAGTATACTAAATTGTGCTAGTCTGAAGATTAGTAGGGAATTTGAGAGAAAGATTTCTTAAAATTTACTCATTGAGTGTCCTCAATTAGGGTGATAAACATTGTGAAAGGTTTGGGACTATTTTGTTCTATTTATTGTGTCTTGGGTTTTAAAACTAGGTAGGTCTTTTTGATCAAGAAAACTGTAAACCATATTATTTCCACATTGCAAAAATGAGTGAACCAGAGCCTAGTGATTCTAGCATTAGGCTGGAGAGAAAAACAAAGCAGAAAAGAGTTAAAAGGCTCATGACCCAGGATGTTTCATCCATGGTTAAGGTGGAGCCACCTGCAACATCAAACCCTATGCCAAATATCCCTACAGTGTCCACAAGGTCAAGGAGTACAAAGAAAAATCAAGAGAGATCCATGGAAGGTGCCTCTGAGAACATAAAAGAGGGTGGGTCAAAAATTGACAAGAGACCTATGGGGCAAGTTGTTGTGATGAGTAGATTAATTGAAAATGCTAGTGAAATTAGAGAATTCGCCCAGCCTTAGAGTGGATGGCAATTGTTCTTGTATGATTTTAACAGAAAATATTCTAAGAAGCTGACATGTTACCTATGGGGGATTAACCTTGGGAAGTTGGTTATACCTAATGTGTTTGTGGAGGTGGATGTGATGATATAATTAGCCAAGAATTATGATCTCCACAGACAAAAAATTCCTGAGTGAGAATGGCCATGTAGTCCTCAAGGTGACGAGGGATAAGATTGTAGAGGTATTTGGGTTGAATCCTAGTTATACTGTTAACATCAAACATATGGGCCTACATGGTGAATATGAGAAAAATAGATTTTCCTTTAGAAATAGATTGCTTGTAAGGCATAGTGATGCAGGAGCATTAGGACAAACTTGTGATTCCTTAGAGAAAATTTTGAAGGTGGATTCAATCATGTTGATTTTTCAATGTATTAAGGTCATTTAGAATAGTTCTCACTTGTATGAATCATTCAGAGGTCATTGGATGTTTATTGTGTCCAACTTTGTAAAAGTGCAAAAGTTGTCAACATAAATTGCGTAAATTGCATAAATTGTAAAAATTGCATAAAGCAACATTAGGAAGGTGAAAGGTCAAGTGGGACTAAATTATGATAAGTAGTTAGAAATTAGTTTGAATGTGATGATTCATGCTTTATTTCATTTAAAAAGGCTTTGTAACCATTTTTGAACTCGTGGGTGATTGAATATGTGATTTTGAATGAATAAAAACATTGATTTTGAGCACATTTCTATAAAATTTCTCTAATTTTTGTGGTTTTTACGACTCTTTACGGGCTCATATGTAGGTTTAATTTTTTGAAATGTTATAAGAATCAATCACCTTCCATTTTTAATTTTTTTCCATGTAATTTGGTTCATTTTTTAGATAACTATTGCAATTTTTGTAAAGACTGTCAAAACCCTCTGTTAGGGTAAACAGTGACATTGTAAATTGTGTTTCTCCTGTTTTATTCATTGAAATTGGATAATATTTGGTGGAGGAAATCTTGGTAAAATATTCTTGAATTTTTAGACTGATTGAATAAGATTTTTGTGCAAAAAAAGTGAAGGTTTTGTCTGAAAATTTGTATATTAACTGGTAAAAAAAGAGCTTGTGCAGGTTACCACCTAGGGTTTAACAAAATACTCGTGAATATGGTCTTGTGGTATTTTATTAAGCTTTGGTAGACTCAAATACATGTGATCAAAGTGTTTTTTGAGTGAATTTGAGACAAGAGCTATCAAAAGCAAATAACCCCAGGCTTGTCATTGCTGCAAAGGACTGGTGAAACTGGAATACATAGAGAATTTTATGAATTTTGGCTATGTTTGTTAAGTCCTTATGTTATATTTCTTTAAAGAGGTGATTGGGTGAATGAGAGTCTATTTATTGACTTGGTTTGGTGTAGTGTTAAGTTTAATATCTTTTTTTATCCACTATCCTGTTAAGACAGTCATATTGTGGAGTTAGAAATTGGTGGTTTTGAATACAAGTTTTATGAAGAATTATGAATACAGATTGGAGAATGGTCAAATCATGTTGTAGAGACCTATTTACATGTGTTTTTGATGATAGAAAGATGTAAAGAACTTGGGGATTTTATATTGCTTTGTGGGTGTGGCCTAAATGGCCTAATAGTTGATTTGAACAATCCATTTTTGTGAGTTCCTCTTATTTGAGAATTTGAGCTGGAATTTGGTCTTGGTTTGTTATTTGAATTTGTTTAAGGATTCTACATGTGGTTTTGGGCCATGTTTCAGTTTGAGTACTTTGGGTTCAAGAATTTGTGAAGGAAATGTGAAGTCCTAATTGAAAGGACAATTAGGGATTGTTTGAGATTTTATGAAGGTGTGTTTTTTTCCTCTAGCATTGCATCACATAGAAAGAGAAAGGAAAGGTTTGCCCTGAAATATTTTGAGCCCTTTGAATGTGAAGAATTTTTAGATTATTTTAAGAACACATATTATTTCTTTAATCAGGTTCTAGCTCATACTTTTGAGGCTAGGATATCCATTGACCTATTAGTGATGGCAGCGGATATACAGGGCCATAATAAAAACATTAGTTTTGATTATGCTACTTTTGTTGTGGAACAAATGCATCAGGATTTCATTAGTCTAAAGAAGGAAGTTCTCCCTCTAAATTCCCCATATTATTCTCTATTAATGCATATGATTCTATTTGAGGGTGATCAAAACTAGAAAAGGAAGCTGAAATTGAGACTGAGGGATAATGAGAATATTTTTTTACCAATTCAAATGTGGACACATATTTGGGACCAATATTGTTCCACTTCAAAATATTTGGTGTTTTCTAATGTTATCAGTTTTGGTATCCTTGAAATTTTGGGTGTGGAACCTATTCATAGGCTTTCACAATCACTCAAAGACATCATGCACCCAAAGGAAATAGCAAGGTCACCTAAACAACATAATTGGGAAAATTGGTTTTTGCATTCAGAGTATACTCTAATTAGTGCCTACGGAGCTAAAGTAGCACCATATTGCTTGTCCCTATATGTCTCTGATCAATTGGAATTTATGGAGTTGATGTGGAAGACTAATTATATGGACCTAGAGTTGTTTAGAAAACCTAGGAAGGGTACTACGGTAAATCCACAATGTTCTTTTGCTTACTTTTAAGTTACTACCCAAGATGGGTATGAAAAATTTGGAATCATGGTGAATAACCTCAAGCTACCTATGGATGGGGTTAGGAGTTTTGAACTAGAAGGTTTCATGCATGCAAAGAGGAGAAGAAAGGGTTTATCTGGGATCTCCCACCATTTCTTGTACACAAATGATGTGTTGAAAAATTTGACTAGTGATGGAGCTGTCATATCTAGAAAAAGGGAATGGACATCCATAATAGAAACTGAAGAGAGCATTGTGAAGAGGAATTCCTTCTGTGTGAGTCCCTATGATGTAATTTAAAATCCTTTTGAAAGAGATTTTTCAAAGCTAATGGATTACCAGAATGGTGATTTCAAGGAAAAGGTAAAGGAGGCTATTGAGAGAGCACAAGCTTTTGTAGAACAAAAACCTCATGATATGGATATTCCTAAGCAACCTACAGATGTGCAAGAAGAAGATGTCCAAGTAATTGAGGAGGAAAAAATGGAAGAGCATGTGCTTGGTGATGAGGAGGTAGAAAATAAATTGCCTCCCCCTAATATTAAAGATACTCTTGATTCAAAAGTTCCCCAAGATAAAATTGTGCAATGGAATTATAATGAAAAGATTGATGATGAACCCATGATCAAGGATTGTAATGATTTTCTTGCAGATGATGCATAAGTTTAATATAAGGAATTCAAAAAAATTATGGTTCAACAGAGAATCAAATAGATAAAGGAAAGACTTGAATGAGCAAGGGCTAATGCTAACCCTTCCAACAGGTATTCAGACATAATAACCCGACCAAAATAACCGTGGACACAATAACCCCGTCATAATAACCTAAGGAAAAAATAACCCAGGGTCATAATAACCCATGGAACAAATAACCCGTGGTCAAAATAACCCATGGACAAAATAACCCGTGGTAATTTTAGATCAAGCTAGTAAACTAGAAATGACATAAAATCAATTAGAACATTATAATTTAGATATTTTTCCAATTCTTATGCCAAATTTTTGCTCCAATTTTCACTTCTATCTCTTCATGTGCCCAAATGACCATAATTTTTGTTTCCTTTCTCTATAATCTTATGAGGATATTCTGTCCATGGGTTATTCTGACCACGGGTTATTTTGGCTTGGGTTATTATGACCTTGGGTTATTTTGTCCTTGGGTTTTTGTGATCAGGTTATTTTGTCTAGGGTTATTTTGGTCGGGTTATTATGTCCTACAATCTTCTCAATAAGATGATACTAAAAAGGAAGAAGAAGAAATTATTATGGTTGAGATTGCAGCTATCACTCTTGTTGAGGCTAGGATAATTGTCACAGATAGTGGAATGATGTTACTACCACAGTGCACTATCGCCTTAGCTATTTCACTTGATGCAATAAGAAGAGACCCTCAGGCTTCTATATCTGAGGAGTATTTTTAAGACAAGGTGTTTGGATCTAGATATAGTCCAAAGTTGCATACTCTTGCAATCTGGTCCATGGAACCCAATACAAAAAAGCATGAGGTCACTAGGCCTATTGAAGAGGTCATGGGTTCCATGGTAGTGAAGAGAGCCACATATATAACTCCTGTCCAAGCAGCTAGGTTAACTGGTCATGCTACAATTCTCAGTGTAGACACAACACAAATTTCTCAGAAGAAGTATGATTCCTTGGTGAAGGATTATAATAAGGCCTTGGATTAAATAAACAAGATGAGATCCAATGTTCAGGATAGCCATTCAGTGAAGAAATTGTCTTTGCTATCCTCTTCTTCATCATACTTGTCTACAAAAGATAGGGAGACCTAGGCCTTAAGGATTGATGATTTAAAAAATTAGTTAAAAATGGAAAAGGAGAATACAAAGAAGGCCAAACTCGAGACAGTTAAGGTAACAAGTGACAATTTTTGAGGATGTATTGAAACATAGAGTGACCAAACTGGTCAATAGAGCTGACGATGCATGAGAAGCTTACAAGAGCGTCCATGAGGCCAACATTAAATATCTATATGTCTAGAGGGATTTTCAAACTGAATGGAGTCAATGGAGCACTAGAGTGGGAACCTTGAAAGAGATGATATCCAAAATGAAGGAATATCCTAAGGCCCCTACTCATATTCCGGAGATATTGCAGACCATTGATTTGATTAATGAAATAAAAACCTTCCATGGGAAGTTAGGAATGCATCTTGACAATAAATTGAGGATGTTCAGGGATATGGAAGAGCATGGTATGCCTAAAATATTTGGTGACAAAGGTGAGTTTATGGAGTTTGCCAAGTGGAAGCATGAATTGGAAGGATGGTTGCCTCAGGCTAAGGATATGTTGACTAAAATTGATTACTCCATGCTGAAACCCCATATTGACAATATGGATGGAGTTGAAATGAGGATGAATGTATTTGTTAGAGAAGCTAGAGCATTAATTGATGCTAGATACACTTAGTATAATGTAAAAGTGCAGAAACTATTGGATGCAAAGTGGCCCATTGAAGATGAGTACAACATTTGGCTAGAAAAGTTTACTAAGTAGGCTTGTATGGGGATGATAATCAATAGGGTGAATAATGGATAGGCGAGAAAAAATGCATAGGCTAAAAATAGTGCAAATTAGGCTTTTGTTAAAGTATTGAAAAAGATATTGCTCTCTCCTCAACATGAAAATTGGTGGCATAAATGTTGATGTGGATGAATCATTTTTTGTATTTTTTATTGCTTTTCATGATTTTTAAATTTTGTTGATTGGGTATGCATGTGGAAAACACTTTTTGATTGTGTGGGAGATATTTTAGAGCTACTATAATGAATAAATGATGCCTTTCAAAGGTGGGACCAGATCTCCAACAATGAATGAGGATTAATTTTGTTTCATATATGTTTCACATCATCTGAGAACTCAAATGTAACTGAAAAGGGAATATATGTTACAATGGTCTAGTAAAATAGTGACATGTGTGCTTTCTAGCCCAAATCCTTTTTTCTCCTTCATTTCTATAAGAAGGAATTCAAGGCCAAAAAGTAGGGGTTCATTGTATTGTGATTGACACAATGAATTGCAGAAAGAATACTGAGCATATTTTGAATTTTGTCTTAAGTTCTGAGTTTGTAGTTACACGTGTAATTTTGATAATAAAATAGAAAATACAATACAAAATGGTGCTAATTTCATGGCCATTTTCTCTCTTCTATACTTATTCTATGATTTATGAATAATATAATCAAGGATTGTTTTGTTCATCTCCATTGCTTTCTAGTGGATGTACATGGTTTCATTATTTCTTATTAATTCAAGGAATTAGTTTAAATTCTTGAGTGAAGTTGTTAACTCATATGAATTATGTGCTAGGATATCTATAAGAAGTGGTCCAAGAATGTAGTGTGGAAATGTTGTAATGTAGTGTTTTTGAATCTTATATGTTTCTATGCGAAGAATTGTTATCGGGTTGGATAGGTTAAGATTGACTCCATGTTTAGGATAAGGCATTGGTTTGAATAAAATTCTCATAATACAGTTTCTGGGTCAGTTCATCAACAAATCACTGTTTATTTACAAACCTTTCAAATGAGCTACCATTATAGTTATCTCATGTCGAGTTTCATTATTCTTATGCTCCAAGTGTAAATTATATTGCTAAAAGAATTACCTTTTTTGATACACTATGTTGTTGAGTGGTTATATGAGAAGCATATGCTATTTATAATTTATTTAAATATTAATTGCACAAGTTATTGAATATAAATTATGGGATTACCCTCCTGGGTTTCACAGAGCTTGATGTGTAGGAGGAAAGCTTTACAACTTTCACTCGTTTGTTGGCCAATCCATTTAGATTTCTAAGTATTGGAAATGGTAGATTCCATAGGTAATTATGAAGATCACCTTGGTTCTTCAAAAACAACCACCAAGTCCATCATTATAGATAATGGTTGTCCCTTTAAGAATCAAGATGTCCATGAGCTATGTGAAAAGTATCATATCCAACACCATTCCGCTACTCCCTACTATCCCCAAGGTAGTTGTCAAGATGAGGCATCTAATAAGAATATACTTAAAATTTTGAAGAATAAAGTCAATGATGTTGGCCATGACTGGAATGTCCAACTCAATCCTACACTATGGGCCTACCACACTAGCATTTGTACACCCACAATAGCCACTCCATATTCCCTCATCTTTGGATCTAAAGCTATTCTTCCCATTGGGTTTGAGTTACCATCCTTGAGGGTATCTATGCAGTAGTTTATTGATGAAGAAGACTACCGTATAGCTAATTTGCATTAGCTTAAGTTATTGGATGAGAAAATATAGAATGTGTTAACCCATTTATAGGCATATCAGAACCGTCTTCGATGTAGTTATAATAAGAAATTTCAAGATAGATACTTTTTCATTGGTGATTTGGTTCTGAAAGAAAATATTAAGAATCAAATAGATCTAGAAAAGCCTAGAAAGTTTGAACCCAATTGGTTGGGTACCTACATCATCACAACAACATATGGGTTTGGTGCTTATCAGTTGTCTACTCTTGAAGATGAAGAATTGCTTGATCCCATCAATAGTATGCATCTTTGTAGATATTACACCTAGCTTGTAGAGAATCCCTTTCAAAATGTCAAAAAATACAAAAAAAATAAAAAAATGCAAAAAATGCAAAACAAATCGTCACCTTGATGAAAACCTAGCAAACAAGCATCTTGGTGACAATAAAAAAATAAAAAAACTAGAAAAAATTAAAAAATAGTAAAGAGAAATAATTCGTCCAATAGTGAAAACCACTTCAGTGGTGCGTTGGATAAGTATCATGGTGAAAACATGGCAAGCAGACACCATGTGTAGTCAACCTATGCTCCTCCGTCTACTATCACTCTACTTGGTTTTTTCCTTTTGTCCATCCATTCTTACACATAATCCATCCATAATAAAGTTGTCATCTTTCTCATGGCATGAGAACCATTGGAATTTAGCATCCTCCACCTTTTATGACCATCCTTTACATCCATCAACCCCCTCGTGAATAATAAGTTGGTCTTCTACCTAATTGGGGGCAATTCCTTGACTTACGTCTTTATGGGATCCTACACATGGTATCCTACACATGATTAATCTTACTAGTTTAGGAAACCTAATAACATTTATACTTTCCTAAAATGGGATTTCAGCCTACCTTGTTAGTTGGTAGAGTCAAATGTTGAAACCTAAACTTGTTGCAAATGTCCTGGTGGTCAAAAATTGAAACCTTTTGGTGTCAATGCACTAAAATGGCTTGTCAAAATAATTTTTCACATTTTTCAAAAAATTTCAAAATTTGCAAAAAAAAAATCGAGGGGGCATGGGTCTATCTCCCCTTCACCGGGGCATGTTCTAAAAAATATTTTCTCAATTATTCTTTGACACAACACTCAAATCACATTATGTCAAAGAGGGGAAAAATGTAGACACTAAAAAATGTCCTGGGTCTACGAACAACATTTTTTCGCTTCAATCCCTCTTCTTCCCCACATAATTAAGTAATTTTAATTATTTAATTATTTCACCACATTCTTCTATTAATTAAATAATTTTTAATTATTTAATTAATTCATGTCTCTTTGCATTTTTTTTTATTAAGTAAATAAACTAATATTTATTTAATTGTGTCACTAACATTCTCATTCCTTCTATAGATAAATAAATTATCATTTATTTAATTATTTGATCTTCATTATTCACCTATAATTAAATAATTATTTTTTAATTATTTATCTATTCATTTATCTTTTTTGTCCTTCTATAGTTAAATAATTATTGGAATTATTTAACTATCCTTTACCACTCTTCCACTATTAAATAGTTAATCTAATTTAATTATTTAATCCCCTTTTTCCATTTCCTCTATATTTAATTTAATGGTTGCACAATCATTTTATATTAAATATTCATTTCCATTATTCTCTTAAATAAATAATCTAAATGATTATTTATTCCCTCACATGCTTCTTCGTGAATTAAATATTATTATTTGATTCCTTCACTATCTTCCCTCCACTTTCTCATTTCAAATCTTGACCGTTGATTGCCTCTAGTCTCTAAAGAATCTTGACCATCTATTCTTAGCCGTCCCTAGCCGACTACTCTGTGGTGCATGAATCCTCCATCATTGATGTTGGCATATTCTAGAACTTTAATCTCATCCATCCATTTGAGAAGCTCTTATATAAAACAAGGTTGTCTTCTTCATTTTGACTTTACAACCACACTTTATCCAAAGTTCTTTCTATCATCTCATTGTCACTTGCAGGTATTCAAATACTTCAAAGTTGAGGGAAAATTTGCAAACACAAGAAGAATGGAGGATTAACAAGGAAGAGAATCAACTGCATAATGGGGAGTTTGGATTAGTTTTCTATTTTGTTTGATCTCCATTTTTGTTTGTGCTTTCTTGTTTAGATTTGAGATTTCTTGGTTTAGATTTGAAGTAGTTGTGGTTGCTACTCAGTCTTTACCTTTGGATTTTAGTTTAACTCAATATTACACATAGTAATTTATGCATACAGTGGATAGTCATGTGTTGAGAAAGGTAGAAAAATATATTCTAATGTGACCTAAGAAAGAAAGAAACACTAATACTCTTTCAATCACTAATATCAAAAGAAACATTGAAAACATAGAAACACAAATATGTTTATATTTTATCCATGATTAATGTAAAAAAAGAAACATATAGATTATGTTAGATTGATTTAGAATGAAGAAGAGGTATAAATATATGAAAGAATGCAATTTAAAAAATTGAAAATTTATAATATGTGTTTTTCTCATTTTAATTGCAGTTAGAACACAAGATAATGATACGTATTTAAATAATCAAAATAAAGTGATCAATAATATGACTTTACAAATTCAATGTACATACTTATAAATCAATCCAACGAACCATATGGGTATGTTCTACTCTTTTTTGTGTCATATATTGCTTCATGGTTAGACTTATGTACCTTCCACAAGTTCTTGTTCAATGGTCTACCCCCATATTTGATCAAATGAACATTAGAGGTCATGAAAAGGTTTGAGTAATGAAGAATCTTTCGATGTGTGTCAAAATCCTCAAACAATCAAACATCATACTTCTTAATTAGGTACTGTAACTAAGGGTAAAGTTTATGTTTAGCATATTAGAGCATAATAAACCAAACCCAAAGTAAATAATGAGGCACATAGGAGAAAAACATGAAAACAAAAGGAAAGAGTTTACCAAAAGTCTTCAACCTCCATGATTAACCTCCATTACACCTTCTCTATTTGCTGCAATATGTAGTTTGCCCTCATATTTTATGTGAGCAATAATGACTATGCTAAGACCAAAGAAAATGTTGAAGGATTTGAATCAAAATGCTACACTACGCAACTATGCCACTAGTAAGAAAAGAATAAAGTATGCCTAAAGTATGCCAAAATGCCAAGATTCCAAAATGCTAAAATGTCAAGAGTTCCTAGAACAAGATTGCATGAGGTGACAAAATGAGAGAAAAATTTCCTTTTTATAGAAAATGCAATTTTGGAGGAATGGCCAAGATTGAAGATTAACAAATGCCCTAGAATCAATAGACAAGATTTAATATGACAACCCAAAATTAGGGTTAGGGCAACATTAGGGTGAATTCAAAATGAGTTGACAAGATTTGATTTGAGAAAATCAAATCAAGGGACAAGAATGCATGTGACAAGAAGAGGTGGCACAAAAAAAGAGGAAAGTGGGAAATTAAAATAGAAATTTAAAATTAATTCCCACAAGAGGTTGATTTGACCTTTTAAATTAAAAATTAATTTAATTCAAAAGTGGTGGGACCATGTGACATTAAATAATAATTTAAAATTATTTACTTGGAAAGAGGGAAATTTAAATAAATGTTTTTAGTTAAATTTGAACAAGAATTAAATAGGAAAATTAGATAATTAATTTTAATTATTTAATTGTGGAGGAAGTGGACCAATAATCAAATAAATTATGGGGGATTTGTTTAATTATGAGAAGACCTTAGTATTAGAGACATATTTAAATAAATAGAGTCTATTTATTTAAATAATCAGGAGGAAATAATTGATTGAATAAGTTAAACAACTTATTTTATTAAAGAGGACATTAGAAATTAGTGGTGTATTTAAATAAATATAAATGTACTTTATTTATTTAAATAGTCAGGAAGAATAAAAGATGTGAATTAATTAAATAATTAAGAATTATTTAATTAATGGATGAACTTGGATAGAAGGACAATCAAATATTTTAATTATGCTTAGAAGAATTATGGAAAAATTGAGTTCGCAGGCCTAGGTCAATTTTATGTGTCTACAGGTACCTTCTAAGCCATGGTGTAGTAACAACCACCGAGCTTGTAGGGTATTCAATGTTCTATCCATCTATAACTAGGGCCTCCAATTTTTTTTTCTCCTAAACACAATGACACAAGTAATAATTTGTTACCTCTTTATTTTCTTCATCTGCAATAACTACATAAATGTGACCTACATTGATATGTGCTTCAAATTAGATGAATTTAGTCAACATTACAAAAACACTAAAAAGTAAGATAAAATTAGGAATTGCATAAACTATGCAAGTAGATATATTACGTGGTTGAACTAGATCTGATATGTGATCAAAGTCAATCTATGATTCCATTAGTGTGATTTGTAGTGCAGTCAGGAGTTGATATGTGTCAAGTGGGCTTAGACTTCATAACCACCATTCATCAACCCACTCCTTTAATTCAAACTCATTCCAAGATTGATATGTATAAGAAGAACAAAAGCATACCATATTCTATGTTTGAATACTCCATAAACCTACATTAGTGCTTCTGAAAGAATGTAGCTCACTTGATCCTATCAATGTACAACAATCCTCATATTTTACAATGTTAGTTTCATCTATCAACCAAAAAAAAATTCAAACTAAATACTTACGTTCATTACCTAGACCTATTGTAGCATTACAACACTCAATGATTGATTTCACATTTTTCAACTTCACATTGTCTTTATACATTAACTCTTCTCATGCTATGGCTCTTTTGATACATTCTCCTGCATCATCATGCTCCCCCTTTCCATACCTGATCTCAAAAAAGTTCCACATATGTTGAACACCTATAATATTATGCATCCTACTCAACCAATAGAATATATCTGAGTTATTTAACTTTGATGCACAATTATTTGATCATATGATATGTTGATAAAATGATAAGCCCCTTCTAGCCTAATCATGGTAGAACACCTGAAAGAAACCTTGCACAAACTAATCTATAAAATATGTATGATCATCACTGATATAAAAATGATATTCCCTTATGACCTTTTTGTCATCCTTTGTACTATGACCAGCGTAAATGAATGCAATATGCACAAATATTGCAACATGTGTGGAGTTGTCTATGATTGCATCTCATGCTATGGTTGTAGAGTGTAGTTCTTTGAAACTTTGACGATTGAAACAATGATATCAAGTGGAAATGTTTCCTTGCATAAACTGAATTACGAGTCCAACCATCGAGCTTTATAGGTATGCTTTGCATACTCATACTCTATAGTCTCTCAAAATATGGACATAAACTAATACACTGTAATCTTTTCAATAAGAAAATTAGACCATTTTTCTTCTTTACCATATTTTGTATTGTAGGCCACTATCTTATACTTGTTGAATTCTACTATTTCATTTCCAATTGCATGTGTGTTGCAAGTATGAGCAGTTTTTTATTGTCATTTATGTCAACAAGCTTGTGTTGTCATTGATGAGCAGGAGATTGTTGCAAGAGTATGTGTAGTTGTTGGTTTTTTCTATATTGTTGCTTTAATTTTTCTTTGATTAGTTTCATTATGATGTCATTAGTAAGCTACTAGTGTCAACCTATAGTGTTTCTTTGATAAGATTATGTCTATGGATGTATGGTTGAGTTTCTAGGTTGCAGTTGGTTTTGTAGTATTGAAGAAGTACTGAAGATGATGAGGATGTCTCTCTAGTGCTTGGTTTCCAAGTGCTTTTGAGAAAATTTGATAAAAAGAGGAAACAATGAGTTGCAATACTGTTTTGGGTTGCAGAGTAGTGTTCTTGTGTTGCTTCACATTTCTTCTAGGTTGAAGATATACTTGTGTGTTTTAGATATATTGATCAAAGGCATTCATAGGTGTTATATTCAAAATTTGGTGTCCTGGATCTCTGTGCAAAAGAAGTTGTGTTTACCAATATGTGAACTATGTATTGTGGAGGTGTCTGAGAGAATTTTTTTTGCTCCATGTTTTTCTATAATTTTGTTTTAGGTCTTATGGATTTGAAGGCATAGTAATAGTGTTGGTATCTTTCTTAAGTTGAAGTTGTTTGAGGTTTGGTGCTTCAAAAGTTAGTTTCTTTGGTTACAGTGTATGGTAAATTTTTTGAGTGTACTGGGTGTGTACATTCTTTGGGTGGAAGTTTCTATGAAGGATTTTTTTGGATTGAAATGTGTTTGTGGAATATTCTAGATTGTTTTTCAGGTGACGTTTGTTGTCTGTGAGTTGTTTTTGGAAGCATGCACTCAAATTTTAATGGTGTTTACATAGGTAATGACCAACCTGAGTGTTTACATTAAATGTGAAGGTACTTCAGTGTTTGTGGAAGCATGGAATGGCATGTGTGAATGGATTTAGGTCCTAGCTAAGGTGTGTTGTGGCATGCCTTAATTCCTTTCCACCATGACAATGTTTTGGTGCTGAACTAATTTGAATTTACACGGTTGTGGTGCATGTTGACCTTGGAGAATGGTTTCAAGGTTGAAGATGATATAAATAAATGTTGATTTGTTGAGGGATTCCAGGATAGATAAGTATTATGTGAATGATATGAATTGAATATTTAAGGGTGTGAATTTGAGAAGTGCAGTGCAATATTTCTTGTGTAAGATTGTTGGATGTTGTGAGTAGAACGTGTCTATAATTATTTAGTCAGACTGCAAAGGTGTTGGTGAAATTGTGGTGGATTTTACTATTGCATTGAGATTGATTTATCTATGTAACATTCTTCTCTATCTTCTTTTCTACTCTAGTAGTGAGCCTTTACTTCTTCTAGGCAGTGTGCCCTCTAGCAATGAGCCCTTTTGTAATTGTTGTTGATATTACTTTATATTATGAGCTAATCCTCACCATGGTTTTTCCACATAAATATATTGTTCCCTTGTGTATGGTGTTGATTGTGTTTCAATTTTTGTTATTTTCTTTTCATGCTAAATCATTACAATAGATTAAGGGTTAATTGAATGAATATGGATCTGTAAGTTTATGAGGATTTCAAATTTTTAAGGTACAACTAATTCACCCCCTCTTAGTTATCTTGTGCATTTAACAATTGGTATCAGAGCGAGGTTCCTTGGAAGAAAAGCTTAACTTCTTGAGGTAGATCTGGGATGGCACACAAAGAGATTCATGTATTTCATGCAAAATATTATGCATTTTGGAAGACAAGGAAGGAAGGTTTTCTAGTTTATCTTGGATTTAATATTTGGAAGCATATTGCGAATGGATATACTATACCTACAAATGGTGGAAGTACCGATATTGAGATTAAGGCCCATGGAAGCAATGGTAAAGCAAGGCATGCTCTCTTAAATTGTCTTGCTAGTTTTGAATTAATGAAAGTTATGAATTTGAAAACTATTAGAGAAATTTGGGTAAAGTTGGAAAGCATTTATGAAGGAGATGATAAGGTCAAACAATCTAAGATGCAGAATCTAAAGATCATGTTTGATAACTTGTAGATGTCTAAAGATGAAAAAATTACAAGCTACATGCAAAGGGTAGATGAAATTGTCAGTTCTATCAAAGGTATTAGTAGAAAACTCAAAGAACAAGAAGTGGTAAATAAAATTATCATCTCTTTCTAAATATTATAGTCATAAAGTTTTCTCTATTTAGGAATTTGTAAATTTAAATCAATATACCAAAGATCAGTTGTATAGTTCTTTAACTGATTTTGAGATGAGGGAATTTGGTACAAATAGTGGTGCATAATTTGAGATTGATTTTAGGGTTGAAAAATTGGAGGAGACTAAGGAATCAGATTAGGAGGTTCTTGATGTTGTGGAAGCCAAATTTGTAAGGAGAATGAAGAAGGGTAAAAGAAGGTACAGTGGTAATTTTCCTTTCAAATGTTTTAGCTGTGGAAAGATAGGTCATTATGATGTCCAAATAGAGTTTTGAATAATAAAAATAAGGAGAACAAAGGTAAGATGATTAAGAAAAGTTATTATTTTAGAGAAGATGCAAGTACTTTTGATGATGAATCTGATTATGGATATTATGATGATGAATTCTTGTTCATGGATTTAAAATATGAAACCAATTCCACTAAATCTAAGAGATGTGTGAAGGAAAGCCCTCTAGAGATAAAGGATAAGACTGGAGGTATTTTCGTATCTTCTTTTCATGAAATAAAGGAGAAGAACTACTAGATTATTTGATAGTGGATGCTCTAATCATATGACCTGTGATAAGATTAAGTTTTTTAAACTTAAAAAATACAAAAGAGGATGTGTTAGATTTGGTGATGATGCATCTGCTAAGATATATGGAAAAGTTTTTATCAATTTTGATGGCAATCATATCACTAATGATGTTTAATATATTAAGGGTTTGAGGAATAACCTCGTGAGTGTTGGAAAAATGTGTAGCAAAGGATACAATCTCATGTTCTAGGATGATGGATGTGATATCATAAAAGGATTTGGGACTGTGATTCCTGCTAGAAGAAGGATAAATGGAAATGTTTATCAATTTAAGGGTGTTTATGGTCATTTCTTTATGAATTAGATTAATAAAAGATGGTTATGGCATAGGAGGATGTTTCAAATAAATTTTTATAACCTAGTAAGAACCATTTCAATTCAAGCTATGAGATATTTTCCAAAGATTACAAATCCTATCAATGTTTGTAAGGATTGTCAAGTTCTAAAGCAAACAAGAAGAAGCTTCAAAATCAAAGAACAATCTACTACTGGATTGTTGGAATTTGTACATACACATATTTTTGGTCATACAAGAATAAGAAGTCATCAAGGTAACATGTATTTCATGCTATTGACTGATGATTATTCTAGAATGGCATGGGTTACTTTTCTCAAAGAAAAATCATAAGCTCTAGACAAGTTTAAAGAATTTAAAGTTATGGTTGAGAATGAAATGGATATGAAAATAAAATTTTTGAGGTCTAAAAAAGGTGGAGAGTTCACCTCCAATGAGTTTAAAATATTTTATGAGAATCATGGCATAAAAAGGCACTTGTCTTCCCCTAGGACTCCTCAACAAAATGGAGTGGTTGAAAGAAAGAATATGACTATTTAAGAAGCTAAAAGGACAATGATGAAAGAAGAAAATATACTAAAACTATACTAAAGAGAAATTATTCATACAAATGTTTATATAATTAATAGAGTTCAAGCAAGACAAAACAACACAAAGACTCCTTATGAGCTATGGTGCAGAAAGATACCTACTAGCAAGTACTTAAGAGTGTTTGGAAGCAAATGTTATATTAGAAGAGATGAAGAAAACCCAGGAAAGTTTGATGCAAGGTCTGATGAAGGTATCTTCCTTGGATATTCTACTAGAAGCAAAGCATACTAATGCTACAAGAGATTGAGAAATATTGTTGAGAATAAAAGTGTCAAGGTTGATGAAGAATTATAGAAGAATTTAGTGGTGATAGATGGATATGAATTAGATGAGTCTTCTTGTAGAGAAGAAGAAAATGCTAAAGAAAAATAATGTTGTCATATGATTTTCATTGATGTCAAAAGTGGAAAAAGTGCAAAATGGCAGTGTCATCATACAAAGGAATACAATTAACATATTAGTGTTCAAAATTGTGGTGGTTGGTTGAGAGCTTCCAAGTGTGTAATTTGTAGGTTAGCTTGGTGACAAAAGAGTTCAATTTGAAGTGTTTATACTTAGTCTTGGATGATCTACATAACAATGCTATATTTCTATGTTGACTGCTTGTTGCAAGTTACCAGTAGCTTAAGTGGAAACTTGAGCCCTTTGTACGATGTGGGTGATCGAACCCTCATATCTAGACTGTTGGTTGATGATAGAGAATCACATCAAGGTGGTATTATCTGTTTGACGTGACTGTGTTATCATTCTCTTTGATGTGGCGATTTCATGCTTCAAATCCTTGTTGTGAGGTGATCAAAGTGACAATGGAGCTTTGACAAGATAGTTTTATTCATCCCTTCAATATTCCATTGGTGGGTCTCACAATGAAGTATGTCATGGATGGAAAGTGTGACATGTAGTACAAATATGATGTCACTGACAAGTGACAATTGTTGTTTGCATTATTTAGGGTGTTGTTGCAGAAGAAAGTGTAGATGCATAGGCATCTAATCGGTGAGACCTCAATATGTCGGCATGATCCTTTTCAGCATCCCTTTGACACTGTGATGGTGGCATGCGAAGAATGGTAAAGTTATCAATGAGACAATGCTTATTCAGAAAGAGGAATTTTGGAGTGCCCTCGACACAATGATAAGTTTGATGATAGTTGGTGGTGATATGGAGATGATGATGAAGTAAACTCTTGATACATGGTGAAGGATGATAGCTTGGATAGGAAATTCATATCCTTGTTGTGAATTGTGTGTAGATGATGTGGATATGCTTATTGAAGCCAACTTATCGCGGAGAACACAAGAGTTCAGTGTGAGTAATCTATAAGTCCCTTCGATGTGATGAGGCATGATGATCATGAAGTGGTGAGATCAATGACTGGGATAAAAGGAGAACAATCAGATAGTGATGTATTAATGCTAAAGAGATGAATATAGAACCATGGATCTTGGTCCATAGTGACTAGATCATTGGTCAAAATTTGAAGATGGTAATTTCAAACGGTTAAATTCGTAAAAGCGGTTTGTGACTAAAAACCAACTAGAAGAGTAAAATAAATTGGTATACCTACTCCAAAAATCTTCTTAATTGGTGATTTGAGTTGGAGAATAGTAGTATAGAGTGCTAGGAGAATAGAGATTGGATCCAGATCTTGTCAATAGATAATTACATTAAATGTGTATCAAATTTAGGGTTTACAGATCACCAATCTTAGAAGACTCTCCATGATAAAATTTAATGCTAGTATGGATTGATATAGAGAGTACTTCCTAGAGAAGAAAGAGAAAAAATCCTTAACAAATGCACTAATTGAATTGGTCGATGATGCACAACTCGAGGAAAAGTCTACTAGTTATCAAAGAAAAGAATGTTAATGAGGTAGTGGAAGTGTGTGAATAAGAGTTCGGTAAGGTGAGAGAGAAAAGTGTGAAGGAAGAGTTAGAAGCGTCAATGTGTAGAGAAAGTGATTACATAGAAAAAATGCACTATGCCTAAATAAGATGAACCAAACAAAAAATTTGGAATTCAACCCTAGATTTATATTCAGTGTAAAACCCTTGATAGTATTAGTGCTTTTTTTTTGGGTTTCACTCATTCAAATTGGTGTATTAAAAAAAAAGGGATGTGGTGTTGAGCAAGAAATAGATGCAAAGAATAGAGATTCAAAAAATGAGGTTAATGCAAGATGGATAAAGGGGTGCACAGTAGAAGGAGAGTTGTAGAGTGGAAAACATACATGTAAGTGTAGTTACAAAAAATTTGCAATAGAGGTCTGACACTAAAATTCTAATATTCAAAATTGTAAATCTGATTGGTGGGTGCCATTAGATATTTTGGTAGAAGCTTAGAATAGGGAGTGGGTACTTCCCTGGAGTGGATTCTCCTAAAACCAGGGGATTGGAGTCTCTTTAGGGTTGATTCCCTTAAAATTATTGTAATAGGGCTTTATTTGTGAGGCTGGATTAGGACAATAGATCCTAGCAGAATTTCTCACCATGGTTTTTCCCAACCTTGGGTTTTCCATGTACATTTGTGTTATGTGATGAATTCATGCATGCTCTCTCATGTATTTTCCTATTAAATTTTTTATCTCTATAATAAAAGATCAAATAATTAATCTACATTAAGGGTTGAAGGTAAAAATTTCAATATCTACTGATTCACCCACCTCTCAGTAGATCACCATGTTCCAATAATTGGTATTAGAGAACTAGGTTCCCTAGGTGAAGCTTAATCAGCTCGGGTAGATTCTAGTAGTGTGAACACATTGAATAATCAAGAAGGTTCAAGAAATCCACCTTGGTTTGATGGAACAAACTACGCTAAGTGGAGTTCATTGATGAAGGGATATCTGAGATCTTTAGGACTTGATGTCTGGCTGTTAGTCAAAATCAAGTACATTATCCCTGCTACTCTTCACAATGATGTTGTAGGAAAGGACTATGAGAACAATGTATTATGTCTTGGAAAAAATGGAAAACATCTATGTAGGAGACAATAAGGTGAAGTTGGCAAAGCTTCAAGTGCTAAGAGAAATATTTGAAGGCTTAAGGATGACTGAAGAGGAGAAGATTGCAGACTACCTTATAAGAGTTGACGATGTAGTAAAATCTAGCAAAGGATTTGGAGAAGAGGTTAAAGATGATGTTGTTGTCTTAAAAGTTTTAATGTATATGAAAAATAAATATGACCCAAAGATCTTTTTAATAGAAGGAAGAGAAGTGGACAAGCTTACCCTTGATTAATTTCATGGCATATTCATGTCATATGAGATGAGAATGGGAGATACTGAGTCGTCTAAAAGAGAAGTTGAATTCAACATTGTAAAAAGGGAAAAGGATGAAGTAGATAGAAAGGAAAAGGCTACAACCTCTACATAAAACCATAAGGAGGTGGAAGAAGAAGAAGCAAACTTTATTAGAAGACTGACGAGAGGATCCAAAAAGTATAAATGTAAGTTTCCCTTCAAGTTTTTCAACTATGGTAGAATAGGTCATCTTTCTTCTAAGTGCCCTTATGATAAAGAAGATAATGTTGAGCAAGAAGGAGATAGAAAAAATAAGAAACCTCATTAACCTAAATGACTTGGAGTTTTGGAAAGAAAAATAAGAGCTTGTAAATTCAGGAAGAAAGTGATTCATCTTATTCTAGTGATAGTTCAAATAATGAACACGATCGTGCTATTGTAATGGGGGAAGGTGAGGAAGAATTCATTTTTATGGTCAGGGACTCTAAGGATTAGAATGATGTACCAATTAAGGATTCTCATGATGAAGAAGAGGAAGCAGTTGTTGATCTTGAGGGGAAATTGATTAGTGCCCTTGAAGATCTTGATGAACTAAGAGACAAGTTTGGTGATCTTAAAAGAGAAAACAAGAAACTAAAGAAGAGTGCTCAAAAGGAGACTAATAAACAAACTCAAGAACTTGAGCAATACAATTAGATGGTGGTGTAGACATGGAAAATATATAGATTGATCCTATACACCTCATCTCCATCTTACTAACCTTGTTTCTTGCTAAATCATCCCCTTTACTAAACAATTTAATTAAATAATCTTTATTAGATTAAATTCATCATATTTCCTTTCTTAATTAAATAAATCAAATTTATCTAATTAAGTCATTCTCTTCTATTAATTAAATAAATCATTTTGTTCAATTAATCATATAGTCCCTCTTATAATTAAATAATTCACCTTATTTAATTAATTTCTAAAGTCATCTCTTCTAAATTAAATAAATTAAACTTTACTTGATTTAATCTAACATAAACCTCTTTTGATTAAATAAATCAAATTTTATTTAATTGAATCTAAAACCAATACTCCTCTCAACTTTGATTTATTTAAATCCTAAAATCTAAGTCAAAATTGTCAAATCATCTAATTTCTACCTAAATAAATCAAATAATGATTAATCCTATTCCTAATCACTCCAATCCTCTAGATTTTGCAACTTGCATCAATAAATCAATTTAATTGATTTATTAATTCATCTATTTTCCTTCAACTTGGCATGAAAAGGGAATATTCTTCAAATTTGAAAATCCCTCCAAAAGGGATGAGTACATCCAACAAGGCATTAAAGGCTCTTACATGTCCTTTGCCTTGAGCCAAGTGGCATTTATTCCATTCTTCCTTCCCTCCAACTTGTCATCTCAACAGTTTCAATTTCCACCTAACCATATTTATGTGCACATTCATCTAAATGTGCTCATTCCTCCTCCAATTGCATGTGGACAAGTGGCCTCCTCTCATTGGTTGGTCTTTTGTCCCACATTCATCCATTTTTATTATTCTTCCATTCTTCAAAAATATAAATAGAGGGATTCTCTATTGACTTTATATCCATCAACAAAAATCACAATCACTATAGGAATTTAGCATTTGATTTTATATCATGTTTGATATTTTGCAATCCATTTAGCTAGGTTATTGACAAATTGCATCAAGGAATCAACAATAATCATTAAAGATCATCAAATCACATCAAGGAGCTGGGAAAGGGCCATTTTACACATTAAAATGGCACCAATTCCCCCATGGGATTGACAGTTTGTTGATTAGAATAGGATTTGATTACTTTTATTGTTGTGTTCTTCATTTCATTTCCTATTTTCATGTTTCAATCTAGTTTCATGGGGAATGTTGATCTAACTTGCATAATGATCTAATTATATGTTTTTTCTCTTGTGTTTGTGCAGGTATAGGTTCACCATTCACATTTTTGTGCTAGAAGGAGGGCGGATCTGGAGAAATTCATCATGTTTTTCTAAAAGTTCTTGTGGTTTTTTTACTTTTTTTGTGTCTATAGGAAACTCCACTGCTATTAGTCCAACATCACAATATTGCACCACTACAAACTCCAAACTATGCCACTGGAGTCTTCCCACCCATAAAATTCAAATTTCAAACTGCATCGTTGGTTTTCTAAATCTCAAACTGCTTTGCTTGCTAAACTACACTGCAATCGCGGTCATTGTCTCTATGCAGAGCACCGCTCTCAGTCATCAGCGACACTATATTGCGTCGCTGACCTTCCCAAACTTTTTCGTACCCACGGATTGCACCATTGCAATTGGGTAAAAGGTAGATTTCAGTATATTTTTGAGCATGTGCTTTTTTCATTTTGGTTATCTTTGACTTCTAACTGGTTTTTAGTCTCTGTTTTGCAGTATTAACCAATTTTTTGCAGGTTGGCTTGATCAAAGTGAAGGAAGGAAATGGAGACCAAGAGTTCTGCATGTTATCATTAGCTCATTGTATCAAGTGTTTTTAAACACTTTGGGGAGAAATTATAATCCCTCTTCTATGGATTTTCTATATTCTTGCTTCTAGGATTTACTAAATTTCATTTGGGCTTAAAAAAGAAAAAAACAAAACGATTAAAAAGGACCATAGGTAAACTTACTAGATTTTTTTTTTTGGGACTTAACAAATGAACAAACAAATCTCACACTCCAAATTTTGTGCTTAAAAATAATTCATATCATGGCTTTGTGGTTAAAAAGAACATGTTTACTCTTTGTTTTGTAATCCCTTTCACAAGTTAATATCATCAAAAGGACATATGCACTTCTCTTGTGCTTCATAGCGATCTTGAGAATCAAGTCTTTTTGTGATATTAAGTTGTGTAAGTGATTACCTCCACATCTCAATTTGGGTTCCTAAAATTGATCAAAATCTTGTGAGTGTGAGTGGAGTGCATCACAAGTGTTCTCTCTTTGTTTCTCAACAAAGATCGATCGAACTATGGATGTACTTGTTCACTTTTGTTTATCCATAGAGGGCCTGCCTTGGTGGGAAAAATTATTCACCCCAAGGGAATGACCCAACTGGGAACACGCTAAATCCAAGTGACTTCCAACCGGTATATAAGTGTGGGTACTCGAGGAAAGTTTTAGTATCACAAGGATCATTCCGACAACAAGGGAAAAAATGGTGTCTTGATGCATGGATAGTCCCCCACAAACGAAATGCCCGCATTAAAACCCCTTGTTTAGAAAGGCCAAAATTCTTAGTTATTTGTTTGTACAAGAACGATCATTTTGAGGCCGTCCCACATTTTTACGGCTCTTAGTATAAATGAGAAATATGTCATGGGAGTTTCATGGGTATTAATGCTTGGCTGACCTGAGAAGTGTGTGTCATGGAGGGGAGCTAGTTTGGTCAAGCATCTAATCATCCACTGAGGCTAAGCATAACTGGATTTATCCAAGTGAGAACTCAACAAATATTGCCTCTTTCATCCTAGGGTTGTGCATAACTTTGAAATCAAAACGCTTTGCTTGGATCCAAAATATTTGAAACAAACATTCACAGCTCCTCATAATTTCAAAACCTTTAGGGGAGAAAATACCTTTGAAAAATCCATGTGCTCTTGCTTGCACTAGGGATTTCATCCTTAGAGGCTTCTAAGTATTTGGGTTTAATCATAATTTGTTCTCACTAAAGTCAACATTAGGAAACTTTTTCCTTAATTTCCTTGATTCTCCACATAATGGACTTTGTGGGATGAGAAGAAGTTAGGACATTAGACATCTAGTTTGAAAACCTAAATCAAGAATTGTTTATGGTAAAAGGAAGTCATTAAGCAAAGCTAAGAAACAATTGAACCCCACACATGTGTTCTCCCAAATGATTTCTTGAAAGATCAAAATCCGTAAACCAAAGTTCAAAATTCCTAGTCCAAAAGCTCATGAAGAACGCCTTTCAAAGCTCCACGAAGTTAGATAAAGGTTGGTCTATAATTTTTCTAATAAAGCTTCAAGGAAAAATCCTAATATGAATTTTATTGCCAACAAAATCCAGGTCTCTTTCAAAGGTTT
The DNA here is from genome assembly GCA_007115665.2 of Sequoiadendron giganteum. Taxonomy (NCBI): domain Eukaryota; kingdom Viridiplantae; phylum Streptophyta; class Pinopsida; order Cupressales; family Cupressaceae; genus Sequoiadendron; species Sequoiadendron giganteum. Next base: position 582,112,920 of record CM021108.1, on the reverse strand, counting down.
GCATTTCTTACATTGGAAGTACCAAACATGTTCTTTAACACTGGGGTCTTGTAGGAATGAGTTCTATCTAGGTCTAATCTAGGATCAAAGTCAATCATTCTCATCCATCCCTCAAAACATCAAAACCAAAAATCATCTAACCAACAACTCTTGAAATTTTTTAAAAATCATTCATGCTAGGCTTTTGGAAAATCCAAATCATCTTGTTTTATTAGATGTGTGTAGATGAATCCTTCTCCACATACTTAGTCAAATTATCAATCCTTGTTAACAAGTCTACCCTTTGAAACATCCAACATCTTAGGGTTTATAAGTTCATTATCCAAAATCAAAAAAATAAAATCAAACCAAAATCATCTTGTTTGGATAGGGTTGTACAGATGAATCCTTCTTTACACACTTAGTCAAATTATCATCTTGTGTACAAGTCTACTCTAGGATAACATCCAACCTCTTAGATTTTATGAGTTCACTATCCCAAACCAAAATCCAATCAAGCCGAAGTCAAAATCCAATCAAAGTCCCAAAGTTTACTATCTCCTTCAAGATTTCTCAAGAGTTCACTCATTCACATCCTCCACCTTTCGTTTATCACATCATCACAATTTGATCCTTAATCATTCTAGTTTTTCTCTTTTTGTGCCTAAAGTTTGATCAATCTAATGAATTAGATGTTCATATCAGAAATTCTTTAAAAAATGATCCCTAGTTTATGGTGCAAACTACATCGCAACAGAAGAAGAACATGGAAATAAAAAAAAGAAACATTGAATTTGAGAGACCTAAGCCAAACTGCTCTTGAAATGAATCCCATCGGATCAAGAAATCCCCTAACCAATCCTCCTCTACCATCAAAAGATCCTCAAGAAGAGGGTCAAGTGGAGGAAATCACTAACAATGTCTTAGGGATGACAAAAGATGAGGTCCTTGAAATGATTCAAAATCCCAAGACATAGAATTGTCAATACCATGATGAGGCTCAATCCCTCCCAATACATGCTTGAATTAGCAAAAGAAGGGGACAAAATACCTTCTGATTTTGATATAAGCACTATTATGGAGAAACCTCTTAGGATCATGCCCCCAATCTCATCCACACCTCCATTTTAAAGCATCATTCAAAGCATCTCGCAAACCATATCATCAATTTCTACAACTCAACCAATTGTTAACAAGGGGAGCTCATTGCTTCATACACTTCAAAAACATCCCCTTGTGAATAACCAAGATTTGGATACAAATACCATACTAGGTCAATCCATCCTATTAAATCCATTGCACCAATATGTTCCTCTCACATTTTATAAACACCCCAACCCATCCTCTTTTCATGCAACACCAACATATCCTCTTGACACGCAAACCTCTCTCCCCATGACCTCACAAAGAGAGGGTGGATTATTTGTAACTGGGGGAATATTTGACCCCTCATCATCACTTTTACAAGGGAGTACACCACCAGTTCCACTATTTCCATTAACATCCACACCACCCCTTAGGTTGGGCCTTCCCCCTTTTTCAACCATCAATCAACAAATTCTGAGCAACCCTCTAATAATAAATAAAAATATCATACCGAATCCTCTCATCTTTCCATCAACATTGAAACAATAGGTGGCAACCATTCAAGCAACCCCAACAATCAACACACCATCTACCATCCCCCAAGTATCTCAAAACATTGTCTCCTAAGGACCAAGCATATAAATTGTTCCATCCAGCACACAAACCCCAATTATCAATACAATGATACCACTCATCACAACAGCGAACACTGTTCCTAATCCGCCACCACAACCACCAAAACCCAACATGACAAACTCATTTAGCACTGTATTTCAAGCAACTCAACAAGTCGCCTATCAAAGGGAACTTCTACAAATTCAAAATCAACAATCTGCACAGATAGTTGCCCAACAAGCGTAGGCACAATTAGCGGTACAACAAGCACAACAGGTTATCCAAGCTCAAGCTTTACTACAACAATAGTAATCTACCCAAGCCACCCAAGCTGCACAAGAAGATCAAGCCTTACAAGCCGCATAGGCAACCCAAGTTGCACAAGAAGCCCAACAAGTACAGGCTCAAGCTCAATCCCAATATCAATCTCAACAAGTGCAAGTGCAAGCTCAATACCAAGCATAGCTACATGTAGCTCAACAGAAAGCATATCAACAAGCCCTATAGTAGTATCAAGCACAACAAGAAGCAACCCAATTACTAGCCCAACAACAAGCTTTGTTGGCACAACAAAAACAAGACCAACAACAAATGTTGTTGGCTTAAAAAAAATGCAGGCATATCAGGAAGCCTTAATCACACAAAAAAGCTTGCAAAAGTCTCCCACCAACACTACATCCATCACTCAAGCACCCTAACCACTTCAGAACACATTCACTCCACCCCTTCATCTGAAAGACAACATGACAACACAAATCAAATTTCTCTCATAGCAAGTGCTCGATCTCCAATCAGGGAAAACAAAAAAGACACTAAGCGATTTGTTCCCCTATCCCTTCGATAGGAGTCTTGAAATGATTCCATTCCCAAGGGGATTTGAAATACCTAAATTTGACAAATATCGTGGATTGGGAAACCATAAGGATCATATCAGGGAATTCCAAGTACATTGTATATAAGTCGCATATAATGATACATATCTAATGTGGCTATTTCCTCAAAGCTTGGCTAACCCTATGATGGAGTGGTTCTCTTGCTTGCCGACTGGCATCAAAACGTTCCAAGAGATCATAGATGCATTCTTAAAGAATTATGCATTCAACATTGGCATGGATGTTAGTCTAGAGGAAATATCTACGCTTTAACAAGGTAAGGGGGGAATCATTCACTTCCTTTCTATAACGATGGCAATCGAAGGCCAATAGGAGAAAGTGGGCCATGCCGGAGGAACAAAAAATTTGCACCATCATTTCCAATCTTGAAAAAACTTTAGCATTCCATCTAAAAATGCAGTACATTACCACTTACAACCAATTGATCCCCAAGGTGCTTAACATCGAATGAGCCCTTATTGCATAAGGGGGGACACCCACATATCCAGAACATCAAGACAACTGCCCTTCCACCAGTTATAATGAAAAACCTCACACGTGGGTGAAAAATAGGAACATCACTAATGACGGTGTGGTTGATGCCAAGGTCATAATTAGTGCTTCAAAGCAGAACACCCAAACATATCAGTAGCCACAAAATAACAATCGCAACAACAATCAGAGCAATGGGGTATCACAACAACCACCCAATAATCAAATCAACAATTTGAATAATCAAGGGGGACCACCTCCATGAAACAAATATCCCCCCAAGAGAAAGTTTATCACTCTTGGGGAATCAATCGAATATGTTATGAAGAAATTGGTAGATGAGAATCTCATTAAAATCCCTACTTTTGAAAATTATGAGGAGCCCCAAGTGAAACCACCTTGGTAAAATGAAAAATACCTTTGTGATTATCATAAAATCAAGGGGAACACAACAACCAATTGCATGAAGCTGAAAAATATAATCCAAGATCTCATTGATGACAAGATCATAAAACATGGAACAATGTGTTGGCAATCAAGACCTATAGATCTACATGAATTTGATGTCGGATCATAACAAAGGAAATAAAAAAGGGAAGAAAAATTATGGAAATGTGAACCATGTGTATGAAAAAGTTGTCACATCCCTAGATGAATTGGTCACTATTATTAGCATCAAGGGAGCCAAAGCTTATTGTGGAGTCACCACACGTGGCGGAAAAGTCACCATTGTTGGGTCATCACAACCACCTAGGGAATCCACCTCAAATCCAAAATTCATTCCTAACGGCTATAATGTCTTGGACCAGTTGAAAATAACCCCCTCTTAGATCTCCATCATGGAGTTACTGAAGATCTCATTAGCCCATAGAGAAATCGTTGAGGAAGCATTGGCTTCATCTACTATCTCCGCCAATCTTGATACTGAACAATTCCAAGCTATGGTAAGAAATATTACCACTGCAAATCTCCTTACTTTTTTTTATCAAGACTTCCCCACCCAACCATCTTACAATTTTTCACTCCACCCTGAAGTCCTAGTTCTTAAAAACAAAGTTAATAGGGTCTCGGTGGATGGGGTGTAGGTCTAAACATTTGGTATCTCAAGCTCATAAAGAATATAGGATTCTCCAAGGATTCCATCGAAAAAGGAAAGGGCATCACAATCAAGGCATATGATGACCAAGAAAGAGTGTTTCAGGGAACTATCCAACTCCCTATTCAAGTAGGACCAACCATTATGGAAACCACCTGCCAAGTCCTTGACCTTGATTTTCCTTATAATACCCTCCTAGGATATCCATGGATCCATGGGATGCGAGCTATTGCATCAACCTTCCATCAGTGCGTCAAGTTCTCATATCAAAATCAAGAGGTCACAACCTATGGTGATCCTGAACCCTTTGCCTACTGCAAGAACCTGGAAGCAAACTACTATAAAATCCCTCAAGTCCCAAAGAATGATGAAGGCCCTTCCACTCCGTATGTAGACCCAGCTACCTTGGCCTCCACTTCTAAGACAAAGACACTCACCATTCCTGATATATCTGAAATCAAGCTCATTATCCAGGACAATGGGTGTGGGGATAATAAAATGAAGAAAATTTCTTTCGTCATAGGAGAGTTACCTCAATATCCTAGGTCACATGGGTGACCCCAACCAGCTGAAACACCATCCCAGACTTTCAGGGTTGATCATTCTAGATTCTGATGTTGGGGTATCTAAGTCGGGAGATAGTAGATGAAAGAGAAATATCAATCTCACTATACCAATATGAAATGCTCATGCCTAATCTTCCCATGGATGAACATAGAAAAGGATTACAAATGATGCTTGGTATGGGCTATAACAAAAATGAAAGTTTTGGAAAAAGAAACAATGGTCGATTGGAACCTATCATTCCTGAGATGTGTATGAGAAATATTAGCCTCAGATGTACTCATCTAAGTATAACCATACATGGTAGAAGTCCCCCCATTAAAGCAATCAAGACTCCCCCTCATCTATCGATAGCCACCCTTCAGTTACCTGTATCCACAGGTCGAGCCATAGACAACTTTACCTTTGACATAATTGATGTGTGTAGTAGTAGTGATGATGAGGATATGATAACTGACTTACCTATGCTTTTTGAGGATTCCTCCCTTCTCATGATCAGTACCCTATCTTTTGAGTCAGACCATCAAACCCATGAAATAAACCTAGTCTATCCCCAACTCATCGATTACAACCAACGAGGACCACCAATTTGGGACACTTTAAATAATGATGAGGCACTCTTGAAATTCATGGGATTGTGGGACACGGTACCATGTGGGGATCACAAATTTGGGTTCGACATCATACTGGATAGACACACCTATTACGGGGAAATGATTGAATCCTTTAGTCGCAAAAGTGAAAACCTGAGAATAATCTCTAGGTGTTTGAGTGAAAACCACATTGTGGCACTCTCTGACTTGAAAATAGTAAAAATAAAGGATGTATCCAATGGTGAAAACCTCGCAGAGGTGCCAGAGGATGAATGATTAAATCTTCCTCTCAGTGCCATTCACCAAGAGAAGTTAGTAGTTCTGGCAGAACAGTGCAATCCGGTTAATCTGGGAATAGAAGCAACACCACACATAACATTCTATGCATAATCACTCTTGACAAAAGAGTAGGAACTCCTAGCTGCATTCCTAAAAGAAAGAAAGGTGAAATTTACATGGAGCTATGTCGACATGCTTGGGCTTGATCCAAAAGTTGTAGTTCATCACCTAGCTGTGTAGCTCGAAGCAAAGCCAGTTAGGAAAAAGCTGAGAAAAATGCATCCCCAAATAGCATTATTGGTCAAAATGGAATTACAAAAGCTCCTAGATGCAGGATTCATATGACCAATTGATTATCCAGAGTGGGTGTCAAACCTTGTACCTATTTCAAAGCCCATTGGGGGCATCCACATCTGCATGAATTTCAGAGATTTGAGCAAAGCATGTCCCAAGGATGACTTTCCACTTCCCAACATCGATATGATCATGGATATGATGATAGGACATGAGATGCTATGAGTAATGGATGGATTCTTAGGATACAATCAGATCATGATAGCTAAAGATGACCAACACAATTCAACTTTCACTTGTCCATGGGGGATATATTGCTAGAATATGATGCCATTCGGGTTGAAAAAAATAGGAGCAACCTACCAGAGGTCTATAAAATTGATATTTCATGACATGATCCATAAAACTATGGAAGATTATGTGGATGAAATACTGGATAAATCAAGGAAACGACGGGACCACATATCAGCTCTGAGCTCCATTTTTGATAGATTGGAAAAGTACAAGGTTTGACTTAATCCAAAGAAGTGTGTCTTCAGAGTGCAATCAGGCAAGCTACTAGGATACATTGTTTCATTGAGAGGAATTAAGGTATATCCCACCAAATTCAAGGCAATCCTTGAAATGGAGGCACCTAGGACATTGAAGTAGCTAAGAGGCCTACAAGGAAGACTCCAATCTATCCGTCGATTCATAGCGCAACTAGAAGACAAGGTAATCCCATATTCTCTTCTACTCCACAAGGGAGTAGCATATAAATGGGATGAGAAATGTGATCAAGTGTTTAACAAGATCAAGGAGTATTTGCTCACACCACCATTCCTTATGCCACCGATTCTAGGAAAACCATTGATCTTATACATATCGGCAAGAGTGGCAGCCCTTGGCGCTCTCTTAGGCCAACATGATGAAAATGGGAAGGAAAAGGATATCTACTACATCAAAAAGACCATGGTAGGACATGAGTTTATCTACACACCTATTTATAAATCCTACTTAGTAGTCATATTTGCAGCATAGAAATTCAAATATTACATGCTAACACATCATATAAAGCTCATTGCAAAAATAGACCCACTCAAGTACCTACTTTCTAAAGAAACTCTCACAAGATGAATGTCTAAGTGGGTTATGATCCTGACAGAGCATGACATTGATTATGTGGAATGAAAGGTTGTCAAGGGATAAGAAATTGTAGATCAACTGACAGAAGCACCAATATATGCAGAGAATCCACTTATTTCAGAGTTCCTTGATGAATCAATCTTCAATCTTAGTGTAGTGGATCATTGGAAAATGTATTTTGATGGATCCTACATGGGTCAGAAGCGACAATATTCTTCATCACTCCATAAGGGGACTACATACCTAAATCATACAAGATATCATTCTCATGCACAAACAACATCATGAAGTATGAGGCTCTTGTCATAGGGTTGACGATTGCAGTGTAGTGGTAGATCATGGCTCCTAAGGTCTATGGAGACTAATAGCTCATAATCAACTAGGTAAACAATGAATATAAAACAAATGATGACTAGTTAACCCCATAAAAAAAGTTGGTAGAAAGCCTTAAAGAGTCCTTCATTGATATCACATTCAAATAGTTACCAAGAGAAAATAACAAAGCAGCAGATGCAATGTCTATGATCGGATCACTCCTAGAGATCTCGCACAATGTCCCAAAATGATAATTCCTCATAGAGAAGATTCTCGTACCAGAATTCGAGATACCAAAGTCTGAATTCGTGTGTGAAATAATTGGTCCTGGTAATCCTTGGTACCATGATATTTACACTTACCTGAGAATAGGAGTCCTTCCCGCTGACACAACCCAAAACCTCAAAAGAGATTTTTTCAAAAAGTAATCCTATTTTGTCATCCTAGGAGATAACCTGTATCGTAGGAGCATCAAAGGGACCCTTTTTCATTTTCTAAACACTGAGGAAGCCTTGACTTCTTTAACCAAGGTACTTAAAAAAATTTGTGGTTCACACTTGAGCGATTGGCCAAGAAACTGCTAAGGACGGGATACTATTAACCTAAAATGGAAAGAGAGGCACATGACTATGTCAAAAGGTGTTTGTAGTGTCAGCAGCATGGGGACCTCATCCATGCACCAGCTCAAGAGCTCAACCCAATTATCACACCTTGGCCCTTTTAACAGTGGGGGCTTGATCTCATTGATAAATTACTCCCACCACATCTAATGGGCATAACTTTATCATCACCACCACAAAATACTTCACAAAGTGGGTGGAAGCCATTCCAATGACCTACATTACAAGAAAGAAGATATCCAATTTCATCCTAAATTATCTTATTTTCTGGTATGGTGTCCCTCAAGCCATTATCTCAGATAATGGGACACCTTTCAAAAATCAGGATGTTCACGACGTATGCCAAAAGTTCAAAATACATTGCTTTTCCACTCTATATTATTCCCAAGGAAATGGCCAAGCAGAAGTTACCGATTAGATAATCTTGAAGATCCTCAAGAAAACAGTCAATGATGTCGGTCATGATGATCCTGGTCATTGGGATAATCCTTCTTGTCACCAAACTATCTAGCAACTCTATCTGGGAGATACCTCTCTATCATGGTATGCTCCCTACCCTGCATAAGCCTTTCCTAACATGCAAAGAATAACTATTGCACATCATCATACTAGGGACAACCACCAAGCCATGGCCTCCATGTAAACACTGTCATCTCATCAATGACCCTCCTCTAATGGGTGATGCCACCTACCCCTGTGTGAGTGAACTTGGTCTAAGCCCCTCCGTATCACCAAACGATGGGATCATCTGGCTCTAATGTAATTGGTAACTTGTGGATGAAGCACTACTTTGTGCTCCCCGACCCAAACATGTAGAATTGTGACCCTTGCCCGAATGGCCCTGCTATCCAAATATGAAAACTCATGAAGGTCTCAATAGAGCGAAGCTAGCATCACTGGCCCCAATGCAAAGCACTCCCTATGGTGGAGCATCCACTCTTATGCAAGACCCCATCCTAGGTTGAAGTATTGCCCATGCCGATTTGGCACCACAAGACCAAAAATGATAGCAACTACAATCAGTCTAAAAGTGGTAAATATGCCCCTGTACCTCTCAAGCTCTATCTGACCCTCATAAAAGATAATCTCATCGAGCTCGATGACCTCGAAGCACACATCCCTCCTAGCATCCACATCATAGATAACTCTCTCTTCATGGATAGGTAGTGGAAAGGATGCCCTAGACATCCTCCAATGTGACTATAGTCTCCCCTGTGGGCAAGTGAAATGAGGATGTCTCACTATGCCATCTCTCTGCTAGGGCAGTCATCATGCCCAAATGTGTCCTAAAGGGGGTTGCATATGTAACATACCATAACCCTATCACCTCGAGGTTCTGTTGTATAAACTCGTGCATACCAACTAACCAAATCATAACTAGGGACCAATGCTCTGGTCAATGTAGTATCTCGAGGTCCTCCTACATAAGAAAAGCCACAATGTCAAGTTTCATAAAAAATCAGGATCTCATTCTAGGTTTTTACAATTAAAACAACAAGTGTGTCATTGTTTGCAATTGCGATGGAGTTTGTAAATTCCAAACTGCATCGTTGTGACGCAGTTTGACCCCTTAAAACTCCAAACTATGCCACCGTGTCATAGTTTGACAGAGCCCCTAAAACCTAAATTCCAAATTGGCTCGCAGTGGTGCAGTTTGCACATGTGCCTGAGTTTGCCTAAAACCCTAATTTCTAAACTTCATTGCAGTTGCCTAGTTTGCGAATGTAGCACTGCTTCTAGGCTTCCAATGGTGCTAAACTACATCACTTGACCTAAATTTGACTTTGGACCCTGTTAAATGCGCTCAAAAAATCAAAAAAATAAAGTGGGTAAGGGTCACATACCGGTGGTCCTACACCGGCTGGCCGCTAGTAGACTCACACTCAATTAGACACGTGTCAAGGAAGCTCTCATTGCACCATCTCGATCAGTATTCAGAGCTCAAAGAGAAATAATCTCAAAAGGCTAAGTGTGCAAATGAATTGAAAGTGACCCATTGGGGCTTGTTTAAGCCTAAAAATTAGGGTTTTTTGACCCCATTTAGTTGTCCAATTAGGGTTTTGGATCCTCGATCCCATTTTCTCCTGACCGAGGGCCGTTTTGCATCATTTTTTCACTTTTTTTGCATCCTGGACCATTTTTGGACCCGTCGGGAAGCTTGTCCTCTTTTTTCACGAGATCACCCAAAAATCAGAATTTTCATCCGATCTCTCAAGGGGGCAGTATACCAACGTAATCCTTCTCACTGGGGCAGCAGTGGGGGAAAACAAAAAAATGATTTTTTTAAAAAATTTTGATGTTGGCAATTTATTCTTTGAACCAATGGAATAGGTGCATTGCTTCAAAGAGGGGCAAAATGTAGACACAAAAAATATACAGATTGATCCTACACACCTGATCCTGATCTTACTAACATCGTTTCTTCCTAAATCATCCCCTTTACTAAACAATTTAATTGAATAATCTTTATTTGATTAAATTCATCATATTTCCTCTCTTAATTAAATAAATTAAATTTATCTCATTAAGTCATTCTCTTCTATTAATTAAATAAATCATTTTATTTAATTAATCATATAGTCCCTCTTATAATTACATAATTCACCTTATTTAATTGCTCTCTAAAGTCATCTCTTCCAAATTAAATAAATTAATCTTTATTTGATTTAATATAACATTGCCCTCTTTTGATTAAATAAATCAATATTTATTTAATTAAATCTAAAATCATTATTCCTCTCAACTTTGATTTATTTAAATCCTAAAATCTAAGTCAAAATTGTCAAATCATCTAATTTCTACCCAAACTAATCAAATCATGATTAATCCTAATCCTAATCACTCCAATCCTCTAGATTTTGCAACTTGCACCAATAAATCAATTTAATTAGTTTATTAATTCATCTATTTTCCCTCAAATTGGCATCAAAAGGGAATATTCTTCAAATTTTAAAATCCCTCCAAAAGGGATGAGTACATCCAACAAGTCATTAAAGGCTCTTACATGTCCTTTTCCTTGATCCAAGTGGCATTTACTCCATTCTTCCTTCCCTCCAACTTGTCATCTCAACAATTTCAAATTCCACCTAACCATATTTATGTGCACATTCATCCAAATGTGCTCATTCCTCCTCCAACCACATGTGGACAAGTGGCCTCCTCTCATTGGTTGGTCTTTTGTCCCACATTCATCCATTTTGGTTATTCTTCCATTCTTCAAATCTATAAATAGAGGGATTCTCTATTGACTTTATATCCATCAACAAAGAGCACAATCACTATAGGCATTTAGCATTTGATTTTATATCATGTTTCATATTTTGCAATCCATTTAGCTAGGTTATTGACAAATTGCATCAAGGAATCAACAATCATCATCAAAGATCATCAAATCACATCAAGGAGTTGCGAAAGGTCCTTTTTCCACATCAAAATGGCACCAATTCCCCCATGGGATTGATATTTTGTTCAATAGAATAGGATTTGATTACTTTTATTGTTGTGTTCATTTCATTTCCTATTTTCATGTTTCAATCTAATTTCATGAGGAATTCTGATCTAACTTGCATAATGATCTAATTATATGTTTTTTCTCTTGTGTTTGTGCAGGTATAGGTTCACCATTCACAGGTGGTGAACCTGAAACTTCAATTTAAAGAAGCTTAAAAAATGGAAGAGGTGATGAAATTCAAACTAGAAACTAAAATGGATAGATGTTTGAAGATTGAGGCAAAAATAGTTTCCTTACGAAAGGAGTTGGAGAAAGCTAGTGAGCAAGTCAATAAGGGTCTAAAATTAAAACATGGTTGAGACATTCTAAATGAGTTGATTAGCATGCAAAATCAAACAAATAAAGAAAAATCAGGGTTAGGACTAGAGAAAGGAATGAGCTCATTTGTTGATGACTCTATAAAATTCTATGAAAGATTTAGCACAAAAGAAAAATCATCCTCTAGCTGTGAAAAATCCAACAAAAAGGAAGCCTTTGAAGATGAAAAGAAGGTTGTAGATATAGAGAAATCTGATAAAGAGAAGAAGTTAAATGAAAACAAGAAAGACAATGAGAAAGCCCCTATTCAGTCAAAGAAGAAAAAAAATATTAAAAGGATAGATGATGAAGGTTTCACGAGAGTGCACTGTTCAAGAAAGACAAGACAAAGAAGATTTTCACCTCCAGTTGTGGGAGATGCCATGACTAGGTACTCATCATACTTCTATGGGTATTGCTATACATGCAATCATTTTGGTCATAGGTCTAGAGAGTGTAGAGTCATTCCAAGGAGGAATACAAACTTTATAATAAAAAAACCATTTACTCCCTTGGTTGACAACAATATAATCTGTTACAATTGCATCAATTTTGGTCTTATAGCTAGAGAGTGTAGAAAAAAATTATAAGACCAAATGTTCTGTCTGAAAAGAAAAAAACTCACTCCCCAAAGTGAAAAAGGAAACTAAAAGCTCTGAGGATAAGGAAGAGAATGCTAAGAAGAAACCTAATAAAGTGGGGAAGGAGAAAGGACAAAGTTCCACTCAATCCATGATTTCCCAAAAAAACATTGTATGCAATAAATAAAACTTGTGGGTGATTGATAGTGGTTGTTCCAAGCCGAAAGCCCATGACTGGAGATAAAAGAAAATTTGTTGAACTCAAGAAGTGTATCAAGGGTTAGTAAGTCTAGGAGATAATTCTGCGGTCAAAATTTGTGGTAAAGGGATCTTGATTTTAGATGGAAATAATAAGACAAAATATGTCCTCCATGTTGAGGGTTTGAAACATAACCATCTTAGTGTTAGCCAAATATGTGACAATGGGTACAAAATTGTATTTAACTCTAAGGGCTTCAAGATAAGAAAGAATGGTCAGACAATTGCACAAGGGATAAGGAAAGATGAGAGTTGGTTGTGGCATAGAAGGCTAGGGCATGCAAAACTTTGACAATTTAGTGAAGATAAGCTTAAAAGGACTCGTTAGGAACATACCTAAGATTGAAAAACCTGAAAATCCAATCTACAAAGGATTCCAACAAGGAAAGAAAACAAGGTTTAAGTATTGAGAAATGCTGCCTCAATTGTCAGCTTGAACCTCTGTCAGAAAAGACTTGGCAAAAAATGTTGGTTTATGCCTTTACCGCCATACCACTATGGTCTTCTTATCTATTCTAGCGGTACTGCAGTGAAGGGTCTAGTGGTTACCGCCATATTGCATGTAGTCTTCTTCCTCACCGTAGTGGTAGCGGTATCGATCTTTCCATCCAGCTGGCGGTTACCGCCATACCACGGCCAGTCAAGTGGCTGACCACGATGGCCGTGGTAAGACCGCCAGCAGCCTAGCTGGCGATTACCACCATACCGCAGCTAGTCAAATGATTGACTGTGGTGGCCACGGTAAGACCGCCAATGGCCTCAGTTATTGCTATACAATGGCCATCCAAGAGGCTGACTGTGGTGGCCGTGGTAAGACCGCTAGCGGCCTAGCTAGCGGTTACCACCATACCACGGCCAGTCAAGAGATTGATCGTGGTGGCCGCGATAAGACCACCAGTGGCCTAGCTGGCGGTTATAGCCATACCGCGGTGAGTCTTAGAGCTGACAGTAGTAGCACGGTAAGGTCTGTGGAGAGCTCAGATGAGCTCGTTGACTAGATTGATCGAGTTGGACTCGGTGACAGAAGCGGTTGGTGAATGAGGTGTGGACACGTGGCTCAGTGTCTGAACGATGATTGGATGGAAACCAAAAGAGTAATTGCAGCAGGTGCAGGTTGACTCAGGGTGGCGAACATGACTTTATTTGGGTGAAGGCATTAATGCCTGGGTGGCTCGATGCAGGAAGATCGGTATGGGAAGATCATGGGTGTGATTGAATCAGAGATGAATGTACCTTGTGATTAGTTGTTGACTGATAGAATTGAATGCAACATATGACTTTGTAAGTTGAGTACTTTATTGCATGAGAGAAAAAATAAAATAAATTTGAACTAAAATGTTTGGAGAACATTGGAACAAAGAGATAATTCTAGTGTGACTACTATGAGTTGATCAAAGAAGACTGAATTTGTATGTAACTATTTTGTTACTATAATACAATTGTCTTGACTTTGTGTGGTGGGTTTTTTACTTGAAAAGGATTTCCCACATATATCTTGTGTCAATTGTGAATGCTCAATTGTGTGTTCTCTATTTTACATGTTGTATTCATCTCAAGTAGTTTTAGAAAGCTATTGAAACTGGTTTATGCTTTTCTCCTCTATTGTATTAATGTTAAGGGAATGTATTCCACAGTATTGGGTCTCTAGATCCTGCATTGTTTTTTCGTTCAAGTGGTATCAGAGTTTGGCCAGTTGTGTTATCCTTATAGGAAAGATTAGTTTTTTGTGCTAATACTATTTCAGTGGGAGTCTTGCATTGTTGAAACTTGTTTCTGTTTGAGATGACGAGTACATCTGGTAGAGTAGACATTGAAAAATTTAATGGCAGTCACTTTGAGTTATGGAAACTCAAGATAGAATACTTGCTTGTGGATAGAGACCTCTGGATTGTAGTGTCTGGAACTAAGCCACAAAGTACAACACAAGAAGCTTGGGATCTTGCTGATAGAAAAGCCAGAGGTTTGATAAGACTGAGTCTAGCCGATTATGTTCTCCTGAACGTCCATGAAAATTAGAAGTGTTTAGCTGGTTCAAAGAGTTTAAATCTTTGGTAGAGAATCAGACTGGAAGGAAAATTAAATGTTTGAGGATGGACAATGGTGGTGAATTTTGTTCTGCATATTTCAAGAGGTATTTAACTGATCATGGAATTAAAAGGCATAAGACAACGCCTTACACTCCACAACAAAATGGAGTTGTTGAAAGGTTGAACAAGATGCTGATGGAAAAGGTAAGGAGTATGCTGAGTAGTGTTGGTCTGGAGCAGAAGTTCTGGGCTGAGGCTGTGGCTACAACATGTTATCTAATAAATAGATCTCCTTGCTCTACACTTGTTGACAATAGACTTTTGGAAGCATGGTCTGGTAAGAAACCCTCTTTGAGGCATGTTCGTATGTTTGGCTATGAGGCATATGTTTATGTGCCAAATAAAAAAAGATCTAAACTAGATAACAAGGTTGTCAAATGTATTCTCATCGGCTATGGGATTGGTGTGAAAGGATACAAGCTTTGGAACCCTGTTATTGAGAAGGTTTTGTACAGCAGGAGCGTGATATTTCATGAGCTAAAATCTTCACTAAGTGATTAGTAGCTTGGGAAAAATCAGAGTGATAAGAAGAAGGATGCAGTTGAGATTCCCCAAACTTTAGAAAGGGAAGAGTTGCATGGTGTACCTGAGACTGAGGAGAGCTCAAGTAGCTCTAGAAGTTCTGACGATGAAGAACAACCTTAGCATGTAAGAAGATCTACACGAGAAAAAAGGAAACCTAATAGGTATGGTTTCTCTATGTTAGATTCAAACTGTGCCTATGCTTTAATTACCAACACTGATGAACCTAGGACTGTGAAAGAAGCAATCATCATGGCTGATTCAAAGTCTTGGCTGGAAGCCATGAATGAAGAGATGGATTCTTTGAAAAAGAATGATACTTGGAATTTGGTACCACTGCCTAAAGGGCGAAAACTTGTTGGCTGTAAGTGGATATTCAAAAAGAAGACATGCCTTGATGGAAGTGTTGAGAAGTATAAGGCTAGGTTGGTTGCAAAGGGTTTTTCTCAAATTGAGGGAATAGAATATGGAGAGATTTTTTCCCCTGTAGAAAAGTTGACATCCATCAGATTTCTATTGTCTTTAGCAGTTGTTTATGATTTTGAAATTGAGCAGATGATGTGAAGACAATGTTTATCCATGGTGAGTTGGAAGAAGAAATCTACATGTCCCAGCCTGAGCATTTTTATGAAAGAGGTAAAAAAAATTTGGTTTGGAAATTAAATAAATCTCTCTATGGTTTAAAGCAATCTCCTAGAATGTGGTACCAAAAATTTGACATGTTTGTGTTGTCAATTAGATTTGTGAGATCAAAATCTGATCATTTCATTTATTATAAATCTGAGAATGATCATGTGCTTGTTATTACCCTGTATATGGATGATATGTTACTCATTAGAAATAGCAAGACTATGATTTCTGATCTTAAATCTTAGTTGTCTGCAAAGTTCAAAATGAAAGATCTTGGTGCAGCATGGTACATTCTTGGAATGGAGATTACTAGGGATAGAACAAGCAGAAAGCTTTGGGTTAGTCAAAGTAAGTATGTGAAGATAGTTTTGGAGAGGTTTTGCATGGATGACTACAAGCAGCTTGTTGTTCCAATCATGCATGGAACTAAGTTGTCTGTTGAAGACTGCCCAAAGTCTGCCACTGAGATGGAGGACATGACTAGTGTGCCTTATGCATGTGTTGTTGGCAGTTTGATGTATGCTATGGTCTGTACAAGACTAGACATTGCCCAAGAACTGGGAGTTCTAAGCAGATTTATGGAAAATTCGTGAAGATCACATAGGGATGTTGTGAAGAGAGTATTCAGGTATTTGAAGGGGACTTTAGATTATGCACTGTGTTACCATGGAAATTTGGTTGCATCATAGAGGGCTCTCAGGATTCGTGGGTATGTTGATTTAGATTGGGCAGGGGACATTGACAATAGGCGATCCACCAGTGGATACACTTTCATGTTTAATGGTGGAGCAATCAGTTGGATGAGCAAGCAACAGGATGTAGTTGGTTTATCCACAACAGAGGCAGAGTACATGGCTGCAACTCACACCTATAAAGAAGTTGTTTGGTTAAACCATCTATGTTCAGACATTGGATTCAATGCTGGGCAGATTTCAATCTGCTGTGACAGTCAAAGTGCCATTTGTTTGGCAAAGAATCCACCTGTCATGCCAGGACCAAACACATTTATGTGCAATATCATTTCATAAGGGATATGGTTGAAGATGGCAAGGTTAGTCTGGAAAAGGTGGACACCTTGAAGAATGTTGCAGATGCTTTGACAAATCCAATTAGCACAAACAAGTTCAAATGGTGCACAAAATCGATGGGCCTTGGGGCCTATGACAGACAATAATTTTTCAGAGTCTGGAGGAAGCTGGGAATCTTAATCAAGTTGGAGCTTGTTGAGAAATGATGCCTCAATTGCTAGCTTGAACCTCTATCAAAAAAGACTTGGCAAAAAATGTTCATTTTTGCCTTTACCGCCATATCATTGTGGTCTTCTTATCTATTCTGGTGGTACCACGGTGAAGGGTCTGGCGGTTACCACCATACCACGCGTAGTATTCTTCCTCACCGTAGTGGCCGTGGTATCGGTCTTTCCATCTGGTTGGCATTTACTACCATATCGTGGCCAGTCACATGACTGACCATGGTGGCCATGGTAAGACCGCCAGTGGCCTGGCTAGTGGTTACCACCATACTGTGGCCAGTCAAGTGACTGACCATGATGGCTGCAAAAAGATTGCCAGTGGCTTGGCTGGCAGATACCACCATACCACGGCCAGCCAAGAGGTTGACTGCGGTAAGACCACTAGCGGCCTGGCTGGCAGTTACCACCATACCATAGCCAGTCAAGAGACTGACCGTAGTGGCCACGGTAAGACCGCCATACCGCGGTGAGTCTTAGAGCTAGCAGCAATAGCGTGGTAAGGTCTATGGAGAGCTCGGATGAGCTCATTGAATGGATTGACCCAGTTGGACTCAATGATAGAAGCGGTTGGCGAATGAGGTGTGGACACATGGCTCAGTGTCTCAACAATGATTGGATGGAAACCAAAAGAGTAATTGCAGCAGGTGCAGGCTGACTCAGGGTGGTGAACAAGACCCAATTTGGGTGAAGGCATTAATGCCTGGGTGGCTTGATGCAGGAAGATCGGTGTGGGTAGATCATGGGTGTGATTGAATCAGAGATGAATGTACCTTGTGATCGGCAGTTGACTGATAGAATTGAATGCAATGTATGACTTTGTAAGTCGAGTACTTTATTGCATGAGAGAAAAAAATTAAATTGAACTAAAATGTTGGGAGAACATTGTAATAGAGAGATAATTCTAGTGTGATTGTTGTGAGCTGGTCAGAGAAGATTGAATTTGTATGTAACTGTTTTGTTACTATAATACAATTATCTTGACTTTGTGTGGTGGGTTTTTACCTAAACAGGTTTTCCCATGTATATCTTGTGTCAACTATGAATTCTCAATTGTGTGTTCTCTATTTTACGTGTTGTATTCATCTCAATAGTTTTAGAAAGCTATTGAAACTAGTTTATGCTTTTCTCCTCTATTGTATTAGTGTTAAGGGAATGTATTCCGCACTATTGGGTCTCTAGATCTTGCATTGTTTTTCCCTTCATTAAGTTCCCAACAAAGGATTATTCAACCAAAAAACCTTTGGAAATAGTTCATATTGATTAGTATGGAACCATGAGAACAAGAGGATTGCAAGGTGAAAAATATTTTATGCTGCTAATTGATGATTACAAGGATGGCATTGGTAACATTTCTAAAGGAGAAGGCTGAAGCATTTGAGAAGTTTTAGATTTTCAAGAAGTTGGTAGAAAAGGAGACTGTGAGAAAAATTAAGTTCCTAAGATCATATAGAGGAGGAGAATTCACATCAAGTGAATTCAAAGATTATTGTGAAAATTATGGAATTGAACAAAAAATTTAAGCATCAAGAACACCACAACAAAATGGTGTGGTAGAAAGAAGAAACATGATTATGAAGGAAATGGCTAGAGCCATGTTAAATGAGACAAATCTGGTGGATACATTTTGGAAGGAAGCACTTCATACTGCTATGTATATTCAAAATAGAGAACTTTTAAGAGACAATAGTGGTAGAACACCATACGAATTGTGGTGTGGAAATCTTGCATCGGTTAAGTACTTTAGGGTTTGTGGTAGAAAATGCTACATTAAAAGAGAAGAGGATGACTTGGGAAGATTTGAATCATGGTGTGATGAAGGAATATTTTTAGGGTATTCCACTCAAAGAAAATCTTACAAATGCTACAAGAAGAGGCTCCACAAGATTTTAAAAAGCATTAATGTCAAGATTGATGAAAATACAAGTCAAGGTAAGCCTAGTAGATTTTTTTTTGAGATTGAATTGGATGATGATGATGACTTAAGGCCAATAGTTGAAGAAGATCAATAAGAAGAGAATGAAGTAGAGTTTGAATGAGACCCTAAAAAATATGTGCAAAAGGATGATCTTGCAAATCAAATAATAGGTGACAAAAAAGAAGGAGTTGAAACTAGGAGAAGACTTGCCACTTGAGTAAGGAATAAGTTAATTTTTCTCTCCTATCTTAGATTGAACCAAAAATCTTTGTTGAAGCCAACAAGGATTAAATTTAGATAAAGGTGATGGAGGAAGTGCTGAAGCAGATTGAGAAGAACAAAACATGGGAATCGGTTCTTAGGCCTCCCAATAAAAATGTTATTGGTACCAAATGGGTATTCAGAAATAAGTTAAATGAATATGGAGTTGTGGTTAGGAATAAGGCAAGGTTAGTGTGCAAAGGATATGCACAAGTTGAAGGAATTGACTTTGAAGAAACATTTGCACCAGTTGTAAGATTAGAAGCCATAAGAATGTTTCTTGCATTCTCAGTTTACAAGAGATTCAAGGTTTATCAAATGGATGTTAAATTTGTATTTCTAAATGGAAACCTTGAGGAGGAAGTCTACATTGAACAAACATAATGTTTTCAGCTTTCAGAAGAAGAAAATTGCGTTTGCAGGTTGAGGAAGGTTCTTTATGGTCTAAAACAAGCACCTACAGAATGGTATTGTAGATTAGACCAATATCTATAACAACAAGGATTCAAAAAGGGATGTGAAGATATTAATCTATATTTCACATCAGAAGGTGAGAACATGATAGTTTTTGTAGTTTATGTAGATGAAGTCATTTTTGGAGGCAACAATGATCAAGTGTGTAAAATATTTTCCACACACATGCAAGATGAATTTGAGATGTTTATGTTAGGAGAGTTGTCATTTTTCCTTGGTTTATAAATTGTACAAACAAAAAATGGGATATTCTTATCCTAGACTAAATATGCTAAGGAAATGCTTAATAATTTTGGCATGGAAGATAGCAGACTAGCTAGTACCCCCATGATAACTGGCTATAAATTGAGTAAATCAGATGGGTCACTTGAAGCAAATCAGACTATGTATAGGTCAATGATTGGAAGCTTTCTATACTTAACCATGTCAAGACCACACATTATGCAAGCAGTGTGTATGGTTGCAAGATTTTAGGCTACACCAAAAGAGTCCCATGTCAATGCAGTAAAAAGAATCTTCAGATACACGAAAAGTAGTGTTGACTATGGGTTGTGGTACCCCAAAAGAAAATATTTCACTTTGACAACATATAATGATGCTAATTAGGTTGGAAGTGTAGATGATAGGAAAACCACTAGTGGAGGAGCCTTCTTTTTAGGGAACAAATTGGTTTCATAGATGAGCAAGAAGCAATAATCGGTTACTCTCTCCATAGTTAAGGTAGAGTATGTAACAACAACATCCTATTGTACTTAAGTCCTATGGATGAAGCACAATTAGGGACATCAAATTTGAGTACAAAGATCCAATCTCAATTATTTATGATAATTCAAGCTCCATAAATATTTAAAAGAATCATGTGATGCATTATAGAACAAAACATATATCTATTAAGTATCACTTGATAAAAGAGAAGGTTGCAGATAAAGAGGTCAACATGGAATATGTCCCAAAAAAAGAGAAAATAGTTGAAATTTTTACTAAGCCTCTTCCCATAGATGAATTTGAATATATGAGGTAGAAGTTGGGAGTAATTGCTCCCTCACCACTTCACTAGATTCTAGTGATAAGGTATGCATCTAGGGGGAGCCTAAATTGTACTTCAATTTATCCTTGGACATCAAGTAAGGAGGAGTACTTTGTCAAGGGAAATTTTCCCTTTGCCATTGATGTCAAAGGGGGAGAAGTGAGTCAAATGTTCAAATAGGAAAATATAGATGTATGTCAAAGGGGGAGTGAACTATTGTGTCAACAGTTTAATTGGTACAAAGCTTATGCATTATAATCTGAGAGCATTTTTGAGTTTTCCCATAAATTAAAAAGGGGGAGATTGTTGGCATATGATTTTCATTGATGTCAAAAGTGGAAAAAATGAAAAAGGGTAGTCTCATCATGTAGAGGAATAATATTGACATACCAGTGTTCAAAATTATGGTTGTTGGTTGAGAGCTTCCAAGTGTGTAATTTGCAAGTTATCTTGGTAACAAAGAAGCTCAATTTGAAGTGTTTATGATTAGTCTTGGTGGGTCTACATAATAATTTTATATTCCTACATTGACCGCTTGTTGCAAGCTACCAGTAGCTTAAGTGGAAACTTAAGCCCTTTGTATCATGTGGGTGACCAACCCCTCATATCTAGACAACTAGTTGATGAGGTTTGAGAATCACATCGAGGTGAAATTATATGTTCGGCGTGATTGTGTTATCGGTCTCTTTGATGTGGAAATTTCACGCTTCACATCCTTGTTGTGAAGCGATTAGAGTGACAATGGAGCTTCGGTGAGACAATTTTATTTGTCCCTTCAATACTCCATTGGTGGGTCCCATAATGAACTATGTCATGGATGGAAAGTGTGACATGTAGTACAAAGATGATGTGGTCGATAAGTTGCAATAGTTGTTTGCGTTGTACAGGATGTTGCTATAGAAGAAAGTGTGGATGCATAGGCATCTAATTGGTGAGAACTCAATATGTTGGAAGAAGCCTTTTGATTTTCCCTTTGACATTGTGATGGTGGCATGTGAAGAATGGTGAAGCTCTCGATGAGACAATAGTTTATTCAAAAAGAGTCATTTTGGAGTACCCTTGACACAATGATAAGTTGGATGATAGATGGTGGTGATATGGAGATGATGATGAAGTAAAATCTTGATACATGGTGGAGGATGATAGCTCGGATAGGTAATTCAAGAGTTCAGAGTGAGTAATCTATAAGTCCCTTCGATGTGATAAGGCATGATGATCATGAAGCGGTGAGATCGATGACTGAGATTCAAAGGAGAAAAATTAGATGGTAATTTCTTAATGCTAAAGAGATGAATATATAACCATGGATCTTGGTGCGTAGTGACAAGATCATTGGTCAAAATTCAAAGATGGTGATTTCAAATGATTAAGTCCATAAAAGCGGTTTCTAAATGACAATTGACTAGAAGAATGAAATCAATTGGTCTACCTACTCCAACAATCGATTTAATTAGTGATTTGAGTTATAGAATAGTGGCACAAAGTGATAGGAGAATAGAGATTAGATCTAGATCTTGTGAAAAAAGAATTACATTAAATATATATCTAATTTAGGGCTTACAAATGTCTAATCTTAGAATACTCTCTTAGACAAAATTTAATGCTAGTATTGATGAGTGCTTAAGAATACTAATTTTATTAATCTTTTTATAAACCCAAAAGAATTTATTATAATATTAATTAACTACTATGGCGGTAGATAATATGTTTAATGTTTTCTTGTTTTATGTTATATTTGATTAATTGAAGGATATAATGGATGTGATGTTTTACATTAAATGTGCTTCTTTTAGTAGTGTTAATCAAGAGATGACTGTGCACATTGAAACATCTGTTATCATGAATGCAATATATCTTTGAGGATTTCATGTAGGAGCTCCAATTTTGACTATCGAGTTGGATTTGTTAGACTCTTTGTTTAAGAACATTACAATAATCATGCTCTTGAAGGCTCCCCAAAGATCCTGAACTACTATAATTCCGAATTGGCTCTCTATGCCGAATTTGGAACTACTACTACACCTAGAATAATGCTTGATTCTCTTGATATTTTGAGATAGAGTTTAATTTTTATTTGCACTCTGTAATTGGTGGCTAGTGCTAGTATTTTTGAATTCAAAAATAAGGGATATTCCTATAAATATCCATCCTTAGGTTTGATCTGAGTTAGTCAATATTTTGCTAGAAATTGTAACTTTTTGGTACTCAGTAGTTTTTTTTACTCACCAATTTGAATGAAAATAGAAAGTTGATTTGAATCGCTGTGTTGTGATCCCATTGGAGGAAGATCAGGGCTTGCTCAACCAAAGGAGGTGATCCCATGTCATTTTTATTTGGTTTAGTTAATTCTGTTTTGTTATAATTGGTTTGAAGTTAGCAATTTAATTCATGTTTATCAACGTTCAACAATGGTATTTACTTAGATAAATTATTACAATTTCAATTGGTTAAAGGTTGTTCATTGTAGATCAAAGTTAGATTAATCATTACAAATTTTGTTAAGTATCCATTTACAAATGAATGTAACTATAAAAGGATTAGTAATCATGATTGATGTAAGGATAGAGATGAATCTAAATTGGAATAAGTTCTTGGGAATTAGTGTTACTCCTTTCTAGACTTAATTTTTAAATTCCTGCAATATAATTAGATTCATTATTTTACTAGAATAAAGTTTATTACCTGCAAATGTAATTAGATATCCTTTTCAACATTTTTGAATTATGCATTTTGGACTTAGCATTAATTTAATTTTCTTCGTAGAACTCCTAATGAAACAATTGCAGTTAAGTAAGGTAGCATCTAAGATGAGTCATTAGGATTAGAATTGGTTTAAGTGAGCTTTACTTAAATAGTAAGTTAGATTCATCCTTATAGCTAAGCTACCACATTATGCTCCTGAAGCACTCCTGAGAGCTCCTAAGAGCTCCCAAAAGAAATTGACCAAAATCATAGTCATTGTTTACAATGCAAAACCCCCAATTTGTGGAATCCCCCTTATCGTATATTGCTTTGAGACACACCTGGTTTGATAAATAAAGAATTAAATGATGCGATTTATGACATCAGTGGCCTCACCCATCATTTTTGGCATTGTTGTTGGGGAACATTAAAGATCTGGCTTTTCAAGTTAAATCTTTAGTGTTGATAAGGGAGACAATAGCTTGTGGATGAGACGAGCTAGGGATCACCTAGGTAGGTTTCTTACATGCAACATTGATTTTGATCAATAAGAAAAAATTTTGCAACATCAGATCAAAAATCAAGTAGAAAATCTAGAACAAAATCAAGATGAAGAAATGTGTGGAAAAGGAAATAATGATCCTCCACCAAACAAGACCTTTCCATATCCCATTAATCTGAATAGAGGTCGTGATGAACCCCCTATGAAAAATATTTCATCTTCAGCTGTACCAAATTTTAGGGGAAAGACTTCTGAATATACTGACCAATTTCTCTTTGAATTTAAGGTTTTGTGCTAGACTTATGATTATACAACTAACAATCAGAAGCTGAAATTATTTCCTTCTACTTTAAAAGATTCATCATTAAAATGGTTGATGGGTTTAAGTGTCGATTCAATCTCAACTTGGAAAGATATGGAAACAAATTTCTTGGATAAATACCAAGATTATTTCCTAGTGAGGGATAGGAAATAGGAATTGTTTCACATGAGATAGATGGAAGATGAGAGTTGGGAGGATTATGCAGAGAGTTTTCAATTTGTCCACAAGAGATGTGGTAATGGGTTAGATAATGAGATTAGTAAGATAATTTTACTGAAGGGAATTGATGATGATTCCAAAGAGTCCTTAAACCTTATGGTAAAAGGGGATATTAACAAACTTTCTGTGGAAGACATAGTTGAAATATGTAGAAACTACTCTAGGACTAGAGTAGGATCTAGAGGCTCCAGGAAAAACAAAGCCCTTACCACTGATGTATCTCAAGTAATAGAATATATTGCTAATATCAAGACTAATTTGATCCTTCACCTTAATATGCAGGGAGACAAAAAGACCAGTAAACCTCTATCTATTTATTGTTCCAAGTGTAGAGGAAAACATTTTTTTAGGGAATGTCCATTAAACCAAGTTGATGTTTGTGAGATCTATGAAATGAAACATGCTAGAATTTCTTGTAGTATTTTATCTAAGATGAAGAATCAATTGAAGAAACCACATGTTGTGGAAGAGGAACTTAATTATGTTGGACAAAGGTCTCAGAACACTAGATACAATCCTAACCAAGAGCAGTATTGTACCAGACCAAACTGGAACCAAAACCCTTGGTAGAATCACAATAAATGGAATCGTTCCTTTCATCCACAACCTCCACCTTCATACTGGGGTCAACTTGAGTGGATGAATCCCTAGTGGAATCAACCTCAGTGGCATCCAAATCAACCCCAATGGCAACAAAATCAACCGCAGTTTCAGCCATGGAAAAATCAGGGACCTAAATGTCCTTGGGGAAAATCACCACAATTAACAAAGGGTTCTACTTCTGCTAATGAGCAAGTAAACCAGCCTCAAATTCTAGCACAACCTTATCCAAATCCTAAAAATAATCATTCAAATACAAATCCACCTACCTTAAATGTCATTGATGCTAATGATATTTAGTTGAGAAGTCAAAATGTGCCATCTGTACGAATCACTAAGGATCAGGAGGGTAAGGGAAGTGAAAATGAGAATTTAACTAAAAAACACAACTCTGAGAATGAGCAAGAAGTTAATCGGGCACCCTACCCAGAGTACGTGAAGGTGGGACAAACTGCTCTTGACAACTCCCAACCTAATTACATGAATGTTGTTGATTCTCAACTTCTTAGAGAAATAAAAAAGATTAACATTGAAATACCACTATTGCAGGCTATTAAGGATATTCCTGAAATCAATCAGTTAGTTAAGTCTCTCTGTATGAAAAATCTAGGAAGGAAGAATAAATTACCTCCTACCATTCAAATAGGGACTAAACTCACTGAAGTTTTGTTTGGAAGGCTTCTTCCACATAAATATAATGATCTCGAGAGCCCTATAATAACCCTAAGTATAGGAGGATTTGAGATCCCTAATGTGCTAATTGATCTAGGGGCAGCTATTAATGTAATCACCTCAAACACTATCGAGATGTTGGGTATGACAAAGATTCTGCCCACAAAAACTATTTTACAATTGGTAGATCAGTCCACTACTAAACCTAAGGGTGTTATTGAGGATTTCATGATCACCATTGACACATGGGATTATCCAGTTCCTTAAATCTAGAAAGAAAGATTCTAGATATCCAATCATTTTAGGTAGACCATGGTTGGCCACAATAGCAGCACTGATAGATTGTAGATCAGGTAGCATACAAAATCAGAAAGAGTTGTCATTATATGCTCCTACTCAGCCATCAATTGAATGTAACAATCAACCTTGGGTTGATAAGGATATGGAATCTAAAGGGGATGGTATTGTGGAAATAGCAATGGTTAACTTAATGAAACATGTTGAAGAATGTGAGGAACATAATCTTAGTCTTGGGAAGGTAGAAAAAGTCAAACTGAAAGAGGATTGTCATGGAATCTTGCATCAACAAGCTTCCCATCCTTGTCCTTTAAATACACTCATAGGAGACCCACTGGATACAAAGAATGAAACAAAGGAAATAACTACAGTAGGGGATAAACCTCTCTTTATTAGTTCATATTTGTCCTCTTCACAGGAAGAGAAATTGAATCAAAATCTAGAAAATCATACTGAAGCTTTTGCATTGGAATACAAGGATATGAGAGGAATCCATCCTTCCATTTGTACAATCCATATCTATCCAATATCAGATAGTCAATGGGTTTCCCCATTGGTTATTGTTCCAAAGAATAATGGTAAGTGGTGTGTTTGTGTTGATTATAGAGAGTTCAATAAAGCCACCAAAAAGGATCACTTTCCTTTACCATTCATTGATCAGGTACTTGAAAATCTTGTTGGGAGTAGTTATTGTTAGAAACCCTAGATCAGATATGCAAACCTAAAAACCTTCCACAGAAGAGAAAACATAAAAAAGCAGAGCTTTGCATGCAAATGTGAAAAATGATATATTTAGGAATTCAATATTACAATGAGATGATTTGCTTTATAAAAGCAAAGTATGCAGCCCTAATGTTGACCTAAAATTAGCTCAACCTAAGTAAAGTTATGCAAGTGTAATTAAATATTAATTACACTAACACCCCCCCATAAGTGCAACTTAGGGAGACTAAATAAGGATGCACCTAAAACTAAGATGAATGCAAGAAAGCATGAATGGGTCCCGGCAACAAGGCCTGATCAGGTACCCATGTACAAATGCAATAATGAGATAGAGAAGGACAACCCAGTGGGACAACCCCCCCTACAATGAGATAACTGCTGCAAAGAAGCACTGGAAGAACACTGTAGAGTAACACTGGAACTGCAATCTGGCAAGCAAGGAAAGATACTTCTGTCTACAAGAAACCATATCGGAATCATAATAATGTGACAGCAGACCCGATGCCACAGAACACTCGAACACTCCAAACTGGAACAACCTTGGAATCCATAAAGCAATAGTAGATAGTATGATGATGACAGAATCTGGAAGCCGTGAATCTCGATGCCAATGTCAAAACTGAGACTGAAACTCTTCCATGGGAAAAAGTACCATATAGACTCGGGAACAATAACCACAAATTTAGTGGCCCTCAAACTGAGATGGATCCGATGCGGATCACTAACCATAGGCTCTCAATCTAAAGTGTGAACCAAAATGAATCTGGTATGTGTCAAGCTAAGACAAAAAAGGTGGCCAAAAGAAACTAAGAAACCAGATTACAACCCATGCAATTTTCCATCAAAACATGATGAAGATTATTATGCAAGAAACCCCCCCGATGGAACTTTGATCAGTTCGTTTATTATAATCCCCAATGACTGCAAAAAGAGAGAATTCCTAACACTCATAAATAGAAAATGAAAATAGACCTCAAATCTATGTAGAGGTCTGAACCAGCTTTCCAATTCCACAAGAATGGTGAAAAAAGGATCACCGAGTCAAAAGATATGCCCTTCGGAGTGAAAAATAGAAGTTCTGAGTTCAAAGACCTGCAAAATAAATCTGGAGAAAAATATAGAAAAAATAAAATATTGAATAGATCAGCGCCAGAATCAGCTTTCCAATGGTATCTTGTTTGCAAAAAATAGACACTGTACGCAAAAGTTATACCCGATTTCGTGAAAGTGCTCCACAAAGGCGAATAAAGCCTGTAGGCAGCCCAGAGGGCTAAAAATTTTTGGCCCCTGGTCCTGCATGCGACCAGGGGCTAGCGGATAGGGGGCTAGGGCGGAGCCCCTAGTCACCCATGTGATCGGCGGCCGCAAATAAGAAGCCCCCAGGGGCTGGCGGCGAGCCCCCGGTCCTCCATATGACCGGGGCGGAGTTGCAGAGGGCTGCGGGGGCTGGGTGGAACCGGCGGCGGATGGAGGGGGAGCCACCGGTGGCAGCAGCGGGCTGGTGGCCGCCGGGTGTCGGGATTCCTTCAACACTGTGAGTGCCGACGAGCTTCCCAAAAAATGCATATTTTGAATTTTCTTTCGAAAACCGTGCCTCGTGAAGGGTGCTAGGGAGGCCGTACGGCCTTGCTGGGAAATTTTTTTTGCCTTCCAGATCAACTTCGCCAAAATCGACAAAACGAAAGGTGATGTTAGGGTTTTTGGCTGCTGCGAAAGCAATGGTGACCTCTGTTTCTGCTCAAAATGCTTCAAAAAAATCACTACCTCCAGAGCTTCCAAAAAATCACACAGCTTGAAACCCTCACAGATCTGGCGAATCATGACCAAAATCTACAAAATAAAAGCCAAACCTGAATTTTTCTAGCGCTCTGAATCCAATGGTGGTGCCCAATCTGATCCAAGAGGCTACATAAATGAACTCAAGGCAAAAAATCCTCGAGGAACCCCGAACGAAATCTGTAATGGTTTTCTTCAAAATCTGAGAAGGGGCTGCATGCCAAGGCTCTGATACCATGTAGGATTTGAGAAATGCAAATCCACAAAACCTGATCAATACCTGCATGCAAAAGACTTGTCACAGAGAAAGAGAGAGATCAAGACAAGGGTTTGGCTCTCACAATGTGCAAGATGTATTCTAGAAAAATGAATAGAGCATCAAAGAAAATACAAGAGATCAATCCTTATAAAATGAGATCAAAACCTAAAAGGAAAAACTAACCCTAAAGGTGAGTGCATTTAATAATTAATATTAATTATTAAATGACTAATATGTGTGCAAGGCGAAATCTTAAGAGGAGAGTAAAGTTAATTAATTACTTTACTCTAATCCAATGCTCTATGGTCTGTGGTTTCTGTTTCTGTTTCTGCTTCTGCTTCCCCTGAGATGATCGTGCTACCAATGCTTGGTTCGGTGATCTTGTGAGAGCATCCAACTGTGATATCTTAGCCTGCTCTCGAGTCAAATGATCACAAAACACCTCAAAAGAAGGCATGGTAAAATGCGCACCCAAGGTATCCATAGTGGAATGGAAGGTAGATGAGAATATCTGAAAGTTCCCACGAAGTTTTGACAAAATCAAGTAAATACACTCTGTATCAGTCTTAACCTTACCACAACCCTATAGAAGAGATCTTTGTTGTTTGAATTTCGTCAGAAAGTCCTCAATGGAGGGAAAAGAATCAGGTACAAGTGAAGTCAACTCTGCCTCAATCTGCAATGCTCTAAACTTGTTGATAGTGCCAAAAAGTCCCTCAAACTTGGTCCAATAGGCCCTAGGTGTGAGACACCCTTCAAGATGAAACAGGAGACTGTCTGAAATGTGCAAAGCGATCAATCCCATAGCCTGATCCATATTGTTCCTGTGCTGCATAACCTCAAAGGCGCGAGTCAATGGAGGCTGAACCGCATCCAACATCTTGATGGGTAATAACACTTATATGAGTGTATGTGGGAAAGGTTCTACTGATATTGATGATGATACATTCAATGATGTACTATGTGTTCCATCTTTGTCCACTAACCTTCTCTCCATCTATCAGATTGCTCACAGTGGGACAAGGAAGACAGTTGAGTTCACACCCGATTCAATACACATCAGAGACATTCAGACTGGCAACATTGTTGCAACAGGGACAGTTGATCATTCTTCCCGATTGTATGCATTCACACACTTTGGTCCACCATCTCCCTCTCTTTCTACAAGAGAGCATGTAGTATCTAAGGAGAAGTTCAGTCACTTGAACTTATGTGTTCTTCCATCTGTTCATGAGACTAGTGTTGAGACTTCTACACCTCTTCCTCCTGTTGAGATCACATTTGTTCAGCAGGATACCTCTTCAGTTGTGACTGACATTGTTGCTCCACTCATCGAGGCATCAAGTGCAGTTGTTGAGGCCATATCTGAGGATATACCTTTCCTCACAGATGACAGATTCAACACACCTGTTATCCCTTCTTCATTGGAGATTCCATTTCAGGATCATCTTGAGTTGTTTGATTCACCATTTTGTTATTCATACACTCATGTTGATGTTTCATTCTTCAGTGCGCATCATCTAGGACTTCCATTTTCACCTCACATCTAGGGATTTCCTCTTCTTCCTCTGAGGCGACACATCGGTTTGATCATTGGCACAGGGGTTCTCTCATTCTGGGGGGCTTTGGAGTCTCCACTCTCTCTCATGGGGGGGTATCTAATTGTATATCTGCATATGTTCTTGAGAGAGTCTCTTGAGACATTTCATTTGTACTTTCTTTTTGCATCTCTTTTTGGAGAGGAGTTTTTTCCCACTGGGTTTTCTCCTTTTCTTCGTTTCATAGAGATTTCCTTGTACTTGGGTACCTGATCAGGCCTAGTTGTCGGGACCCAATTTTACCTTCATGCATTGTAGTTACTTTTGATCTCTTGCACTAGTTTGTAGCTGCACTCTTGCTCATCTTAAGGGGGGGTGTTAGAGTAAAGTAATTAATTAACTTTACTCTCCTCTTAAGATTTCACCTTGCACACATATTAGTCATTTAATAATTAATATTAATTATTAAATGCACTCACCTTTAGGGTTAGTTTTTCCTTTTAGGTTTTGATCTCCTTTTAAAAGGATTGATCTCTTGTATTTTCTTTGATGCTCTATTCATTTTTATGGAATACATCTTGCACATTGTGAGAGCCAAACCCTTGTCTTGATCTCTCTCTTTCTCTGTGACAAGTCTTTTGCATGCAAGTATTGATCGGGTTTTGTGGATTTGCATTTCTCAAATCCTACAGTTATAACTAGACATAAGTGGCTCCTAAGGACCAAGAAAAAACTATTTTTGCTTGTCCTTGGGGTAAATATTCCTAAATAGTTTTACCATTTGGGCTATGTAATGCACCAACCACCTTTCAAAGGGATTTGTTATCTAGCTTTACCGATCTAAAAAAACTCATGTGTAGAGGTGTATATGGATGACTTCATAGTCCATGCATAGACATTTGAGGAAGCTCTTGAGAGTTTAAATAGAGTTTTACAAAGGTGTAAAGACCATAGGATATCCTTAAACCATGAGAAATGTTCTTTGATGATGACAAAGGGAATTGTGCTTGGACACCATGTTTCAAAATAGGGGATTAAGGTTGACCCTAACAAAGTTGAAATCATACAAAATATTGAAATCCAAACAAATAAAATAGGAGTTCATAGTTTTCTTTGACATGTCAGGTATTATAGAAGATTCATAGAAGGGTTTAGTAGGATTGTTGAACGTCTATTTACATTACTCAAGAAAGATGTAGAATGTTTATGGACAGATGATTGTCAACAATCTTTTAAGAAACTTAAACAATCTTTAACCACTTCCCTAATCATAAAAGGACCTATGTGGGGAGTGCCATTTCATATCCATTCCAATGCTTATAATTTTGCAATTGGTGTAGTGCTAGGACAAAATATGATAATGGTGCAACGCATGCAATCTATTATATTACAAAAAACTTAAATACTGCAGAAAGAAACTATACAACCACTAAAAAATAATTTTTGGTTGTGTTTTATGCAATTAACAAGTTTAGGCATTATATTATAGGTTATAAGATATTCATCCACACAGATGATGTTGCAATGAGACATCTCATGAACAAGGTTGTTGTGAGTGGATTGGTTATAAGATGGTTGTTGTTGCAAGAATTTGATGTAACTATAATAGACAGACCTGGTAAGGACAATGTTGTTGTTTTTTTCTTGTCAAGAATTATTTTGTAGGGTTATCAGGTACCAGTTGATGATGCATTCCCAGATGAAAATTTATTCATAATATCAATACATCCGCCATGGTTTGCTAACATTGCAAATTACCTCGTAACAGGGAAGTGCCACATTAATTTTAGTTTTAAGAAGAAAAAGAGGTTAATTCGTGAAAGTTTTAGATTTCAGTGGATTAATGGTTTATTGTTTAGAATGTGTCCTAACCATGTTCTCCGCAGGTGTGTTTCTGAGATCGATGTCTATGATGTATTTCATGCATGTCATCATGAGCCAGAGGGAGGACACTACTTTGTGATCAAGACTGTTCATAAGCTCTTAGGAGCTATTTATTTCTAGCCGAGTATGATGAAGGATGTTTCATTCTTTGTGAAACATTGTGATGAGTGCTAGCGCATGGACAAACCTACAACGACAATGGAGATGCCACTGCAGTCTCAAATAGCTCTTGAACCATTCAAAAACTAGGGAATTGACTTTGTGGGACCTATTGATCCACCTTCCAAGGGACAACACTACATTCTAGTTTGCACAGATTATGTTACAAAGTGGGCAGAATTAAAGGCTCTACTAGCAACAAGAGAAGACATGGTGGCTGATTTTCTATACAATCATATCCTTTAGAGGTTCGATGCACCGAGGGAAATATTTTATAATCAAGGACCATAGTTCATGTCTTCAATGATGGTAGCTTTCATGCAGAAATATGAAATGACACAGGAAATCTACTCTGTATCATCCACAGGAAAATGGGAAACTGGAGGTCACCAACCGAGAGTTAGAAAATATTCTCATAAAAACTGTGTCAATGAGAAAAAATGATTGGGCAAAGAGATTGCATGAAGCAGTCTGGGCGTATAACACCACCTAAAAGACTACCACTAGGTTTTCCCCATATGAATTGGTGTATGGGAAGACTCCAGTCATGCCAATCAAGTTTGAATTGCAGACACTGAGGAAAACATTGGATGGTCGTCTTAATTTATCACAAGCAAAGAAAAGGATATTTTTACAACTGAACTAACATGATGAAATGAGAATGGAGGTACTCCAGCATACATAGATGATCTAGAAATAGAGAAAGGAGTGGCATGATAAACATATTTTCACCAAAAGATTCAAGAAGGGAGACTGGGCACTATTGTTTGATTCTAGGTTTCATGAATTTAAGGGAAAATTCCACACAAGGTGGTTGGGACCATACGAGATTGACTAGGTGTTTGAAAATGGAGTTGTACAATTAGTACCTATTGAGTCAAGGGAGGAGTTCTTGTCAGACTTGCAGCAAAGAATTGAATATTTTCTAATGGAAGATATCTCTTCCATGGGAGAATGTGTACCTAAATAACCTTTTGAAGAAAGGAATCAATGGAAGGTAGATTGAAAACCAGAAAATGTTGGTTTACCTTCTGAATAAAGAAGATAAATTGAAAACCAGTAAATGGTGGTTTATCTCCTGGAAAAATGGGAAAAGAAAAGGAAAAGAAAAGAAAAGAAAAAAAAATGAATGAAGGAATGGCGATCTTCCTAGATCAACTTCAGTTCACTCCTGAGAGCTCCTGAAAGCCCCTGATGACTTCTGAGGACATCTTAACTTTCCAGTGGTTACCTTCATGTTAATTTTGTGCTTTGCTTTAATTAATTCATTGGAATTAAATGCCAATTGAGTTAATTGGTGCTCTCGAATGAACTTTGGCATTATTAGAAGGTACACATTTATTGTGAATGTAATTTCCAAATATTGTGTTTTTGATTTAGTTATTATAATTTGAAATGAAGTACTTGTTAGCATAGGACTCTCTACCAAAAGAGTTATTTGATTTATAATAAATGAATATAATCATTTCTAATCTGACGGGGCAATCAAGAAGAGATTTTGAAAAGACTGTGGTAGTAATGGTATTTAGTAGTGAGTAGTCACACATCCCTTTCAATAAATTCACTGATGTGAGCCGCGCCGCCAAAGTTACAAATTGTAAATCCGAAGTACATGATGGTGGCATGTGAATCATCTAGATGAGTAAATGCATTAAGTAACGACATGTGTGACTGATGTGAAGTCTTTCTAAAAATTTCTACAGTTAGAGAAGTTTTGATTCTATGCTTTTACCAAATTGAGGTAGCCATTTTCTTCTGATGAAGTTGTAGAGCAGAGCATAAGGGGGAACAAGCAAAATGCTAAGCCAGAGAATTTCATTCTCGACCTAGAAACAGAAAGATTATTGAGAGAAGCTAGGTGTTTGGATTTTTGCTTAAAGTATGAGGGATTCCAATAGGAGATAGTTCAAGAATTCATGAGAAATTTCCATGTGAATGTAACCAAAGTCCAGGATGAGGTAATTGAAGTTACTCTGGAAATTATACGTGAAATTTCTAGAATTCTTGCTAAAGGAAGGCTAGTGGAAAAAGGGCATATGATTATGAGGATTTAGTGGTGGCATTTTCCAAAGAACTTGAGAAAAATCTAGAGATTTTTTTGCACAAGGGAGAGCCAAGAGGAATCTCACACAACATTCTGGAAGAACCATGGAGAACTGCAGTTAGTTGGCTTATGAAATTTTTCACTTGTCAAGGTCAGCATCGTGTTGTTTTGGGTCCAGGAATGCGATTCTTAATGCATTTAAGGTATGGAATTGTAGACCCTTCCACAAAAATCAATTTACCTATATTTCTATTTTCCCAAATTTCCTCCATGGTAGCTAGGGTAAAATCTAGAGGGGTAAAAGCACAAACTTGTGTCACACTTTTGGCCAAATAAAATGTTTCGACTGAACTCATTTCGTTCGGAAATGTTTCAGTCCAGTATGTTTCAACCGAAACCATGTGGCATAGACGTGGCACACATGGTTTTAGCCAAAACCCAAAAAAAAAAAAATCCCTTTCAACTTTGAAACCGACTTTCAATTTGGCTTATTATATGTGTGAGGTTTCTACATAAGTGTTTTAGCCGGAACCCTTCCAATAGAAACCCTTTCAGTCAAAACTATCTAGTTGGCATCCTAGTTAGAAGCCAACTCAACATATTTTAGAATTTTTTGAAACTTTCAACTTTAACTAAGTATTTCTCCAGTCATAATGTTTTTTTTGGAAAAACGAAAAATACCCTTTTGTAGATCTCGGAGTGGGGAATCCAAATATATAATATTTTAAATATTTTGATTAGTTTTAATATATGTTATTTTTAAAATAATGCAAGTAGGTTATTAAAATTTTAAAAGAGGTTGATTATAAATTAAAAAGTAGTAAAACAATTAACATTTTTTGAAAACTTATATGGGCCAGTAGAGGAGAGAGTCTTCTTCAAAAGGGTATAATTTTTTTTTTGAAAACGATTAAAATAATTGAAAATAGTTGACGGCCCGTGAATACTGTCAAATTATGTCATGTTTGACTTTAAAACGTTATTACGAGAAAATATACATCAAAATTTGATTTTTTTTTCCATGGAGTAGATATTGAAGTTAACTATTTGGAGAAAATAAAATTAGGGAGAGATGAAGTTTTTTTCAATTTGTTTCTTGATGGCCCGTGAAGTCACTCTTTTCTGAAATTTTCAGCATTCCAAAATTTGTCCTTAAATTGAAAAAAATATAATAAAAATATATATATTTTTTCTTTTTAAATTATAGGAATAAACTTCATCAAAAGTTATACATTTCATTAGTTTACATCATTTTGAAATTCAAAACATAAAGACCACTTTTATGTGGTCGAAGTTCAAATTTTTTTTTGTTGTTGGTTGATTCCTTTATAAAGTGTGACACAGGTTTGTGCTTTTACCCAAAGGAGAGTCTTCCATTAAATATCATGGGTTAATACACCTAATAAT
Source organism: Sequoiadendron giganteum (assembly GCA_007115665.2). Lineage (NCBI taxonomy): Eukaryota > Viridiplantae > Streptophyta > Pinopsida > Cupressales > Cupressaceae > Sequoiadendron > Sequoiadendron giganteum. The sequence continues at coordinate 582,077,091 of CM021108.1, read as the reverse complement.
CAAGCACCATTTCTTAAGGAAAGAAACTGGTAAACAAGGATGGTTAGAATTTTTGTCTACACCTGTTAAAAAGCAAAAAGGGAAAATTACAAAGGGACCCACAAAAAAACTGGTGAAAGGAGAATTCTCTGGTAAGAAATAGAAAAGGGACAAGAAAAATAGGAAATCACAAGAGTCTACTAGGGTAACCCATAGTGTAGCCAAAAAGAAGAAATGAGAAATAAAGAAAGAAAACCCTAGCATAGTTGAGGATGTTGTTTGAACTCCTAAGGAAACCCCAGTTTTTGAAGGGCAACAGGAAAATTTTGAAATCCGTGAGCAAGACCAGCCACCTGAGCAGTTACCAGAAGAACCTCAGAGTCCTCCTAAAGCTCCACTTCTATCTCCTAAGAGAACACCTATTGGAGATTCCTTTGAATCCCCTGAAAGAATTCACTCTCAGTCTGAAGAGAGGAAGGCCTTAGAGGAGTATGAGGAAGAGGAAATTGAAAAATCTCCCTCACAATCCCCAATTATTGAAAGAAGAGAAGGAAAATAACTAGTGACTAAGTAAGAACAATCCACTCAATTGCAAGAGGAGGAAGAATTAGAAGAGGAAAATGAAATAGTGAATGCTATGGCTATGTCAAGAATTTAGACAGAATTGGAAGAAGAGAGAAGGAGGATAGAATTCCTCGAAGAAAATTTGAGAAGAAAAGAAGAGGAGTTGCAAAATTTTGTTTAATAAAATAGAGAAACTGGAAAAGGAAATGGCTGAAAAAGAGTGTACTCTATAGGGACAACTAAGTGAAACCGAAAAAACCATGCAACAAGCTAGCTCAGAGTAAACAATAAGGTTTAGTACTAAAGAAATAGTGAAGCTAAAAGAAGAGTTGTAGTAGAAGGAGCACCGATTAAGGAAACAATCCAATATGTTGCAATCATAAGAAGCTTCAACATCATCTGCTCCAAAAAGATATCTTCCATTGACTGTTGTTAAACTTAAACATGAAAATGAGCAATTGAGGAATCAAGACCTATAGTTGAGAAGAGAAAAAGATGAAATGTATGAGAGAATACAATAAATGGTAGAATTATCTTGTGCAGTGCTATCAATGAGGAAAATTTCAAGGTCTTGTACTTTTTCTGAGGGAGAGGTTTCTTCAGTGGAAGATAAACCAACTGTTACTCAAGAGGAAAAAAATTAATGAGGATGATAGGGAATTCCTTGAGGATTTCTTCAATATCATCCCACTGTCCAGAATCAAATGTGCAAATACTTTCAACATGAATTTTTGCTTAGCAATTATCCACAATCATTTCTCAATTTTTCAAAGGAGAAATTCAAATAAGGTCTTTTGTTTCATTACTACAAAACCAGGTAGAGTGGGAAAATAGGGATAGTCAATATAAGGAAGCATAGTTGAAACTTGGATTGCCAATGAGGAATGAAATTTTATGGTCCTGACCATTCAGAACTCACTTTAGATTCTTAATGACATCAGAGAATGTAGCTCTTGCATACAAAAGAAATTTAAAAGTATCCAAGTTTACAAAAGGATTCAAGAATGTCTACCAATGAGAGCCTTGAGTGTAGCCAGAGATAGATTCAAAACTATCCCATCACAATTGAGAAGAAGAGAACCAATTTCTCCTAGAAACATCATATGGAGTATAACCAGAATTAGAACTATGATTGATATTATTGAAGAGTATCAAAAAAACTAGATAGGAATGAGGTTTAGGTTGTTGGCCTTTCCATTGCACCAAAAGATCTATCTGCCAATGCCCGATACAAGCATCAGTTATGATCCATGGGAGGCGATTAAAACATATCACAAACCCGAAGGGAGATGCTGGAGGTTAGTCCAACAATTCCCCCTCAACGTCACCCAAGGGGTTCGAACTTGTGACTAGCTCTGATACCAATTGTTGGCCTTCTTGTTGCACCAAAAGATCGACCTATCAATGCCCGATACAAGTGTCAGCTAAGATCCATGGGATGCAGTTAAACCATGTCATGAACCAACATAGGCCTCCTCTTATCTTTATGTCAGTACCAACATTTTATGCATCACCGTAGTTTATTGGAGAAAATCTGAGGGAGTGGATAGGAGTAGTTGAGAAGATGAATGGATATGCTCGTCAAAGAAAGTTCTTGGATTATGTGCTACATGATGCTGATTTGGGAGATTTAATTGCTTGGTTGTTAGCAAGGAACAAATATTTTCCAGACCCTCCACCATGAGGACATGGTTAGACTCTTTGTTTAACAACATTACTATAATCACGCTCCTGAAGGCTCCCGAAAGATCTTGAACTGCTATAATTCTGGAATTGCTGCTATAGCTGGAATAATGCGAGATTCTCTTGATAGTTTGAGATAGAGATTCATTTGTCTTTTAACTTTGTAATTGGTGCCTAGCGCCAGTGTTTTTGAATTAAAAAATAAGGGATATTCCTATAAATATCCATCCTTAGGTTTGATTTGAGTTAGCTGATATTTTGCTAGAAATTATAACTTTTTGGTACTCAGTCGTTTTGTTTTACTCGCCAATTTCGGCCAATTCGAATGAAAATAGAAAGTTGATCTGAATCACTATGTTTTGATCCCACCAAAGGAAGAGAAAGGCCCGCTCAACTGAAGGAGGTGATCATGTGTCATTGATATTTAGTTCAGTTAATTCTATTTTGTTATAATTGGTTTGAATTTAGCAGTTTAATTCTTGTTTATCGATGTTCAAAAATGGTATTTACTTTGATTAAATTATTACAATTTCAATTGGTTAAAGGTTGTTCACTGTAGATCAGAGTTAGATTAATCATTGCATATTTTGTTAAGTATTCATTTACAAATGTACGTAACTGTAAAAGGATTAATAATCATGACTAATGTAAGGATAGAGCTGAAGCTAAATTGGAATAAGTTCTTGGGAATTAGTGTTACTGCTTTCTAGAATTAATGTTTGAATTCCTGTATCATGATTAGATTCATTGTTTTCCTAGAATAAATTTTATTATGTGCAAACATAACTAGATTTCCTTTTGAGCAGCTTTGAATTCTACATTTTAGACTTAGCATTAATTTAATTTGCTTTGTAGAACTCCCAATGAACCAATTGCAGTTAAGTAAGTTAACATCTAAGTTGAGTCATTAGGATTAGAATCAGTTTAAGTGAGCATTAGTTAACTAGTAAGTTAGATTCATCCTTAGAGATTAGCTACCACGTTCTACTCCTGAAACACTCCTGAGAGCTCTCGAAGGAGTTTGACCAAAATCATAGTCATTGTTTATAGAACAAAACCCCCAATTTGTGGAATCCCCCTTATCATATATTGCTCCGAGACACACCTGGTTCGATTAATAAAAAGTTAAATGATGCGAGTTGTGAAATCAATGGCCTCACCCATCAAATATTTCTTGATGCAGAGAATACTTCTTGAAGAAGAAAAAATGAAAACCCTAATAGATTCAGTAATTGCATTGGTCGGTGGTGCACGAATCAAGGAAAATTTGAAAACAATGCTAATGAAGTAGTGGAATTATGTGAATAAGAAGTCAATAAGGTGAGAGAAAAGTGTGAAGGAAGAAATGGAAGTGGTATAGTACCTAGAAAGTTATTATAGAGAAAGAATGCACTATGCTTGAATAATTTGAACCAAACAAAAATCAAGAATTCAACCCTAGATTTATATTCAGTGTAAAATGCTTGATTGTATTAGTGCTTTTTTTTTGGGTTTTGCTCATTAAAACTAGTGTATTATAGAAAAAGGGATGTGGTGTTGAGAAAGCAGTAGATGAAAAGAAAAAAGATGCAAAAAAAGAGGTGAATGAATGATAGATAAAAAGGTGAAGAGTATAAGGAGAGTTGTAGAGTTGGAAACATACATGTAAGTGCACTTTTAAATAAGTTACAACATAGGTCTGGCACTAAAATTGTAATATTCAACATTGTAAATCTAATTGGTGGGTGCCATCAGATATATAGGAAGAAGCTCATATTAGGGAGTTCGTGCTTCCTTGGAGTGGATGCTCCTAAAACTAGGGGATTGGAGTCTCCTTAGGGTTGGTGCTCTTAAAATCATTGTAACAGAGCTTTATTTGTGAGGCTAGATTAGGAAAACAGATCCTAGTAGCATTTCTCACCATGGTTATTCCTAACCTTGGATTTTCCACGTACATTTGGTGTTATGTGATGAATGCATGTATTCTCTCTCGTGTGTTTTCCTATTAATTTTTTTATCTACACAATAAAAGCTCAAATAATTAATCTAGATTTAGGGTTATGAGGTAAAAATTTCAATATCTATTGATTCACCCCTATTAGATCACCGTGTTCCAAAAAAGAAGTGCATATTGAAGAGGAACAAGCTTTGAAAAATACTCCTAGAACTCCTAAGTATGTGTAGAAGAATCATTCTAAAGATCAGATCATTGGAGATAAGAGAAAAGGTATATTGATAAGAAGAAAAGTTGTTGAAGAATAGATAAATCTATGTTTACTATCTGAAGTTGAATCTAAAACAATGATTGAGGCATGCAATGATGAATATTGGATGAAGGCTATGGAAGAAATATTGTAGATTGAGAAGAATCAAACTTGGGAACTTGTTCCAATACTAGTAAACAAAAATTTGATTAGAACTAAGTGGGTATTCAGAAACAAACTAAATGGGAATAAAGAAGTGGTGGTGAACAAGGTAAGGCTTGTGTGTAAGGGCTACTCATAAGTTGAAGGAATAGATTTTGATGAGACATTTGCTTCACTAGAAATAATGGAAGCTATTAGGATGTTTATGGCTTTTTTAGAACACATGAATTTTAAATTTTATGAAATGGATGTGAATTTGGCTTTCTTGAATGGAGAATTAGAAGAAGAGGTATACACAGAACAACGAAAAGGATTTCAGTTATTAGATACACTAGATATGGTCTACATATTAAAGACAATATTGTATGGATTGAAGAAATCTCCTAGATCTTGGTATGTAAGGTTGGATAGGTACTTGATACAATAAAGGATTCAATAAAGGTACCGAAGATAACAATCTTTAAAGTTGAAAAAGATCAAATCTTGATTGTGGTTGTATATTTTGATGATATAATCTTTCAAGGAAATGAAGCTATGTGTAAGAAGTTTGTAGAAGAAATGTTGAAAGAGTTTGAAATGTCTATGTTTGTGGAGATGGATTTCTTCCCTGGACTACAAATAAATCAAATAGATAAAGGAATTTTTATTTCACAATCAAAGTATGCTAGATAAATGTTGAAGAAGTTTGGAATGAAAGATTCTAAACTGGTATGTACCCCAATGGTTACTGGGGTCAAGATAAGTAAGAATGATGAAACTCCTAAGGTTGATTAGAGAACGTATAGATCAATGATTGGAGGACTGCTATATCTAATTGATATGACGTAAGAGCATCCCTGGTTTTAAAACAATCATGTATCAACAAAAAAAATAGTTATTTTCTTGCATTTCATTTAGTAGTAGTTTCAATAGTTCATTTCACATTTTACCACATCATTATTTCTTAGGTTGCGGAGTAGGTTTACAACTTCTAAACATCAAAATCTATCACATAGCCAAATTTCACATCATTTACAGTGGTCTGTTGCAAGTTATCACTCTCAAAAAGTCACTATGTTCACCAGTCAGTACATTTGGGATTACCTGCTCTAGATTTCTTTATGTGGGCCTATTTCAGATTGTGCAAAACCTAATGGAACATCATACAAGCATCTTGGGTAGGCTGGGACCTATCTTGGAGATTCACAAGTAGGTTCATTTTTCTAATTCTTCATATCTTGAGGCCGACATTCACATTTGATCCTTCATTAGGTTATTAACCCTTGTGGCCAATGTAGGTCCCTATTTTTGAGCTTGAGGAGCATATTTATAAGCATTGTAATTCATTATAGATGGAAAATTTAGTTCATTATTTTTAGGTTAAGATTTAGGTAATCGTATCTTCGCACAAAACCCTTTGGGGGTATGTAATAAGGCCTTTTGGATATTTTTATTGTTCAAGCCCATCAAGAAAGACTAGCGAGCCCTTATAATTCACCCTTGAATCCAAAATTGCAAGTAACCATTCCATATTAATGAAGAATTCATGTTCGCATATGAATTTGTTGTTTTATTTTCACTATCTTGACTCATTGCTGCACGATTCTGACTATTCCTTCTAGGACCATCCTACCATTACTGCACCAAGTGGTATTAGAGTGAGTTTTGATTCTTGAAGGCATTCCTTGAGGTGAATAGATCATCAAACTAGGGAAAAATACATTTGTTTTCAACCGATCACCGATTGTGAGGCAGTTGAAACCCTTGTAGCAAGATCATCGAATCAGGGTAGTAGCACTGAATTGAGGGGATATATGCTACTAAGTAGAGCGCCTTCTATAAGGCCTAAACCCTAGAAAAAATGATGAAAGTGATGACGAAGAAAAATATGTGAATCAAATTGTAGAAACAATAGATGAAGAAGGAGATGAATTAGATCAAGTCAAAATGTTGAAAGTGACCTCAAATATTGGAAAGTGACCTAGATTTGAAATTCAAAATTACGCAAGAAATTTGAATCTTGAATAATTAATTAACTGGATAAATGAAATGGAAGAATACTTTGAATAAGAAGAAATAGAAGATCTAGAGAGAGTCAGATATGTGAAAACAAATTTGAAAGGAAATTTTTCATTATAGTGGAAAGAAGTTCAATTAGATGGAAGTAGAAGAGGCAAATAAATAATCATCAAGTGGGACAAAATGGTAACAAAATTGAAGAATCAATTCATACTAGCTAACTATGAACTTGAATTGTTGAAAAGATTGTAAAACCTTAGGAAAAAATAAAGATCTATGAAAGAGTATATTGAAGAATTATACAAGATGATAATTAGAATTTGTCATAGTGAAGAAAGAAAAGAAAAAATTGTAAGATATATCAATGTACTGAGAACAAAAATTCAAGAAGAATTGAGCTTGGTGAAGATGACATTTTTTGAGGAAGCATACCAGTTTGCATTGGAAGTGGAAGAGAAGTTGAAAATGAAGTTTGAACAGAGGCAAAGAAGCACAAGAGGAAGATTTCAAAAGAGTTAAACCCAGTTCAGAGAAAGGAGACCATATGTGGAGTAGAAAAAGGTCTGAAACCCTACCAGAATGAAGAAAAGGATGCTAGATCATACTACAAAGGGAGAGAGGATAGAAATTTCTACCAGAGTAATAGAGGAGGTCATAATCCTTACCAAAATGATGGATGCCAGAGAGAGGATGAAAGATCTGAGAGAACACCATTCAAAGGAACCTATTTCAAGTGTAGAGATGAAGGACATAAAGCATTTGAGTGTCATAAAGGAAGTACTGGAAAGAAACTTGAGCATACCAAAAGAGCAGTATGTGTTGATGAAGAACGTGTTGGATCCCCTAATTCATATGGAAAACCAGAGAAAGGTGAATCATTAGTGATGAAGAGAGTTTTTATGCATGAGGAAGTAACTAAAGAACCACCATAAAGGAAGAGTTTATTCAGAACCAAATGTAAGTTTGGAGGAGAGGTATGTAAAGTTATCATTGATAGTGGTAGTAATGATAATCTAGTTTCAGATGAGATGGTAAAAAATTTGAATTTAAAGAGACTCAAACACTCGAACCCTTAGAGGATAACATGGATTCAAGATAATCATAAGATATTGGTGAATGGACAATGTTTTGTGAAATTTCATATTGGATCATATAGGGATGAAGTGTTGTGTGATAGTATGGATGCATGTCATTTTCTTTTAGGAAGACCATGGCAATATGATAAGAAATAAATTCATGACGGAAGAAGGAATACATATACTGTGACATCAAATGGGAAGAGAATCAAGTTGATACCATTGGAGGAAGAGGAGAAGACTGAATTATGTGGTATTTTCAGACTATGTTTGGTAGATGGAAGGAAAATTCTTGATGGATTAAGGCACGTAAACATGTGCTATGCATTGATTTTGAAGACTGGTGGTAAACCAAAGGTGGAGAATCCTATCGTAGAGAGTGAAGAAGTTGTAGAATTGTTGATAGAGTATGAATACATCATGTCAAATAATATACGAGATGGATTGTCACCAATATAAAGTATTAGTCATCATATAGATCTTATATCGGGAGCATTTTCTGAATAAAGTATCACATAGAATGACTCATACATAGAATGCAGAGTTGTATTGTCAGATAAAAGAGTTTTTGAGGAAATTTTGAGCCCATGTGTGGTACCTATTGTACTTGCACCTAAGAAATATTGAAAGTGGAGAATGTGTACAGATTCAAGAACTATCAATAAGATCATTATCAAGTATAAATTCCCATTGCCAAGGATGGATGATATTATGGATTGTTTGAGCGGAGCAAAGTATTTTATAAATATTAATCTCAAGAGTGGATATCATCAAATCAAGATTAGAGAAGGAGATGAATGGGATATTGAATTTATGATGAATGAAGGATTGTATGAGTGGTTAATAATTCACATTGGATTGACCAATGCACTGAGCACTTTCATGAGGCTGATGAATGAGGTATTGAAGAAATTCTTTGGTAAGTTTTTCATTGTTTACCTAGATGATATTTTCATATTTAGTAAGCCTAAAGAAGAACATTTATGGCACATTCAGTAAGTGTTGTAGAGGTTGAGAGAAGAGAAATGGTTAATTAATGTCAAGAATTGTAGTTTTATGAAGACAGATTTGGTGTACCTTGGATTTTTTATTTATGTTGAAGAATTGAAGATGGATCTAGAGAAAGTAAAAGAAAATTTAGATTGGCCTACACCGGTAAACATTGGAGAAGTGAGATCATTCCATGGATTATCTAGTTTCTACCAAGAGTTTATCAGGAGTTTTAGTAGTGTTTGTAACCCCATGATAGAGACAATGCGAGGCGATAAAAAGGATTTTAAATGGACATTTGAAGCACAAAGGAGTTTCAAATTATTAAAGAAAAGGTGATAAAATAGCGAGTATTAACATTGCTAGATTTTGAAAAGGTATTTCAAGTTGATTGTGATGCAAGTGTAAATGTAATTAGAGTAGTGTTGAGTCAAGAAGGAAGGCTTGTAGCCCATTTGAGTGAGAAATTGAATGATTCCAGAAAAAGATACTCAGTTTATGATCAAGAATTCATTGTCATAATTCAAATTTTGAAGAAGTGGAGAGATTATTTGTTGCCTAAGGATTTTGTGTTGTACACATATCATCAAGCTTTGTAATATTTGAAAAGACAAGGAGATTTGAATTAGATACATATGAGATGGGTTGAGTTCTTGCAAAGTTATATATTTGTGTTGAAGCATAGGAGTGACAAGTCAAACAAAGTTGGAGATGCATTGAGTAGAAGGAGGAATTTGCTAATAGAAATGAGGGTAAAAGTATTGGGATATGAAGAATTGAAACATATGTATGAGGATGATGCAGATTTTGGTAAACTATGGAGATCATGTAAGGAACCAGTAGTGATAGACTAAAGCCGATGATTGGATTATTTAATTCAAGAAGGTATGTTATTCAAAGGAAATCAGTTGTGTATACCAAGGAGTTCAATGAGGGAGAATTTGATCAAGGAAAAACATAGTGGACGTTTAGCAAGACATTTTGGAATGGATACGATAGTAGCTTTGGTGAGTGAACATTATTTTTGGCCGTAGATATACAAGGATTTAAGGAAGTATGTTCAAATTTGTAGAATTTTTCAGGTTACAAAAGGGAGTAATCAGAATACTAGATTATACATACCTTTGATAGTATCAATCGAAGAGACCTTGAGAATATTTGAGCATGGGTTTAATTTTTGGATTACCTAGAACACAAAGAGATTATGATTCTAATATGGTAGTAGTGGAAAGGTTTTCTAAAATGACACATTTTATTCCTTGTAAGAAGACTAATGATGTTGTGCATGTTGTTGATTTATTTCTTAAAGAGATTGTGAGATTGTATGGATTACCTGAGTATTGGCTCAAACAGAGACACAAAGTTTATTGGATACTTCTGGATGACATTGTGGAAGAAGATGAAGACATATTTGAAGTTCAATTCAACATATCACCCATAAATGGACGAAAAAAAGAAGGTAGTGAACATAATTTTGGTAACTTGTTGAGATGTTTAGTTGGAGATAAAGCAAGAAGTTGGGATATAGTTTTACCACAAGTATAGTTTGTATATAATAATTCAATTAATCAAAGTAGAGGGAAGACACCATTTCAAATTATTATCAGAAGAAATCCTAGAGGAGTTAAAAAATTAAGAGACATCAGTATGGAGAGTAAAAGGACTGTGGAAGCAAAAGAGTTTTTAGATTTCTTGGAGACATTGCACAATTAAGTCTGGAAACATTTGGAAGACATGAATAATAAGTATAAGGAGAAGGAAAATGAACACCAAAGACAAGGAATTTTTTGTTGGAGATGAAGTGATGGTATATTTGAGGAAGGAGCAATTTCCAGTTGGTACATACAATAAGTTGAAGATAAGGAAGTTTGGACCATGTAAGATACTTATAAATTTTTATTCTAGAAATGCATATGAAGTAGAGTTACTAGAGACATTGGGTATTTCACCCATTTTCAATGTGGTAGACATATCTAAGTTTCATAAAGGAGAATCAAGTGACAGTAATGATAAAATGGATTTGAAGGAGTAGTTACCACATCAGGAACTAGATGAGATTGAGGATATTTTGGATACCAGAACTGGAAGAAGCACTAGGAACAAACAGTATAATGAATACCTTATGAAGTGGAAAGGAAAACCAATGGAGGATTCATCATGGATTTCTCAGGCTGAGGTGGATTTTCTCGGTTTTCCTCCTAGCCTTGGAAAGTGAGGGACTCACTTTACTTCCAGCCCTAAGTTTCTAATGAAGGAGAATCCTTGGTTGTAAGGTAATCATATATCAACAAAAAAACTAGTTCTTTTCTTGCATTGCATTCAGTAGTTCATTCCACATTTTAACACATCATTTTTTCTCAGCTCACAAATCATAATACAATATCTACAGATCGACATCTATCACATTTGAAAATTTCAGATCATTTTCAATGGTATGTTGGAAGTTATTACTCTTAGAAAGTCATTGTGTTCACTAGTCAGTGCATTTGGGATGACCTACTCTAGATTTCTTTGTGTGGTCCTATTTCAGATTCATTTGGAGCCTAATGGAACATCATATAAGCATCTTGGGTTAGATAGGACCTGTATTGAAGATTCACAAGTTAATTCATTTCACCAATTCTTCATATCTTGAGGCCGACATTCACATTTTATCCGTCATTGGGTTATTAACCCTTGTGGCTGATGCAAACCTATTTTGGAGCTTGAGGATCATATTTATAAGCATTGTAATTCATTGTAGATGTGGAATTCAGTTCAATATTTTTAGGTTAAGATTCAAATCATCATATCTTTACACAAAACCCTTCAGGGGCATGTAATAAAGCCTATTAGCTAGTTGTATTATTCAATCCCTTGCAATTCACCCTTGTGGCCAACATTGCATGTAAGAATTCCATATTAATGATGAATTCATGTTTTCATATCAATTTTTTGTGTTATTTTTGCTATGTTTACTCATTGTTGTATGGTTCTGACTATTCCTTCTAGGACCCTCCTACTTTCACTACACCATGCTACTAGACTAGATATCATGCATGCATTTTTGTTGTGGCTAGATTTTAAGAAGATCCTAGAGAGTCACATGTTGCTGTAGTGAAAATAACATTTTAATACCTAGAAGGGAACTCTAGGTTATAGCTTATAGTATCCAAAGGATAATAACTTTAATCGAATTTCTTACACAAATGCAGATTGGGATGGCTGTGTGGATGGGAAAAAATTACATTGGTGTCATGGCTAAGAAAGAAACAAGATTCAGTATCTTTATCTACTACAAAGGCAGCGTACATTGTAGAAACATCCTGGTGCACACAAGTGTTGTGAATGAAGAAAACATTAAAGGATATTAGATTTGTATATGCTGAACCAATTTCTATCTTGTGTGACAATACAAGTGCTATCAATATTTCAAAGAAATCAGTAATGCATCCAAGGAAAAAACATATCTTAATTTGTTATCAATTTTTGAGAGAGAAGGTTGTAGAGAATGTAGTGAAGCTTGAATATGTGCCTAAAAAGGATTAGGTTGCTGATATATTCACTAAGTCTCTTCCTAAGGATAATTTTGAGTATCTGTAGGAGAACTTAGGGTTTATTTCCCCTCCTTCTTTGAACTAGATGCATAAGGAGATGCATCAATCGAGTAGATTTTCAAGCTTCATTCTTTCATCTGGATTGATGATTCATGGCTACCTATCAGGGGGAGTAGGTAGCGACATTATTGGTTGTTGTAGTAAGGGAGAGAGATTTTTTTCATTGTGTAGTGGTTGTTGATTAGTGTAGTATGGTTTGTGCTCTTAAGGGGGATTATATTGAGCAGTGAATGAAGGACAGTTGTAGAGCAATTATGAGAAGTTTGATTGATGTAAAAGGAGAAACATAAGTAATGCAATTTTTTTCCCTTTACCATTGATGTCAAAGGGGGAGAATCAAGCATGTGAAAAATATAGTTTGAAAGGGGGAGAGTGAGTAATGTGAAAGATAAAAGTGAAAAGGAAATAGGTATGGATTACAGTTGTTGTGTTTGTTGTTGATGGGTTTTCACATCATGTGGTGTCATCAATGACAAAGGGGTAGATTGTTGCAAGTATGAGAAGTTGGTGTTGTCATTGATGTCAATAAGCTTGTGTTATCATTAATGAGCAAGAGATTGTTGCAAGAGTATCTGTAGTTGTTTGTATTGTCTATATTATTGCATTAATGCTGCTTTGATTAGTTGCATTATGTTGTCAATAGTAAGCTACTAGTGTCAACCTCTATTATTGCTTTGATAATATTTTTTCTATGGATGTATGGTTGAGTTGGTAGATTGAAATTATTTTTGTAGTATTGAGGAAGTACTAAACATGATGAGGTTTTATCTCTGGTGCTTGGTTTCCAAGTGCTTTTGAGAAAATTTGATAAAAAGAGGAAATAGTGAGTTGTAGTGTTGTTCTAGGTTGCAGAGTAGTGTTCTATTATTTCTTCACATTTCTTATAGGTTGAATATCTGCTTGTGTGTTTTAGATATTTAGATAAAATGTGTTTAGAGGTGTTATATCTAGAATTTGGTGTGTTGGATCATTATGCAGAAGAAGTTGTGTTCACTAGAATGTGAACTATGTATTGCACAGGTGTGTGGGAGAATTTGTTTTGCTCCATGTTTCTCCATAATTTGGTTTTAGGTCTTGCGGATCTAAAAGCATGCTAATAGTGTTGGTATCTTTCTTTAGTTTAATTTATTTGAGGTTTAGTGCTTTGGAAGTTGGTTTCTTGAGTTATAATGTATGGTAGAGTTGTTTGAGTGTACTAGGTGTGTACATTCTTTAGGTGGAAGTTGCTACGAAGGAGTTTGTTGGATTTAAAGATGTTTGTGGAATATTCTAGATTGTTTTTAGGTGACATTTGCTGTTGGAAGCGTGTACTTAAAATTTTAATGGTGTTTACACTAAATGTTAATGTGTTTCAGTGTTTGTGGAAGCATGTTATGGTGTGTATGAATGGATTTAGGTCCTAGCTAAGGTGTGTTGTTGTCCAACTTCATTCCTTTCCACTAGAAGAATTTTTTGGTGCCAAACTAATTTGAATTTGAATAGTTGAGGTGTATAGCTAACCTTGGAGAATGGTTTCAAGGTTGAAGATGATAAAAATAAGTGTTGAGTTGTTAAGGGATGTCAAGATAGATAAGTATAATGGGAATTATATGAATTGTAGAGTTGTATGGTATTAATTTGAGAAGTGAAATGCAAGATTTCATGTGTTAGATTGCTGGATGCAGTGAGAAAAAGGTGCATATGATTATTTAGTCAAACTACAAAGGTGTTGGTGAAATTTTGGTGGATCTTCCTATTTCATTGAGATTGATTTCTCTGTGTAACATTCTTCTTTATCTTCTTTTCTACTTTGGAATGAGCCTTTCTTTCTTTAGGGTAGTGTTCCCTCCAAAAGTGAGCCCTTTTGTAATCCATGTTGATATTACTTTATATCGATGTGAGCTAATCCTCACTTTGTTTTTTCCCGTCTTGGGTTTTCCATGCAAATTTGGTGTTCTCTTGTGTATGGTATTGATTGTGTTTTAGTTTCTATTATTTTCTTTTGATGCTAAATCATTATAAAATATTAAGGGTTAATTGAATGAATGTGGATCTAAATGTTTATGAGGGTTTTCAAGTTATAAGGTACAACAAATTCACCCCCCTCTTAGTTGTATTTTTCATCCAACAATGTGTACTTTCCATATGTTCACAAATTTGCATATGTTGCAAGCCACCACAATGTTGACATGTGCCATCCAAGAATAATTTCTTGTAGAATAAATGACCATCCACTTTTTCACTTAAAATTATTGATATGAAATCTCTTGAAAATGTAGGTGGGGCATGTATATCATAGCCTTGCAAAAAAAAATTAGTATGTAAATCTAAACATATATATCAATAAAGATTAAAATGGTTAGAAATATCAATATGTACTCTACAACAAGTAGTGTGTATGTGATTCTTTTTGACATAGAAAGGCTTTAGTATTTCAAAAAATCTTTGAAATTTTTTAACTTGAGGATACATATCTAGAAATTTAACAATAAAATATGTTTGAGTCATATCCAAAAAATTCTTTGGATGTGACTCATGGTTTTGACTACCAATTATCCTACTTACCACATTTCTTTGATTGGGAGATACTCTTGTGTTATTCTTCCAAAATTCTTCAATTAACGATCTCAATGCTTCAATAATTGGTTTATCTTTTCATGTTAGTCTACTAGATAATTCCCATAATTCATTATTATTTGTGTCCTCAATTATTTGGCACCTTCCAATGACTCTCAATAAAGTTTTTCTATTTATTCTCAATTTTTGACTTGTATTTCTAATGAGATGATTTTTCTTGGTTTAATTACTTACTATTGTTGATATCATGACACATTGTGTGGGATTACTATCTTTGATGTGTGAAGTGGTAGCCACACTCTCATATGAACTCATTAGATTATTGACAATATATTTTCAACTTGAAGCTTCCAATGTTCTTAGACCAATAATTTTCATAATGGACCTATACTTTAGATTTCTCACCATTTAAACAAATACTTGACATCTTCTAGTTTCATTTAATTTTTCAAAAAATAATCTCCAAATATTATTAGCATATCCTCTATAATAACACTTTGGAATCTTATCATCCATGGACTGCAAAATATTCTCATCAATATCAATATCAATAAAAAACTTGGGCTTTCTATGAAAAATTTGAGGAGGTATTATCAAAGGTAAATTTTCCTCAATATTAGGAATTTCATCAATATTTAAATGAGATGGGATAGATGGAATAAATGGTGTACCTTGAAGTTGAGATGGGAAAAATGGTGTACCTCCATCTTCACATGTGAGTGATGATGTACTTTCAAGTTGAGATGTATTATATGGTTTCCCTCCATCTTGACTTATGATAGATGATGTGTCTCCAACTACGAGATGCAAATCTCTCATTGCATGAAGGTTTTGAATTCATAGCCTTTGTACTACCAATTCCAAATCTCTCTTACATAAAACCAATAGTTCATGTTCCTCTTGAATTGGAATGTCTTCTTCTGTCATGTTCAATTTCCTACTTTCATGAAGTTGCCTCATTCCTTCTCTTTTCTTTCAATTCTTAGCTTTCCACTCATCTGATGTTAGAATTTTTTATCATCTCCTTAGAATGATGAAGAATTGTATCTATAGCATGAAAAAGAGATAAATATTAGTTTCATCATGGTACTATAGATTAAAGAAATCTCTTACACATATGTGAAATTAGTCATCAAATTAGGATGTACAATCTCATAAACAAATTTGAAAGAAATCATGTAATTAGGTTGTATAATGTCTATAAGATGATAGTGACACTCTATGTTAAAATATGAAAAATAAAGGGTAGAAAAGGGCATGAAGAGGCATTTAACAAATAAAGGGTAGCCAAATTCAAGGAGTTGTAGGTTTGATAGTAAGTGAGAGGCTCTATGTTGAAACATGACAAACAAAGGGCAGAAAAGGGCATCAAGAGGGAGTGCATGCTTTCCCCCAAATGTGAGAAGGATCTATGCAATGATATCATAAGAGATAAATAGAAAGGATAAACAAAGGGCCACCAAGGGAATTTATGCACATGGGAATGTGTGAATGAAACAAGCACAATCCTACATTCTGCATGTGCAAGTTTAATGTAAATGGAATGGTGTGGTGAAAAACACCTATGCAAGTACATAAGGCTATAATATAGGTACATGCTCCATTTGTATATGTTAGGCAATAGGTCCCTAGTGGTGATGTAGGTCTAAAATGGGTATGGCTCTAAAATCATTATAAGGAAATTTATGGATGTGCACGTGGAATTAGGGGAAGGAATGATACCCCTATTTTAAGGATATGGAAAGAAAATATTTGAATATAATAATGGATTTCAACAAAGAGATGATAAAAACAGATCCTTGTCTATTCTATTTTAAACTTATTCCCAAGGGTTAGTATTGACCTTCAATTTACCCATTTCTTTCCCTCATTTGTATCTTTAATCATAGATATTTACCCTTAACTATTAAAACATAAATTGAAATCTAAAGTGAACTTTACATCTCTTTGTGACCTTCTCCATGCCTTAACCATGAAATCCTTTTTTGAAATTTTTTGTTGCATTAACTTGGGTTGGTTAAAATTATGCACTCTAAAACTAGTTTAAGAAGGATGGAAATGGTTGTAAAACTCATTAAAATCCTTGTGAAGATGAATAACCTATTATGAGAATGGTTATCTGAAAAAATAAAGCTTCTTACATAGATTGGCCTTCGATAAAATTAAATTGCAGTCTAAAAATAAAAATTGGCAATATGTACTCCTATGGTCTTAGCTATATGACCATGATATTAGTTTGTGTTTAAGGTGTAGGACCAATTGTATTACTTTTAACTAGTAGGACCATGATAAAATTGGTAGTATCTAATCCAATGGTCTTAACTTGCAACTAGTAGGACCAATTGTCAAAAATATTTCTAGATTGACCTTGTCCTAATATGTCTAAAGGTTTAATGGATGGATGAAGCTTGAGATAGATTCAAATTCTCCAAGAGAGTGTAGTAGAACCATAAATTTCTACAAGGATGGACAATATTTACATTATTCTTTCAAATTATAATGTGATAGAAAAAGTGTCCTAACAAACTAAGTCATAAATTATAGATTTATCCGATGTGTTAATCATAGATTTTCCCATAGCTAACATTCTTATGCTGCTTAAATTTTTATTTCTATCAAAACTGAGAATTTTTGTTGTGCTTAAACTACTTCTTGTAAATCTAAGAGGCCATGCTCAATGTGTAAGGTCTAAAGGAAATGTATGCCACTATATGATCAAGGCAAGTATTCAATGTTCAAAGACTAACATGATAGTAAGGTAGATTTAATAAGCATGAACATGATAACAAAATAAAAGAATTATATAATTAAGCATGCATGATAAAAGTGATAAAGAAACATAATAAAATGAAGGGAAATGTAAAGAATATGTATAAAGAGAACATAGCTTAAAAGTCAAGATTCAATTTGAGAAACTACCTAATTATGTGTATTTTGTTTTTCTCCTTGCATAAAACTCCTCAAGAATTAGATATTTTCATGATGTTGATTCATTTTCAACATTCAATTCTATATAAATCTAATAGAATTACTAAAAAATATAGAAATAACCAATCTATAATATGAAATTAAAATAAAGTAAATCATAATTAACATTGCAACAATGATACAAACATGAAAATATGTGTTCATATAATAAAATTTCATGTAAAAACTCTAGTATTTCCTCCTTTCTACATTGGAAAACAAAAAAAGGTGGTGAAAAGGTGGTGGAATGTGTAAAAATGCATGTGCTTTCCCCAATAGCATGAAAAAGCATTTTTGTCAGATAATGCCCAAAAGAAAGAGAATAACAAAGCATGTGGGCCTAGATCATGGGTGTGCTTCATTTTAACCATATTTAGAAGTCTCCAAAGTGCACTCACATTATAACATGAGCATGTTTTCACTTGCACAAATCATGAGTGTGCTTTGGCTTGCTCTAAACAACACCAAATTTCAACTATTTGAATGTGCACTCACATTTTTCATTTGATGAATTTGTTAAGGTTTTGTGAATGCCATCATGTGTGTGTAGGGGGTTTGGTTGTGTCATCCTAGCCTCATATTGAGTCTATAAAAAAAATTATGATGGGGTTAGAACTTGATTATCATACTAGCATAGTTCACCCTCTTGTAGGTGTGCCATAGTAGTTTCATTCCACTATTGGTAAGTATTCAACTTGTGAGACCTTTCTCTAAGCAATGATGAAACCTTCTAAGTTCTATCTGTGTCTTCTATTATGTGCGATATGAAATTTAACCATAATTACCTTGTTATGACATATGTGTCATTGTACATGATATGACCCTTTTTCTGTGTGTTTCCATTCAATACAACATGTTAGTAATGTACCTTATTTTTTAGTGTTTTTCTTAAATACAAATTATTTTCTTGGATAATTTCTTCATTTTGTTTCTTGGGGAATTATAAGAAGACGCAATATCATCTAGTAGTAACTCTAAAGGAGATGATGAAAATGCAGTAGAAATATCCTTATTTGTAGTTGTATGAAGGTCTACAAGGTAATGGAGATAGTTATATTGGTATAGTCTATGAAATTCCAATTTTCTTTTTGATATTTCATGTAATAATAATGAACCAAGTTTTTTGGAAGAGGTTCATACTTCCAAAGATAAATTATTGGAAGAATGCAATGAATGAGGATATTGTGGCATTAAAGTAATGTACAAGACTTGGTATTTTATTTATTTTCTTAGGACCTAATCCCTCAACCCTATACTTAAGCTCTAATCCCTCAACCCTTAACCCTACACCCTCAACCCTATCCCTATGACCTATATCCTCAAACTTATACCCTAAACCCTAAACATTGTCCCTCAACCCCATGCTTAAAACAAAGACCATACACTCTCAACCCTCAACCCTACACCTTATTCCCTCAACCCATACCCTAAACCCTATACCCAATATCCTAAACCCTAATCTTTTAACCTACAAACTTAATATTATACACTCAAAGGATTAAACATTTTCCCTCAATCAATAATCCTCAAACCGCAACCCTATACCCTATACCCTCAACCTTATACTTAAGCCCTAATTCCTCAACCCTCAACCCTATACCTTTAACCCAAAACCCTATACCTTTAACCCTAAACTCTACACCCTCACCCTCATCTCTATACCATATACCCTCAACCTTATACCTTAGAACTTAAACATTATCCCTCAACCCTCAAACTTCAACCCTCAACCCTCAACCCTCAATCCTCAACCCTCAACCCTCAACCCTCAACCCTCAAACCTCAACCCTCAACCCTCAACCCTCAACCCTCAACCCTCAACCCTCAACCCTCAACCCTCAACCCTCAACTCTCAACCCTCAACCCTCAACCCTATACCCTATACCCTATACCCTATACCCTATACCCTATACTTAAACCTTACACCCTACACCCTCAAACATATACCTAAAACCCTAAAACATACACCCTCAATCCTCATCCTTATACCCTATACCCTCAACCTTATACACTAAACCATGACCATTTTCCCTCAACACTATACTTAAACCCTAAACCATACACTCTCAACCCTTCAATCTATGCCTTATACCCTCAATCCCTATATCCTATACACTTAACCCTATACCCTCATCCTTGAACACTATCCCTCAACCCTGAATCCTATACCTTAAAACATAAACCCTACACCCTCAACCTTATACCCTAAACCTTGAACATTGTCGCTCAACCCGATACCCTCAATCTTATACTTAAACCCTAAACCCTACACTCTCAACCCTTAACCCCATGCCTTATACCCTCAACCCATAACATAAACCCTATAACCAATATCCTTAATCCTTATCCATATACTCTATACACTTAAACTTATACCCTCAAACTTGAACATTATCCCTCAACCCTCAACCCTCAACCCCATACTTAAACCCTAAACACTACATTCAAACTTGTACCCTAAAACCTACACCTTAAAGCCTCAACCTTATAACAAATATCCTAAACCATAATCTCTATAACCTATATACTTAAACCTATACCCTCAACCTTGAGCACAATCCCTCAGCCCTCAACCCTATACCTTAAATCCTGAACCCTACACCGTCGATCCTCATCCCTATACCCTCAATCCTCAACCTAATACTCTAAACCTATACTCTAGAGCTTCAAGTTGACCATTTTGGTGTATTAATTTTACACACTTTTTAAAGCCACTTTGTGATGTAAGATGGGGTTGGATGGAACACTCACTGTTCCATGCTCTAGGTCTCACCTTGGCAATTCCCTATGGTGGCACTCTCCTCCACCTTAACCTATAGGTCCTATCTCAAGTATAGGTACCCCTGGTTCTACTGGCTATCCCCACTTTCATCCAAGTTCTCAACTACCAAGCCAATCTTGGTGCTTTAGCACTATCTCACCCTTGACCCTTAATCTTCCCTAAAGGTCAAACACACTCAACACTCAATTAGGTTCTTGCAGGGGCATAGATATGTTTTCAATGACTTCATAGCATCTTTCTAAGATCCTTGAACAATCACCAAACTCGAACTCTCCATCGCTTTCATCAAACCCTCACCTAGGGTTTTAGTTCCCTAATTCTAGGCCTCCAAATAGGTCTTTGCTCCGAGGAAATGAGATAACTTACCTAAGCTCTCCAAAGAACTTCGAATCTTTTCTATGGTTTCCCAACCCTGATGTCTACCACTTCAATGTTTTCAAGCTCTTATCCCTTGACTGTCTGTACACAGGTTAGACCTTCCAAGTTAGCAAATTTAGGCCTTTTAGAGCCATTTCTTGACCATCCAAGGAACTGTCAAGGAGTTCTTCCATCAAATGGATTGGTGCAGCCTCTTAATTGATACCAGACCTCTGTAGGGCCTCCATCCACCTTTCTACTATGGGGTTTAGCATGGATAGGTCTCCCCTGCAAGTTGGGTGTTTTACACCTCTTGACTTTCCTAGCTGGGCACTATCCATCTCGCCTAGGAGAAGTCTTTTTCCATGCTTCCAATACTCTTGACCACTCCAAAATCTAACTTATGTATAGACATGGAGCCTAACCACATTTCCCAAGGGCCATACTTAGGTACAGAGGGGAAAGCAATTAGAACTCCATCAATTACAGTCTGCAAATCAAAAACAGTAAACTAAAAGAACCTAACTAACTGAATTCAAAAACTTTTAATGAAGGAAACAACTAACTATAGACCCAACCAATACTTGGAAGGCAATTAAATCACATCCCACATGAGTTCCAAATCCTGGTTATACCATTAACACTCTACCAAGAACAAAAACACAGAAAATAATCTAATCTTCCTACTGTCCCCGGTTATCATTCATGAAAACTTCAAATTACAAAACTTCAAATTCCTTCCAATGACTTCCAACCCAACTATAGGTTGAGGCATACCTTTTATAGGTTTTCCCAAAGTAGTTGTGCCTTTCTTTTTGTTGGACAAGTCAGTTACCAAGTGGGAAAAAGTGCAAATTCTCCCAATTTGCCACTTTTCCCAATTTGCTAGAACTAACACAAATGAGTGTCTAAACTCAACAACTTAAACACTCTTGATAGCTCCTGACCAAGAAATTTTTAAGTCTCTCCCATTTCACTCTTGATAGCTCCTGACCAAAACATTTTGAAATCTCTCCCACAATTGCACTGGTTAACATGACCTTATAACATTAAAAACAAAACTTCCTAAGCCTAGTGTTTCCTAGGTGCTTTCTAGGTGCTCCTGCATCATTCTCCCCCCCTCTCAGCCAAACAATAAGGAATGGAAGGAGAGATGAGTGACATATATATGCAATACTTCTGGAATTGATCCTCTTGTACCCATGTAGCCTTAGATTCAGGCTTGTTCTTCCATTTGATAAGGTGTTCAATGTACACTTTCTTCCTTGTAGACTTTTGCGCTCTTGACTTCAAGATCTTTTCTACCTGAAGCTTGTCTAGAATAGGTAGTGCTATGTTACTGACATCTTCGAAAACCTCTCTACTATTCTGATCCATCTCTTGAACTAATCCCTTGTACTTGATCAAATCTGTAACGTTCAAAACTGGTGAAATTCCCAAGTCAGAAGGTAACTCCACCTTGTATGCATTCTTGCCATACTTGGCTAATATCTTGCATGGTCCTACTCTTTTCATTTGCAACTTGGTTTCCAGTCCCTTCTGCAACCTTGATTTGTTAAGGTGAACCATGACAAAGTATCCTACTACAAATTGCACATCCTTCCTTGACATATCTACTTTATCCTTCAATTTTTGAGTAGGCTCAGTGATTGTCCTCTTTACCTGCTCCTGAATCTCTTTCATGGTTTGAGTGAAGTCTTCAGCTTGTCCACTCCTATTCTCCATGGCTCCTAGATCCCTAAGCTCACAAATACCTCTTGGGTGCATTCCATACACAACCTCAAAAGGACTCTTCCCTATGGTCCGGTTGACACTATCATTATAGGCATTCTCAGCTTGTGAGATCACCATGTCCCATGTCTATCCATATTCCTTTGTTAGGCACCTAAGAAGATTACCAAACACCCTGTTAACCACCTCTATTTGACCATCAGTCTGAGGATGGTAAGCTGATCCAAATGACAGGTTGGTTCCCAATCTACTCTATAGAGTCTTCCAAAAATGACTCATGAACTTAACATCCCTGTCTAAAACAATGCTAAAAGGTAAGCCATGAATCCTTACAACCTCCTTAAAGAAAAGATGAGCTATGTAGCTAGCATCATGAGTGGTTTTGCAAGGAATAAAGTGACTCATTTTGCTAAATCTGTCAACCACTACATACACACTATCAAATCCAGTCTTGGTC
Source organism: Sequoiadendron giganteum (assembly GCA_007115665.2). Classification (NCBI taxonomy): domain Eukaryota; kingdom Viridiplantae; phylum Streptophyta; class Pinopsida; order Cupressales; family Cupressaceae; genus Sequoiadendron; species Sequoiadendron giganteum. The sequence goes on along the minus strand of CM021108.1, from coordinate 582,054,010 downwards.
TTAGGGAGTCCTACCACAAAATCCATGCTCACACACTCCCATGGTCTATTAGGAATGGGTAGGGGTTGATAAAGACCAGCATTACTAGCTCCTCCCTTAGCTTTTATATATACAACACATTGTTCCACATACTTTCTAACATCTCTTGCCAATTTAGGCCAATAATAGAACCTTTGAACTAGCTCTAATGTCTTACTGATGCCAAAATGTCCACTAAGACTGCCATTATGCTTCTCTTGAATGAGGTTTTCTCTCATTGACCCTCTTAGAACACATAATTGATTCCCTTTAAACAATAATCCAATTTGCAAAGTATACTTAGCATATTGACTATGAAAATGATTCTCAAAGTCTAAACATACCTTATAGGCTTCTGAGAAATCTTCATCCTCTCCATAGAGATATTTAAAGCTTTCAATCCCTATGCTCTTCACTTGTATCTCTTTTACTATCAATAACCTCTTGCTCAATGCATCTGCTACCTTATTCATTTGCCCCTTCTTGTGTTTGATGGTGAAGGTAAAAGCTTGGATGTATTCCATCCATTTCAAATGCCTATTACTCAACTTCTCTTAGGTGTTGATATAGTTGAGTGCCTGATTGTCTGTAAAGACCACAAAATCCTTGGGTAGAAGGTAATGCCTCCACTTTCTAAGTGATTGAACAAAAGCATAAAGTTCTAAGTCATAAGTGGAATACTTCCTCTTTGCTTCATTGATATTTTCACTAAAGAAGGCTATAGGCCTGCCCTCTTGACTTAACACTCCACCTACTGCCACTCCACTAGCATCACATTCCATAGTGAAAAACTTGTCAAAACTAGGTAATAAGAGTATAGGTTTAGTTGCCACTTCTTGTTTCAATTTCTCAAACCCTTTCTTAGCTACTTGAGTCCACACAAACTTGGTTTTCAGACCACCTTTGATTGTATCTAGGACAGGTGCACAAATACCACTAAATTTCCTTATGATTTTTCTATAGAATTGAGCCAATCCATGGAAACTTCTTACCTCAGTCCCTATGGTTGGTGTAGGCCAGTTTAGGATTGCTTCCACCTTGCTTGGATCCATCTTCAATGATCCTTTGGACACAACAGAACCCAAATATACAAGCTCTTGCTTATCGCACTTCTCTAGATTGATTGCCAACATCTCCTCTTGCAACCTTCTAAGAACCCACTCCACATGTTTCAAATGCTCTTCTACTGTCTTACTGAATATGAGGATGTCATCAATGTATACCACCACAAATACTCTTGTGAAATCTTTGAGCACTTCATTCATGAGCCTCATGAATGTGCTAGGGGCATTGGAGAGACCAAATGGCATCACTCTCCATTCATATAACCCATCATTTGTCTTAAATGTTGTCTTCCATTCATCACCATCCTTAATTCTAATCTGATGGTATCCACTCTTGAGATCCAACTTGGTGTAGTATTGAGCTCCTCCAAGACAATCCATTAGGTCTTCAATTCTAGGAATAGGGAGCCTATACCTAATTGTGATTCTATTTATTGCTCTAGAATCAGTACATAACCTCCATTTGCCTCCCTTCTTGGTTGCCAAAACTACTGGTACTGCACATGGGTTGATGCTCTTTTGAATCAATTTTTGATCCAACAACTCTTGCACTTGTCTGGCCACTTCCAAATTCTGATCTGGTGTAAGCTTATATGTTGCTTTGTTAGGTAATGATGCTCTAGGTATGAAGTCAATCTGATGACTAATGGCCCTTTTAGGAGGTAAAGTTGTAGGTGTACCATCACTTACTATGTCCTTGTACTTCTCAAGTAAATTTTGGACTGCTCCGGGTATGTCTAGTTTTTCAGTCTTATCTTCCTCCTTGGACTGCAACAATACTACATATCCCTCTCCACCATCATGTAGGGTATTGAGGAACACTTTTCCACTACTTAGTAGCACACTTGGTGTGTTTAACTATCCTTCATCGTCCTCAAATAGTGACTGCAACTTAAAAGTCTTTCCATCCTTCTTAAATGAGATTGTATTCTCTTTTCCATCATACATGGCACTCCTATCATATTGCCATGGTCTGCCCAATAGTAGATGAAATGCATCCATGGGTAAGACATCACAAAATAACTTGTCCTTGTACCCTCCAATCGAAAATTCCAATGTTACTTGCTCATTCACTAAAACACTTTGCCCTTTGTTAAGCCATGTGACCTTGTAGGAGTTAGTGAGGGGTATCTTTTCCAATTTCAGTTTCATTACTGCCTCCTCTGATATAATATTGTCTATTGAACCTGAGTCTACTATGACCTTGCATACTTTACCAAGTATCTTGCACCTTACCCTAAATAAAGCTCTCCTTTGTTTGGGTTCTTCCTTGACTGGTTGTCTGATCAAGACTCTTCTAAACATCAAACTCTCTCCCATCTCAGATTCAATATGAATGACCTTAGTTGACTTAGGACTCATGGTTTCCTCTTGTGCATAAGCCACTCTCTTCTCATTTCTTGATGAAGATGCCTTCTTCGGGCACCTATAGGTTGGATGTCCAACTTGACCACAATGGTAGCATTTCGTGTTTGCAAAATAGGAATTGCTCCGGCCTGCTCCTCTTCCTCTACCTCTGTTATACCCTCCTGTAGAAGGTGTTTCATTGCCATGATCTATGGATTTGAACTCTCCTTGGTTTATTTGGTCATTGCCTCTACCTTGGTAGCCACCTCGTTGTCCTCTTTGATCTCTTTGATCTCTTTGATCTCTTTGATCCCTGCCTTTGCCTCTGCCTTTGGAATTGGAGTCTTGTTTCTTTTTCAACTTCTCCTCCACCTTAAAAGCCATTTGAAAACAACTAGGGAGGTTGGTGAGTGTAAAGAGACTCAACTCTTCTTGGATGTTCCATTTGAGGCCATTTAGATACCTTGCCACCTTGATGCTTTCTAATTCTTGCACCCTAGACCTAAGGCTTAATTTTTGGAACTCCTCAGTGTAGGCAGCTAGATCTAGGTCTCTTTGCCTAGGATTTTTCCTTTTCTTATGCAATTGGACCTCACAGTCTTCAGGTAGGTAATACTCCTTCACTTTAGCCACCATAGCTTTCCAACTTGAAATGTGTTTCTTGCCTTCATTCTCCCTTTCTTCTTGTAGGAACTTCCACCAAGTCAATGCTTGTCCCCTTAGTCTTGATTTTGCTATGTTCACCTTTTGTGCCTCAATAACTCCATCACACTCAAAGTGATTCTCCATTCCTTCTATCCATTCCATCACCAACTTTGCATCCATTCTACCTGTGAAGATGGGAATGCCTTCTAATGCTTTTTCACTCAAAGCCTTCAATGCCTTGAGGAAGGGTTCCTCTTTTAGTGGAGGATCAGGATCTAGTTCAATGTCCTCCTCAGCCTGATCCTCACCCTTATCTCTAACCACTGCTAACTGTACTCCCATCTTGCCTATAGCCTCTACCACTTCTTCTATTTTTTGCTTCATCTCTTCAACTATATCTTCAAGCTTTTTTTTTTTCCTCTTGTTGCTCTATCAAATCCTTTCCAATTCAGTATTGGTCACCATGGTGTTGGAACCACTTGATTCAACCTCTGATATACAATTCACTATCCCAAACCTTTCACTTGCTCTGATACCAATCTGAATGTAAGATGGGGTTGGATGGAACACTCACTATTCCATGCTCTGGGTCTCACCTTGGCAATTTCCTATGGTGGCACTCTCCACCACATTAACCTATAGGTCCTATCTTAGGTATACGTACCCCTGGTTCTACTGGCCATCCCAATTTTCATCCAAGTTCTCAACTACCAAGCCAATCTTGGTGCTTTGCCACTATCTCACCCTTGACCCTTAATCTTCCCTAAAGGTCAAGCACACTCAACACTCAGTTAGGTTCTTGTAGGGGTATAGATATGTTTTCAATGACTTCATAGCATCTTTCTAAGATCCTTGAACAATCACCAAACTCCAACTCTCCATCGCTTTCATCAAACCCTCACCTAGGGTTTTAGTTCCCTAATTCTAGGCCTCCAAATAAGTCTTTGCTCCGAGGAAATGAGATAACTTACCCAAGCTCTCCAAAGAACTCTAAATATTTTCTATGGATTCTCAACCCTGATGTCTACCACTTCAATGTTTTCAAGCTTTTATCCCTTGACTGTCCGTACACAGGTCAGACCTTCCAAGTTAGCAAATTTAGGCCTTTTAGAGCCATTTCTTGACCATCCAGGGAACTGTCAAGGATTTCTTCCATCAAAAGGATTGGTGCAGCCTCTTAATTGATACCAAACCTCTGTAGGGCCTCCATCCACCTTTCTACTATGGGGTTTAGCATGGAGAGGTCTCCCTTGCAAGTTAGGTGTTTTACACCTCTTGACTTTCCTAGCCGGGCACTGTCCAGCTCGCCTAGGAGAAGTCTTTTTCCATGCTTCCAATACTCCTGACCACTCCTAAATCTAACTTATGTACATACATGGAGCCTAACCACATTTCCCAAGGTCCATACTCAGGAACATAGGGGAAAGCAATTAGAACTCCATCAATTACAGTATGCAAATCAAAAACAGTAAACTAAAAGAACCTAACTAACTGAATTCAAAAACTTTTAATGAAGGAAACAACTAACTATAGACCCAACCAATACTTGGAAGAAAATTACATCACATCCCACATGAGTTCCAAAGACTAGTTATACCATTAACACTCTACCAAGAACAAAAACACAGAAAATAATCTAATCTTCCTACTGTCCTCGGTTATCATTCATGAAAACTTCAAATTATAAAACTTCAAATGCCTTCCAATGACTTCCAACCCAACTATAGGTCGAGGCATACCTTTTATAGATTTTACCAAGGTAGTTGTGCCTCCCTTGGGTTGGACAAGTCAATTACCAAGTGGGAAAAAGTGCAAATTCTCCCAATTTGCCACTTTTCCCAATTTCCTAGAACTAACACAAATGAGTGCCTAAACTCAACAACTTAAACACTTCTGATAGGTCCTGACCAAGACATTTTTAAGTCTCTCCCATTTCACTCCTAATAGCTCCTAACCAAAACATTTTGAAATCTCTCCCACAATTGCAATGGTCAACATGACCTTATAACATCAAAAAGAAAACTTCCTAAGCCTAGTGTTTCCTAGGTGCTTTCTAGGTGCTCCTGCACCATGTTGGGACCCCTCCTAATGTTGAATACTCTCTCTAAGGAAATGAATGCAACAATTAACACAATCATACATACATTCATGCATGTATTCATACATATGTACATACATACAAGCATGCATACAAAAAAAAATACATTCATAAATACATTCAAGCATAAATACATACATACAGACTAACATACACACATACATACATATATACATAGATGCATACATACATACATACATACATACAAGTATACATAAATACATACAAACATGCATACATTTATACATACATATATACAAGCACATATTCACACATACAAATATATACATACATATATACAAGGATATATTTATACATTAAAACATACATACATTCATGCATACATTCAAGAATGCAAACATACATACATACATATATACATACATACATACATACATACATACATAAAAGCATGTACATACAAACATATATACAAATATACATACATAAAAGTATACATTCATAAAAACACACAAACAAACAAACTAAAGCAAGGCATAACACGAGCACATTATAACATGCTTCTGTTTTGGTCTGCTTTATGAATGCCCAAGCCTTTGGCTTGAATTTTCTTTGGATTTCCAACCTAAAGGATTGGACTACCTTTCCAATGCCCAAAAATGTGTTTTTGCATATTCTATTAAAAATCACATAATCTTGTTCATGCTCACCATTAGGTTTGCACATGTTCCAAGGTCGAGTAAAAAAAACACCTGGGTAATGATAAGCTCTCTCTTTTCTATCTAATGATGTAATTTTTATCACATTTTGACTATGTTAAGGCTTTCGTCTTTAATTTCTTTATTTGGTGTATCCATTTTTTGACAAAAACCAATGTTTGGTATTTTTAAATTTATTTTTTAACTATTCATTCAAATTTCAAATAAATTACATTTTTATAAACTAGAATCCATTCTACACATTAGAAAAATGATTTTGAATTCTTTTTCAAAAAAATTAGGAGGGAGGAGCAAGGTCAACTTTTTAATTTTTGTGGATGTGTCCACTTTGAAAATTAGTAAAAAAACATATATTCATTAAAAAATTATTAGAAAAATTGAGGATAAACTACATTCCATTAGCTAATTTCTCACTAAATCTATTTTAAAAATACTAAAAAAGGTTGAAATTTTAGGGGGGGCACAATAGATGCTATGTTACAGTTTTTGGAAAAAAAAAGGACCAATTTGTGTGGCCCCCATTTTTGAACCTCTTAATATATACCATTTAAAAAAATATATAGTGGTTTAGAAAGTAGATTCAAAGCACTACAATCCTTATTTTTGTTGCATCTTAAAATTTTGAGTGTAACTATCCTCAATTTCTCATCCAATCTTAGTATTTCCTAATTTTAGAAAAAAGTGGCCACTTAAGACCCTTTTTTGGCCCCCCATATTTATGCACTTACCCCTTACTTTTCGTACTCGATTTGAGTGCAAGCCCCTAGTTATTTTACCTATGTTGAGCTGAATAAAACTATTGGTATGATTTTTGATACCATACCCTCTTTGTGGATTTCAAGTGAATGTGTGGTTGATGTCTTGTAAAATTTCCAATTTTCGCAAATGTGATTTAGTTATATGCTTATATGGATTTAATAGTTAAATTAATATGTTGAATGATAATTGGGGAATGAATTTAATTGGTCATTGGTTTTGGGGATATTGAGAGAGTTTTAAATTAAAGGAAATGAAAATATAGTTTATATTAATTTTTTAATTGAGTTTTGGAAAAGTTAAAAGGGAAAAGGTATTCATTTTTATGTTTGATGTTTAACTTTTGTGAGAAAATCGGGGAGGAGAAACCCTTTTTTATCCAAATTAATTTTTTTGTGATTGGGAGAGAAAATCGGGGGAAAATTTGATGGTTTTTTGTGATTCATGCATTTGTGAGGTGTGTTTATAGTTATTCTCATTTCAATTTTTGGCTAAAAATGAGGTATGTTCTTCATTTCTCCTCTATTTAATTTTTTTGGTTGTGAATGGTTTGTAGGTGATTAATGAATCAAGAATTGTAATTGAATTGATTATTTATATGAAATTAGGTGATATATTGTTACATTTAAATTATTTTTGAATATTTTCCAAAATTCATTGTTATAATGCAAATATTTCTAAGACATGTTCAAAATGTGAAATTGATAGTGAAAAATGGTTGTTGGGCACTTTTAGACTAAAAGAGTATCTTTCATTTTTTAATTTTTAAGAATTTTAATTTTGGTAAATTTTCAAGCTATTTTAATGGTTATTTGTAAAAGTTCTTGGCTTTGGGCTTTTGAAATGTAAAAATTTGAATGTTTTAGGAGAATTATCATGTTTTTGAATGTTTGGATGAAGGCATACTTTGTGGAATGTAAATCTAGTCCATTGGATTGATGTTATAAAAAAATTTCATAAAGTTTTATTATGTATTATTTTCCATGCCTTATGAGACTGTGGAAATGCTTGAGTTTAGATTGGTCATTGAGTGACCTAGTTCTATTTGATAATATCCAACCTTGTATTGTATAAGAGGTATCGTGGCATTTTATGGGGTAGAATCTTGAGGCAATTTCTATGGCTTTCTTCTATTTTCTCCTTTGGAGTTTATTGTTGCATGGTTTATCTCACCTAGACTTCATACTATGAAAGAGATTCCTTATTGCATTCTTTAATGTTGTGTACACTTTGTGTCTTATGTGAGTGCTATCCTATCTCTTAAGTTTCTTGTGTGAGTGTGTTTGGGCCATGTGACCATCTCCTAGCATGATGAGAGTGTACCTTTCAGTTTCATTTGGTAGGGTGATGTGGAAACTATTTTTGACATTTAAAGGATTGAGGTTCAAAAGTGACATTAATATCTTCTTCTTTATTTGTATTTAGTTTAATTCAATGTACTTTGATGCTAAATTGACATTTGAATCCTCTCCTTATGTAATTGTAAAAGAACCTCTCTCCTTGAGACAAATTGTAATTGGTTGTAATGGTTAGTGTTTTAGCCTTAATTATGTGTCTCAATGTTGGTGTTGAGAATGATTGTAAGTGAATGATGTTATGATCATATATTGGAATGTTTAAATGAACTTAGGAACATTTATTTTGGGTTTAAAATGAATTTTGGAGTCATCCTATGAGTTTGGGCAGCCTGGTGCTACATCTAGGTGGCTTGGTCTACCTAGGAGTCTAAAAGTTTCTAACTATGTTTAGGAATCCATTTTAGAAATGGGTCAGCCTAGTACTCTACTAGGGTAGACTAGTTGATAGTGGGTGGCCTAGTTTGTAGGGATGATAGGCTCAAAATCACATCTTAGGTTGGGAAACTTGGTTTTGTGTTGAGAAATCCTCATTCTCCATACAAAAACAAAAATTTAAATTATCTCAACCATAATTATCTAGTAATTTTTCTAGCCAATAAAATCTATTCGATAATTTCTATACCTCATACCTTAATTATGACAATAATTTTCATCAACTAGACCTTAAAAAACCTAGTCAAGTTATCTATCTCTTAGGACTTATTCATTTTTCTAGGTTTCAAGACCTCATATGGGTAAACCATGTAAAGAGAATGTTTCCATCATGGCCCTTGGGGTCTAGTGGTATGTTGATAATTTTCTTAAGTGTCTTCATTGAGTACTTGTGGTTTCTCCTACATCATTTTGTGTGCACTCTTTCAAAATTTCCTAGTTAACAAACCTAGGGTTAGGGAGAATTTGCATCTAGTCTTGTGAAGAATTAGGAAGGTTGTAAACCTTAATGGTTGACCTTGGTTATGTCTTCAATATTCATCATAGATCATGGAGTTTTGTGTGGTACTGTCTATTTTTTTATGTGATGTTACATTATGATAAGTATAGAGGAGGGGGACCAATGACACCAAGGCTCCAGGTCATGGAGAGCTGAGAGCGAAAGGCTGCCTTGATCTACCTCAGATTGGACATGTGTTTTGGGTCAAGGATAGAGAATGAAGATAACTCTCAAGTGCTTCTATCACTCTACTAACTTGAGAGTCTAAATGGGGATAAACAAGCTGGCTTCTAGAACCTGAACTATACCTTAGATAACTCTCTACAAGAGGACAATAGTGCAAGTCAGAGATGAAAATGCGACATGATAGCATCTCATGAGAGTGTTGGCATCCGCACGAATATAAATTGAAAAAGTACATTAAAATTACTAGTAATCTATTGATAGATTAGAAAATGAAGTTTAAAGTAATGACTAAAGTGTAAAATAATATAATGGTAGGAATAACAAAGGAAATGACTATGGAACAACAAGAATGAGGAAGGAGAGAATACAACTCACGAGAAGTCAAATTCACCAGCAAGCTCCAAAGAAAAATGTACCTTCACACAACCAAGAGAGAAAAAATATTGGGGTTGTATAGGGGTTTTCCGCAATCAAACCCCCTCTTTGGTGTTTCTACCTCCACAAACAACTGGATAGATTGATAGATAGAAATATGATAAAGGAAATCATGTTGAAACATAAATAAATCCAAATACTACAAGAGACACTATGCTACTCAAATCTGATAAAAAAGTGATATGAAAGTGTTACCACCCTCGACCAAAGGAACTCTAGGCCAATGAGAGAGGAATGCAAGCCCACAACTGTGACAGATTCAATGTAGTCACAAGAACACTAAAAGAAGTCTCACAAGACACCATGCTAAAACTTATATGGTAGACGTGTAAGATGTTGTGATTACTGGAGTTGTGATGCCAATAGTGCAATGTTCAAGTAGTAGGAGTATGGATCAATAATTGCCAAGAACATGAAGTGAGATTGAGAAAGCATGTAGAAACGTGAAGATTATGGAATGAGAATGAAAGATAGTCATTTGAAGGCCAATTAGGATGGAAAGAGTCATCCAAAGGTCGACATGAAGGCATATGGGTGTTACGTTTTGTATCCAATGGAGAACATAACGCCTATGTAGATTCTAGAGGCAATAATTTTGTTAGGACAATAATGTGCTACATAGATGTCCACACATTGTGTGCGTGTCCCGATAGAAATTCCACACCGACACTAAAAAAAAGAACCAAGTGGATGAGGTACAAAATGAGGATGTGGAATTACTTAGTCTGATTTTATTTTTCAAAGGTGGAGGGTGTAAAAGGGGAATTTTCAAGAGGGGTGGAAATTCACTCCTATATATTTTTCCCCCACTTTAGTGAACATGAGTAACAATGAGTGTACGGTAAAGTAGATTGAAAGATTTTAGAAATGTATACCTAAATCATCAAGGAAGCAGATTGTAATCTAGCGAGATTGAAAGTGCAATGAAGACAAATAACTCCATAGGTACTCTCTCCTGAGGAGGTTCGAACAAAGTGCACTGAAGGCCCATAGACCAATGATGAACAAATCCCATATGGTGCAAGCACTTCAAAGGTCGTTGTACCTACAAAGAAGGCACCTCCAAGTACTCTCTCCTGAAGTAAGCCCAATGTGAGGGACTCCGTAGAGTCAAATTGGAAAGTAGCTTCGTAGGCACATGTGCAAAGTAACATGTTAATCTACAGACAAAATATTTTAGAAAACACAAAGCAACCACATAGGAAGAAAAGTAGATAGTCATGTAAAAAGTCAAAAATTGAAGGAAATTCTTTCAAAGGAGGAACCCTTCAAAAGAAATTGGGTCCACTCAAGGGACACACTGTTTGCAAGAGAGATAGTATTTTTCACAAATCAATTCGACATCAAGGAATCCTTCTGAAAGATGTTCACTTCATCAAGGAATTGAAAATGAAGAAATCCTCCTCGCAGGGGATGGTGAAAACTTTTCCCAAAGGAGAAGGTGCTACCTCCTCGGAGGAATTTTTTTCAAATTCTTTCTTTATGAACTTATGATGAAGGAAAAATGTTCTGCTAGGGGTCCTTATTGAAGAATGTGATTTTTGAAAAATATTTTGGAAATATTTTCAAGAAAAGATTCATTGTCCACTGAAAGCATTTTCTAAAAATTGAAGTGACATGATAACCACCCCTTAAGATGGTGTGTGTTAAACACATAGGCACATGACATCCTAAGGAGAGAAAAGCAAGAATGAAAAAGTGATGTTGTGGCCAACAAAACATAGCATGATGGAACCATGGTCATCTTGTCGCACATGTGAGCGAAAACGCATGAGCACCAGAGCATCACAAAGCAAGAAAGAAATATAAGAAAAAAAAAATTGAGAAGGGACAACAACATCATGAACAAGGGATAGGGAAATCTGATATTTTAAGGTCAAAGCTTCTCGGGTAAAAGCATAATAGTGTGTCACACTTTTGGCCAAACAAATAGTTCCGACCGAATAGTTTTCAAGTGAATAGGTTTCAGGAGAATAGGTTTCAGCCGAAACCAAGTGGTGGTGATGTGGCACCTATGTGGTACCCCCCTTTCACTTGAAAGGGTTTCGATCGAAACTTATTCACTCAAAAGACATTCGGTCAGAATCATGAAAAAAAGAAAAAGAAAAAAAGAAGGCCCACATTCATTTGGGCACGCTTGGTCGAATGTTGTTCTATTGAAATAGGGTCGGTTGAATGCACCTACTATGTACAAAGCTTGGAAAACAACCCATTTCAGCTCCATTGCATTGACGACGCCTCCCAGGTTCTCATTTGTAACTACTTTACAAAACGGGTTGAATCTAGGGTTATTTGGAAAATGTTTTGAATGGCAATTTCGGGATTTCCAAAGCATAGTGAAGGGTTTCGAATTTTGCAAGTTCTGTCATTGAAGTGAATTTGGAATTTGGGGATATTAGTTTTGTTCATTAAAGAAATGAGAAATTTTTTGTTTTCGGTTAGGGTTTGAAGAAAAATGGTGAAAATAAAGGGTTTTATGAAGTATGTATTTTATGTACTTGAGTACCCGATGTTTTTTTCATATTGTAACATTAAGAAAGATTAGATGTTAAAAATTTATGCAATGATCCCGTAAATGCATGGACTGTCCCATCCTTATTTTCTATTGCATATTCATTTAAGTCCACCCTAACAACAACCACGCCTATACAATATCCCATTGCAGCAATACTACCCAACTGCTAGCCATACGAGTGGTCATACAAGTCATTCATAGGATTTTAACAATTGTACAAGTCATATTTTCATCATCACATAATCAAATTTTCAGACCTTGACATCTTGAGAGTAGATTTGACATAGTTGTAAATCTGAAAACATTATTTCCAATTGTTGCAATTAAATAAAATCAATTTCAAAGAATTTTAAATTGGTGGTTGATGTGGAATCTGAAAACAATGACAAAGAAATAAGAGAGACCCCTTCAATACTATAACCTAATAAGATGATTGAAACAAGAAATATCTCTCACAAATAAATGCCTTGAAACTTACTTGACTCTCATATATCATATATATGCCTTTTAAAATTGAAAGGTAAATACATAGTAAAGTGATGCATGAAATCTGAGCTACACATGGAGTTCTCTCATAAAAATACAAGGAGCTTACAAAAAAAGAGAAAATAAACTTGGGTCCTCCTTTATCTTCTATGTTGTCTTCTACTTGACTAAGTCTCTACAAAAGGTTTACAACGTGGGTTTACACTTGTCTCTGCATCCTCATTTTCCTAGACTCCCTTAAATGCCATTTCACCTAAAACCCTAATGTTTCTCCTTGCTACATGGGTCAAGTGAAAGCAGATTGAAAACTTCCTCTTTTCATTACTTGGCACCTAAACTAGCCAAAAAATTGTATCACTGCTTAAATTTTTCCATTACAAGAATTTTCACTTTTTTATTTTATTTAAACTTTATGATATTTTAACATAGCTTTATTAAATGACCCCTTTTAAAACAAAAAATTTCAACAATATCAAAATCAAATAATGATATCATACTACATGCTAAAATTTATCACAAATTAAATGATAAAATTAATCTCCCCCATTCACGTGAAGATTGCCTCCCTCTATAAACACATAGTGATAATATTCATTAACCATAGAGAGATTATGATTGATAAATTACCATCATACTAGATAATTAGTTAGATAATTATAGGTCTAAATTCAAAATCTCGGAAACAATAAACCTAAAGCATCATCAAAACAATACATTTATGCAATTATTAATATGAGAGAGAAATAGAGTCATGACAAAAGACAAGATAACCAACAAGATCAAGTAAGGGGTGGGAAAGGAATCATACCAAATAAATAAATTATAAGGAAACATCAATTAATAACAATCCAACAAAAATAGGATGTGGTCTACTAAGCATCAAAAGTAAAGTGTCATCATTAAAACTCAAGCATGATTCCCTTAGGGATTTCATGTACAAGTAGATCACAGTACTAGTTTTGCATGATTCCATTTGGGTCTTCAATCTAATTTATGTTTATAGTACTCACTTGTGTGATTCCTTTACTTGATATTCATGAACATATATGTTTAGCACTACCTTATGTGATTCTCTCAAGGCCTTTAATGTAAACAAAGGATCAAATTATTTAGTATAATATTTTTTATATATGTTTATATCCCTAATTTATTTAATATTATTATATATTATCCATACATCATTTCCTATTAGGGTCCTATTAGGACATCTCCAATTTTACACACTATATGGTCCCACTATAATCTTATTATCATTACCCAATCCTAGGTTTAGAAGTTAACCTTTACATAAAAAGTTAGTACATGAAAAATAATGTCAAAGTTTGTGATGCTTGTATCCAAAAGGTTGATAAATAAGAACCATATGACTCTCCATCTCATAAAATAAAGTATTGTTTCATTTCAAAACCTCAATGCAACAACAAGCCAAATTGATAGGTACTTTCTAACCCAAACCTTATTGGAGAAGATAAAATTAAACAAGCAACTAAATTTGCTTCATTTAGAATCATCAAATTCATATTGTTTCATTATGAAACCTCAATGCAACAACAATCCAAATTGATAGGTACCTTCTGACCCAAACCTTATTGGAGAAGATCAAATTAGACAAGCAACTAAATTTTCTTCATTTCTTCATCAAATTCATATTACATAAATTATTTGGAAACCTCAATGCAACAACAAGCCAAATTGATACCTATACCTTCTGACCCAAACCTTATTGGAGAAGATGAAATTAAACAAGCAACTAAATTTGCTTCATTTCTTCGTCAAATTCATATTACATAAATCATTTGGAAACCTCAATGAAACAACAAGCCAAATTGATACCTGTACCTTCTGACCCAAACCTTATTGGAGAAGATAAAATTAAATAAGCAACTGAATTTGCTTCATTTAGATTCATCAAATTTATAAACCCAAAATTGAAAACCCCAAATTTCAAATTCACTGTCCATTCACGTACATGTGTATGTATACATATATGTATATGTACATGTGTGCACATATATGTGTATGTGTGTACATGTACATGTATATGTACATATATGCATGTACATGTGCACGTATGTGTGTACATGTATATGTGTGTGTACACATGTACAATATGTATGTTTGTATTATATACATGTGTGTACATATGTGTGTATGCATGTACATACATACATGCATATATACATATGCATACATATGTGTGTATGTATGTATGTACATGCATATATATGTACATGTGTGTATATTTAATTGTATGTGTGTATGTACATGTGTATGTGTGTATGCATATATATATATATATGTACATACATGTGCATGTGTGTGTGTATGTATGTATGTACATATGTGTGCATGTGGGTATGTATATATGTATGTATATGTGTATATGTGCAAGTACGCATGTATGTATATGTGTACATACATATGTATGTATATGTACCTATACATACATATGTACGTACACATATACATACATACACACATACACATATACATGTATATACACACATGCGTACATGCACATATACACATATACATACATATATATACACACACATGCACACATACACATACATACATACACACATGCACATGTATGTACATATATACAAACATACACACACATACACACACACATGTACACACATATATATATATACATTTACTTGATTGCTATTGTGAGATTCTTGAATATAATTAATGGTTAATTTTAATTTTTTTATCTAGAATGAATTGATGGTAGCAATTTATAATTTTCTTTCCCTATCTATCATTTATGTGTTATTCATGTATATTTTATTTTAATGATATGCAAATATCTAGATTTAAACATTTACATAGATATATATCATGGACGATGAGGGATCTCACCGTTCCCTTCGTTCTAGTGAAGAGGCTCAAAATAGATCAAATTTATATCGAGATAGTATTGTTAGATTAAACAATGCTCTAAAATGTTTAGAGAAAACAATTCACAACTCCCCCAATTTGGCTAATCAAGATAGATTAGTCACTATTAGATATGAGATTCATTGAATGATTGGGACAATTCAATCATTCAACCCTTATGATGAGATCAACATTGAGAAATTTTATTTGTCTCTTGCTAGGAGTGTTATTGGCACAATGAATTATAGAGAAGTTGCCAAATTAGTCTCAGCTAAAAATGTGTTAACCATGTCCCCTCATTATAGAGGACAAAATAGAATTAGAGGATATGTAGTTACGAGGTGTGTAGATCCTCTTGTTGCACCATTCATATACCCTAGATGGTTGGAAGCATATCATAGATGGCCTCACAATGATGAGCTGCCATGATATTTTGTGAAACAGTTATATGCAAAATTTCATTTACAGATAGATGTGGACTACACATCTCACCCTGAGCATCTTGGCCAAGGTAAAGGCCATTTTTATGACAAACCACAATTTAGACGTCCTAGTTTGCCATCGCCTATGGATAAGAGGGCATTAGTTGGCCCAAATAGTTTGGTTTTACCAAAACGTGTGGAATTGGAAATAGCAAGGGAGTCAACAACATGCTCTACTCAATCCCAGATTATTGATAACATCTCTATTATGACATTGATTGATCAGATTTCATCTGATCGAGTTTGTAGATACTTATTATGCCCATGGATCAGCCTTCCTCCCACAGAGGCTACATCAGCATCTTATGATCCATTTAATTGTTCAGATCTACCTACTCCTTCAGATATCGAGCATATAAACCACATGACTTTATGTAATGTGTGTAGAGTCTTAGTTTCAGATTTACTAGCAACATATCGGGTCATCAACGAGGACCATGGGATCTATCTCAACTATGTACAGGAATTTATTAGAGAGCGATATCTTGGTACACATTTGAGCCAGAGAGTGGCAACTCCAGGGGATATTCCAGAGTAGACTATCAATCCTTTAGCTTTTCTAGGTCATCACGATGTTACATATCACGTTGCTCAAGTTACTATGACACTTGATGTTGTCCATGGTGTATATACTCAGCTTCTTTTTGCCACTGATACTGTACATGCTACAAATCCCCCTGTGATGTCCTTGCATTCTAATGAGCTTAGTGACATTGGTAGAGCCCTCAATTAGGCATGTCAGGTACTTGAATAATTTGTATATATATACATTTAATTGTGTTCTAAACAAATACGTACGATACATGTTTAACATGTTTAACTCCTAATTGAAATTGACATGTACTTGAAATTTTTTAAGCAGTATGGTGATTTGTCAGAGTTTGGAAATTTGGCACATGATGGAGATCCCATACAGCACACAAATGAGGTACATTTATATAATTTTTTTTACACACACATATATATATATATAAGTTGTACATGTACAAACACTTAAATTAAATTAAACTTTAAGAGTTCATACATGTGTACACGTACTTGAACACATGCAGGACTCAGGACATACATCTAGAGAGCTTGGATCAAGACATGGATCCACACATGATCGTGGTCCCATGCAACGCATACCTAAGGTACATTTAAATAATTTTATATAATTTAAAATTTAATTATACCCGATTTGTAAGTTTGAACACCTTGAAAGTTTGTATGTATGTACATACAAGTTTAGATAATTTCATGTGCACGTACTTGAACACATGTAGGTTTTGGGATGAGGCTCAGGACACGCATCCAGAGAGCTTGGATTGGGACATGGATCCAAACATGATCATGGTCCCATGCAGCACATACCTGAGGTACATTTAAATAATTTTATATAATTTAAAATTTAATAGTACTCAATTTGTAAGTTTGAACACGTTGAAAGTTTGTATGTATGTACATGCAAGTTTAGATAATTTCATGTGCACTTACTTGAACACATGTAGGTTTTGGGATGAGGCTCAGGACACGCATCCAAAGAGATTGGATCGAGACATGGATCCACACATGATAGTGGTCTCATGTAGCACATACCTGAGGTACATTTAAATAATTTAATATAATTTAAAATTTAATAGTACTCGATTTGTAAGTTTGAACACGTTAAAAGTTTGTATGTATGTCCATGCAAGTTTAGATAATTTTATTTGCACGTACTTGAACACATGCAGGTTTTGGGACGAGGCTCGGGACACGCATCCAAAGAGATTGGATCGAGACATGGATCCACACATGATCGTGGTACCATGCAACACATACCTGAGCTACATTTAAATAATTTTATATAATTTAAAATTTATTAGTAATCAATTTTTAAGTTTGAACACGTTGAAAGTTTGTACATGTATATACAAGTTTAGATAATTTCATGTGCACTAACTTGAACACATGCATGTTTTGGGATGAGGCTCAGGGCATGCATCTAGAGAGCTTGGATCAAGACATGGATCCACACATGATCATGGTCCCATGCAGCACATACCTGAGGTACATTTAAATAATTTTAAATATAATTTAAAAATTGTACTTGATTTGTAAGTTTGAACACGTTGAAAGTTTGTACACATGTATATACAAGCTTAGATAATTTCATGTGCACATACTTGAACACATGCAGGTTTTGGGATGAGGCTCAGGACATGCATCCAGAGAGCTTGGATCAAGACATGGATCCACACATCTTGGATCAGGAGAGGGATCAATCCATGGATCGAGGGAGAGATCGAGGGAGAGATCAAGTGAGAGATCGAGCCATAGATTTGATGATTCTATTCATAGTAGATTTCCCTCTCTTTGAGATCAGATTATTATGTTGTCTAGATGCTTTTTATGATTTATGTACATACATCACATTATGTATACATGTTTATATTTTATGGTATCTATGTACACTTGTTATGATTTACATATCACATTCACACATGTTTACATGTTTTATGGTTTGTTCATAGATTTGTTATCGTACATTATTATGGTTTTCAAACACTTGTTAAACATCTATTTACATCATCAAAATTATTATGGTTTTATTTATTTAGCAAGTTTGTACAGGTTTAAATTTAAATTTAAATTTGGTTTGTTAACACAAGTGTTACACATAGATCTATATTGACAAGTTACCTACTTAAACTTGACTAAGTTAGATCATGTATAACTATGATGTACACAATTTTTATTCAATTATCATGTGATATATATAGTTTTATTGTACAATCTCTAGCTAATCATATCAAATATTTGGATCAAAATGATCTTATAGCTATATAAATACCATATTACAAACTTTAGGCACTTTGCTAAAAATGGAATCTAGGTCACTATTTACTTTTTATTAATTTTGAATGTTCTCTAGCTTACATCATAATAGTCTGGAATGAGCAAATATTGTATAGAGATTCAAAACTAAATAAAATAAATCATAAAAATTAAATTGTAAGTTATACAATTTAATTAAATTGTAAGTTATACAATTTAATCATAAAAATGAAATCTAGGTCACTATTTACTTTTTATTGATTTTGAATGTTCTCGAGCTTACATCATAATAGTCTAGAATGAGCAACTATTTTATAGAGATTCAAAAATATATAAAATAAATCATAAAAATTAAATTGTAAGTTATGTACACATGTATCACTAATATACTTCATCTAAAAATAGCAATGTAACCTTTACACAAATAATACTAGATCTTCTAAAAACCATGTTGTTAGGATAAAATAATTCCTAGACATGTTGCACCCCAAATCCTTCCTAGATAAGCATTGAACTTGTAATTTAAGAGAGGGGTAAAAAATAGGTAAATCAATTAAATGAATAAGATTAACTATCAAATGGAAATATTTAGTGAAAAATCTAGACTATACCTTTTCTATTATTTCTAACATTAAGGTAGTGTCCTACGTAGATTGGATCTCCTTTTAGGTTATTAACCAATCTTGTCACCTTGTCAACTTGGCTTCTAAAGTCGATGTGAAGAAATATTGACTAGGTGTAGGATCTCTTTTTCCACATCACAATTAACAAAGGAAAAATCCATAAGGCTCACACAATAGTGCCAAGTGTCTTAATCCTATGAATTGAGACAAAAAAACCCTAAGATTAAGAATAAGGTGTGAATAGGTCCTAAAGTTTAAGTGGCTAGATAAAATAAAATTTTGTGCCAACAATAAGATCTCTTGGATGATATTAAAATCCTCTATTAAAACAAATTTGGATTATTCTTTTTAAATAAAAATTTAATGGGTCTAAATAAAGTTTTTCATGCTTCAATTTAGCACAAAATGGTCACTTAGGAAGGGTTCTATTATTGTTCGAAATGTTTATTGTGATTCTAGATAAAATATTAAAAACTTGTCCTAGGGTTATGATTCTTATTTAGATTATGTGTGCCTAATAATGAAACATGTTATTTGGGCCAATTAACAAGAGTAGTTAGATATCCTTTACACTTAAATCTCTACAAAGCTTAGGATGTTGATCCTTAAAGGATTTAAAGGATAATCATACATAAATTTTATAATACTTTATCAAAATAATTCTAAACCTTAAGACAGATTGAAATCATTCTTTACTTTGTCACTGACTCTTTTCTATGTGAACTTTTGTGATCATTTGTTAGTGTAGGTTTATATTTTCCTTTATTGGGGTTATTGCATTTTTCATATATATATATATATTTTTTAGGATTTTTTATGTTGTTAGGATAGGATCCTTTATGAGGGTGGATGACATCTTCCATTAGTGTAATTTAAACCTATTTTTGGTGGTTAGAGTTATTTTTATTAGTTCTATTTTTCTCCTCTCTTATCTATATATACTCATGACCTTTTCTCTATAGATTCCTGCATAATTTCCTATTAGAATGGTGATTATTCATATTAGGATTAAAATGAGTTCATGATTATACATAATTTCACATGTGATTAGGATTAGAATGGTGATTATTAGATAGAACATGCGATCTTTAATGAATGATTAGGATGAAGGGGGATGCTTAGGTTGAAAATAATAATTTTCTAGGATGTGACATGTATACTAGGATATGAAAATGAATGATCTTGAAAATTTGAAGGTGAACAAGTAAGGTCATATTAACTTTCAAAAATTTATGACCAAGCCTTTGAAAAAACCCAGTCTAAATCATGCCACATGACCAATCAATTTATAAATATATATAGATCTAGCTCGATTTATAAAAAGTTTGAGTATGTACACACGTGCGTATCCAAAAAACAACTTAAAGCTCCTAGTACATAAAATTTGGATCCTCTCTATCTTTAATTATCTCTAAATTTTTTTCATGATCTTCAATAGGCAACCTCCACTTTTGTTTGGCACATCCTTTTGTAGGTAAAGTTTCTAAATTTATTTTTGTTACTATAACTAGGTGACTGTAATGTAGAACCTTTTGTCCTGGCATATAATCAACAAAATAAATACCATTTTTATCTGTCTTTATTTGTTGATAATATGTGCCTTCAATAACGACTAATCTAACAGGATATTCTTGTCCATCAACATCTATCATCAATTCCACCAATTTGATTTTTGGTTGTGTACATCTTAGTAGATAGTAATCTACACCTTTCGCATTGTCAGGATCTACAACAACAACAAAAATATCTCTTGTACACACCATATATTTTTAATCAATTTTAACTAAATTAAACACATGAACTTAAAAATTACTTAAATATAGAATATATTTAAATCAAATTTAACTAAATTAAGATCAATTTCCATACCTCTAACAACTAAATTAGATACTCGTTCGTAATTAGCTGAATAGAGAGGATTGTAGACATCGACATTGTCATCTTCAACAAAAGGAGGCATTGATATTAATTGTTTCATTTCCCATTGTGAAATATACCCATCTCTAATATTCTCACATTGAACAATATTTGCATTGTTCTCAATGCAACCATCACAAAAACATGATTTTTCTCTCACATTAATTACATAAGGCTTACTACTTCCTATTGTCATGATTTGATGTAGAATTCTAATACCATGAATTGCTTGACAATTATAAGGATTTGATCGATCAATATCTGTAAATTCAAATTTGAAAATTCAATTAAAAATCATGTACACTTGAACTTTGAAATTCAATTTTTTAACAAATTTTGACTAGATGTACCTATAACTTCCTAAAAATAACGTGTGTTGTATGTTGAGTTGTGAGCGGAAAAATGACGTTTACACCATTCAATAATTTCATTTGTATTTTGTATGGCATTACCTGCAAGTACACATGTGTTGACACAATTTTCCACCCATTAATTTCAAGGAACTTAAAATAATTTTTAATTTAATTTAAATATATATAGATAATATTTTCAAAAATATATCTACATGTTCCATATATATATATGGTGAAAGTTACTAGAAAGTTCATGTTGAAGAAGTGCACACTTCACACATGCTCCTGCTCCATCGTGCTCTCCTTTTCCATGTCCACTCTCATAAAAATTCCACAAAAAATTGGTGTTGCATCTAGCATGTTGATGGCTTAACCAAACAAAATCTTTTGAAGACTTAAATTGTCCTACACTAAGTTACAAATAATTACACTAAAACCAAATTAGCTCAAGTCAAAAAAGTATATATATAACTTGCAATTAGACTTGATTTAAGTCTCAAAATTAAAAGTAAATATAAATAAATAAAATTTTAAAAAAATAACATGTACACTTACCAGCACATCCATCAGACCATATCTAGTATTGTTCTTGATTTATGTCACGTCGTCTCAGGTCTTCAAAATTTTTTTTGAAATAATGAGCTACATAGCTTCTATGATGATTTGTATCATCACTAATATAAAAGTGAACCTCTTTGATGATAATTCAACCATCTTTGCTACTTTGTATTCCATCAACCTCTAATTTGGCATGCCTATAGAAAACTTGCACAAATATTGCAACTTGCTCTGAATGATAATATTGACTTTGAATCTCAATTTGAGGACTAAATGTATAGTTCTCAGAGAAATATACAATAGAGAGAATACAACTTGGTGGAAAGAAATTCTTTGAATCACTAAATTATTTAGCTTGCCATCTTGCACCATGAAAATGTTGGATATGTGGATATATGATATTGTGAAATTTACTCATGAATTCATTGTAAGGCAATCCACTCTCTTTGAGAACAATTTTTTTGGCCTCAACTCCTAACTTCCTTAAGTATGTCTCATATTCAAATCTCTTCCAAACAACTTGCATTTCATTATTGTCAACATGTGAAAGATTCTTCAAATCTCCACAATCATTACATACATTTTTTATACATTGAACATTGAATTCTTCTGAATCTTCTAATTTTTTGCATACAAGAGACTTCACAAATTGTGTTGTACTTCCAGGGATGGCTAAATTTTGATCAATTGTTGTCATAGCTTTTCTATATGATTGTAGATGTGTAATACCCCTCCGTTTTTCTTCTTGTTCATTTTGCTTTATGTTATGTTTGGGTTGCAGCTACTATGATATTGGACACACCTTGTTATTTGTGATTTGATCACTACTATTGAGCAACAACTATTATTGTGTGATGAGGTTATCTGATTATTGTTTCACATGCATAATGGATTAATGATGTTAGTAGAGTAGCATGAGATATTATTATGTGATTATTGATTATGATGTAATGTCAGTCTTTGATGGGTGGATTGGTCAAGATGACGGTTTCGCATCACTCGCTTGCGAGCGCCCTGTGAATCCGTGATTTCTTCTTCATGATGTGTATTATATGCTGGATATATTGTATTATGTTGTTTACCTGATTTCAGGTTGCAGGTACATGACATCGACTCCACCTGGTCTCATAGGTTTGAGTGTGTCGATCCAATGGTTAAGTTGAACGAGAGATAGTAGCTAGGTAACATGTGTCGATTCTATGCCCTAGCCTTAGTGTGTTGTTAGTCTTGTTTATTGAGTCATATTTTACCTTATTTAATGTTATTTGGTTTTGAAAGATGCTTGTTTATTAAATGAATTTTAGAATAATTGCATTGGAAAAAGTAGTGATTATGTTATATTAAAATTAATATTATGCTTTGATGTTATATTTAAAGTTGATAATGAAATTTAATTTAGTTAAATTTTAATTTATTTAATTAATTAAATTTTAATCTCAAAAGGGTTGAATTTAGTTATTAAATAATTAAAATTAATTAATTAAGTTCATTAGATTAAATTAAATTAAATTAAATCATAAGAAATTGAAAGGAAATTGAAATTGTATTTGAAAGTCAGTTTGGGTTCTCGAAAATGGGAAAGGAAAAAAATATCTAATTCTCAACTTTGCGTGCAATGGGAATTAGGGTTGTATTAGATATTTTTGACTTATGTGGAATGCATGTTTTTTCAATTTGGAGGAGAATTCATTTTTCAGAGTAGTGAAGGAATTTTGGAAAATTTGCACAAAGAAGGGTTTGAAATAGTTTTTGGTTTTGCATTGGATTCGTTTCACGGTTGAGGAAATTCTTGGAGAAGGCTTGCATAAAAAAAAAAAAAAATTAGTACACTTTTATAGTGAATTGAAACTTCCTCTAGGTTTGCGTGGCGGGGCATTACAAATGGTATCAGAGCCTAGGTTTAAACACTAGGTGCTCTGGGATTATGATTTACCCATTAAGCTTAGTTGCATAGGTTCTTAAGAGTATCTTGTCTAATACCCTTTTGTGTCTGTGTAGGAGTATACCTCCTAGACGCGGATGAGGGAGAGGATGTGGACGTGGCTGGGTAGGTGATCGAGAGGAGAGTCAGCATGACTCACCACCTCAAGTGCCACTTATACCAAATCAGGAAGAACCTTGGGCATCGTAGAATGCCCCAGGGGTTAGTGTTCGTCAGCAAGATTTTGTAGGGATTGAGGCTGCTTGTAGAGTGCTTGAGGAGGCTTTGGCACTCCTTGGTCTGAGGTAGGTTGATGCACAGGCTAATCCTGGTGAGAGAGTAGTTCCTGCTCTAGCAAGGACAGTAGACTTAGTGCATATGATGGATTTTCTCAGGGCACATCCATCTTTATTTTTCGGAGTAGGAAGTCGCTTAGAGGCTGAGACTTGGCTCATTGACCTCGACCGATGTTTTTCTTTGCATCCATATGGTAGTAATACCAAAGCATGGTGAGCTATCGTACATCTGCGGGGACTCGTGTCCTCATGGTGGAGTATTGAGGAGCAAAGGCTCCATATTGATATTCACTTAGTATCTTGGGAGACCTTCCTAGAGTGGTTTAGAGGCCATTTTTTATCCGACCACTGGCATCACCATCGAGGTGATGAGTATCATGCCTTGAGCAAGATGGCATTATCGGTAGCAAACTTGGCCAGGACACTTGGAGACCACACTGATGTACAGTATGTCAGTGATTTAGCAGGAGTGTCTAGTGCTCGAGGAGGTCAGCCTCTGGGAGGTATACCTCCTAGGTCTCAGCAGGGGCCATCTCAGGGTGGTCAGCAATAGCAATAGGTATCGAAAGGGAAACGTAAAGGTCTCTAGTTGAGGCAGGGGAACAAAAATTGGAGGCGTGTGAATCGCTTTTGTTTTGGTCAGCCAGTCCAGAGTTCTCTACCTGTGGCTGACTGGGGTAGTGTGCAGCAATCTACTGCACCTTTAGGAGGCAAACGAGTTGGTAGTAACACTACCAATAGGGCCACCTTGCTAGGCTCTATTCGTGATGAAACACTTTTGGAATTGGTCACTCAGTGCAGGATGCTTGTCCTCAGGGATCAAGGTTTTGATATGTTTGCAAGTTGTTTGAGGGAGTTATATCCTTGCTTGTTTGTAGGCTTCCAAGAGTAAGCCTTGTCTTTGGGGGGGATAATGCAATACCCCTCCATTTGCTTATTGTTCATTTTCTTTATATTATGTTTGGGTTGTAGCTACTATGATACTGGACACACCTTGTTATTTGTGCTTTGATCGCTACTATTGAGCAACAACTATTATTATGTGATGAGGTTATCTGATTATTGTTTCACATACATAATGGATTAATGATGTTAGTAGAGTAGCATGAGATATTATTATGTGATTATTTATTATGATGTAATGTCAGTCTTTGATGAGTGGATTGGTGAAGATGACGGTTTCGCATCACTCGCTTCTGAGCGCCCTGCGAATCCATGATTTCTTCTTCACGGTGTGTATTATATGCTAGATATATTGTATTATGTTGTTTACTTGATTTTAGGTTGCAGGTACATGACATCGACTCCACCTGGTCTCACAGGTTTGAGCGTGTCACTCCAACGGTTAAGTTGAACAGGAGATAGTAGCTAGGTAATATGTGTCAAGTCTATGCACTAGCCTTAGTGTGTCATCAGTCTTGTTTATTGATTCATGTTTTACCTTATTTAATGTTATTTGGTTTTGAAATATGCTTGTTTATTAAATGAATTTTTAGAATAATTACATTGGAAAAAGTAGTGATTATGTTATATTAAAATTAATATTATGCTTTGATGTTATATTTAAAGTTGATAATGAAATTAAATTTAGTTAAATTTTAATTTATTTAATTAATTAAATTTTAATCTCAAAAGGGTTGAATTTAGCTATTAAATAATTAAAATTAATTAATTAAGTTCATTGGATTAAATTAAATTAAATTAAATCATAAGAAATTGAAAGGAAATTGAAATTGTATTTGAAAGTCAATTTGGGTTTTCGAAAATGGGAAAGGAAAAAAATATCCAATTCTCAACTTTGTATGCAATGGGAATTAGGGTTGTATTAGATATTTTTGATTTATGTGGAATGCATGTTTTTTCAATTTGGAGGAGAATTCATTTTTCAAAGCAGTGAAGGAATTTTGGAAAATTTGCACAAAGAAGGATTTGAAACAGTTTTTGGTTTTGGATTGGATTCGTTGCATGTTTGAGGAAATTCTTGGAGAAGGCTTGCATCAAAAAAAATAAAAAATAGTACGCTTTTATAGTGAATTGAAACTTCCTCTAGGGTTGCGTGGCGAGGCATTACAAGATGTAAATCAAATTCAACATGATTTCAACAACAAGTTTTATGTACTTTATTTATACATACAAATTATGGTCATAGTGTCTCAAACATCCTTTGACAAATCTTCACATTTGAAAAATCTTGCTTGAATTCTTCAAAAAGTTCACTTTGTGTTGTATCTATAAAATGTTTTGGATGAGAAATTTTTGTACCATCGTCACTTATTATTTGTATAGTATCCCTTCTATTGGATGAAACATGATAGTGAGTAGTCCAATATTCAACCACCTATTTCTTTACATCTTCTAAAATTCTATCTTTTCGGGGAACCCTACAAATATTTACCCATTTTTTCTCAATTTTTTTATCTATTTGATTTCTCTTTTCAATATACCTTTGAACAGTTCTCCTAGAAACATTTAGTAATTCAAAAATTTCTTGAACTTGTCTTCGATGTGATAATTTCTTACTAGAAATTACAGTCATCAATGCTCTACATGCAACACTTAAACCACTAGATCGACTCTTTTTTTTAATACATTCTAATGCTTCTTGCAAGTTTTCAACAATTGTGTGTTTTAAATCTAATAATTTTTTCCTATTATCAACCCCTAACAACTCCAAAATAGGGGTCATTTCTTTTCATCTAAATATCTTTGCAACTAACTATGCTCTTCCAATTAGAGAAAAAAAAATCATCTCATATTCTTTTTTAGTGTAATTTTAATGTGCTTTCAGATAACATATCTTCAAATGAAAAATTATTGAAAAGAGAATCCCCATCCATCTCCATCAGATTTTCCATACCATTGTCCAAAAAAATTCTATTATTAGGTTCAGTTTGTTCTTGTACCTGTACGTCACCTTCATCATTGATATTTTCCATGGGTTGTTCTTCATGAGATGCTCCTTCACCCGCTCTTCTCTTCCTCTGTCTTATTCGTGTTCGATCATACTTCCTTGATATATTCCTTTTACATGCCATCACAAATTGTACTCAAATTTGAATTCACCTGCATACAAATTTGTACACACATGATCTTTCAATGAAAAATGTACTTGATTAATATTTATTTAAATATCCAAGACTTAAAAAACCAATGGAATAACATATATCTAATTGGTGATCAATAATAATGAAATCTAAGAATATAAATAGTGAAAACAAATTTTAAATGCATTAATGAAAATAATAAAACATAATCAATTAAATAAGTTCAAGATCAATGTAATTTCAAATATAGCTCTCCTATTGTTTAAATACGTTTTATTTTGTCGAAATAAACCTTCTTTTGTTGGAATATACCTTCTAACTTGTTGAAATAAACATTATTTTGTGGAAATAAGCTTTCTTTAGTCGACAGTTTTTGGATGATAGTATATCGACCGAGTGGGTTTTGGTCGAGTCAATCAGCTTTCCTTAGTCAAGATCAGTCTTCTTTGGTCGAAATATATTTTATTGAATTACTTGAGTTGAAAAATATAAACAAAAATAAAATATATTTTATACCGGCAGTTTTCGGTCTAATCACTTTAGACCGAAATATTTTTGGCCGATAGGATATCGGCCGAGTTAGTTTCGGCCGAAACCATTTTGACCGAAATGTACTCGACCAAACATGTCTAGGTGGCATCCTACATGGCAGCCAACTCACCCTTTTTGAGAATTTTCTAAAACATTCAACTTTGGCAGAGTGTTTCTCCTCTCATAATTATTATTCTGCAAAAAAAAAAAAACCCTTTTGTAGAGCTCGGAGTGGTGAATCCAAATATATATATTTTTTAATATTTTGATTAGTTTTAATATATGTAATTTTTAAAATAATGAAAGTAGGTTCTTAAAATGAAAAAAGAGGTTGATTAGAAATTAAAAAAAATATAGTAAAACATTTTAAAAAAAAAAAAACTTATATGGTGCACTAGAGGAGAGAGTCTTCTTCAAAAAGGTAATCTTTTTTTCGAAAATGATTAAAAAAATTGAAAATAGTTGACGGCCCGTGAAAACTATCAAATTCTGACATGTTTAATTTTAAAGCGTTATTACGAGAAAAATATACATCAAAATTTGATTTTTTTTTTCCCATGTAGTAGATATTGAAGTTACCTATTTGGGTAAAAAAAATTTAGAGAAAAATAATGTTTTTTTCATTTTGTTTCTTGACGGCCCGTGAAGTCACTGTTTTTTGAAATTTTCAGCATTCCAAAATTTGTCCTTAAATTGAAAAAACATAATGAAAATGATTTTTTTTTAAATTTAAAAAATTACTGGTTTAATCTTCATCAAAATTTCTACATTTCATTAGTTTACACCATTTTGAAATTCAAAACATAAAGACTAATTTTATGTGGTCGAAGTTCATAAATGTTTTTGTTGTTGGCCGATTCCTTTATAAAGTGTGACACAGGTTTGTGCTTTTACCCTCTCATAAATATAGATAAATAGATATAATAGTAAATAAATGAACTTTAATCAACCCCCTACTATATCAAACCATATGAAGAAAGTCATGTGAAGACAAAATAAAAATAAAAAAATTGGTCAACATGGAAGGGAGGCCTAAATGCCCCAAACACTTTGCATCATCCCCAATTGTCGAAAGTCAATACAGAACAAATCAAGAATGATGTGACAAATACAGGAATTTTTTTGACATAAAAACACTCCTATATCCAAGCACCTACAAGGGTGACAAGGGTCATATAGGAACACATAACACAAGCATGGGGGAACACAAACACACACACACAATATAATCTATAGATAAAAAAAAGGCACCCCTAGTCCTCATCAACAAAGAGGTCATTGTTCTCCCAATCTAGATAATTGTATGAGGATGGCAGAAAAGCTTGCAGGGTGGAATATCAAGGTGGAACCCTTTGACCCTCCTACAGAAAGAGCCCGGGAAGAAGGCCCCTCAAGGTATTCCCCGCTCAGTTCCTATGTGGTGAATATCAACGATTTTGAAAAGATCATTGATAGGGCCAAGAACTCCTCCACAAAATCAAAAATGCACTTCACAGGAGTTCCATGTGTTAACTCAACAAGTGATGGAGGAAAAACCCTAGATTCAATACTAGGCTCATTGAATGATTAGAGAGTAGTGATGAAATTTGGGGACATCGGGGCTTCCTCCATCACTAGAATGACACAAGCTAATGCAGAACCACCCTCTGAAGAAGGTGATCCCTTCTTCTGACCCACATTTCTAGTAGGTTCATCCTCTATCTTCTACTTCATCGTGGGATGTGAGATCCCCATGGATGAGGTAGAAGGCATGAAGGAAGAGGATAACATAATGATGGACACCACTGAGGTATTTGGCATGTCCATGGGTTTTGAGAACAACGAGATGTAGGGGAGGGACATCAGAAGGGTGGGTCTACCAAAGGAGAAATAAACACATGCACCCTCTTCGAGTGAGGATCATTCACCCTCATGGTGGGAGCCAAAATAAAAACTGAATCTAAAGGAACTAAAGACGAGAGGACAAAAGAGGAGGACATAACAGAAGGTGTCAAAGAAGAAGTTGTCGGCTCCTCTTCCATCTTCTATAGGGAGGCCTACTCAATGGGAAGAGACTTTCTCTGAAGCTTGCACTCATGCACATGGTGGTTTCTATGACTCTAGGAGCTAGAGGGATGAGGGTGAGATGGGACATAAGACTCCTCTTTGACCATTGGAGTATCCATCATGGCCCTTTCCAGTAGAGGGAGAGACTCTTGGAAATGAAGAAGAGGGAGAGGTTCAGAAGATAATTAAATGACAGCAGGGGGAGCCGACTCTAACACCTCAGTGGTGGGCCTCTTCCCATTCACTACATTAGAGGTAGGAGTAGTAGGGGGCCATGATGGTTGAGACATAGAGGACTCTCCATGGGGACCCTTCCCCTTACCATACACAGTAGGCCGAGGCACCATGGGTAGGACAAGAAGTTCAAATACTAGACACTTGGGTTTTTTCAAGGTGGGAACCATCAGGATCTCCAAAAAATGCCTAGGAGAAGAAGATGATGTTGCCACAATAGGGTGAGAGGAAGCGGCAGGTGGGACATAGAGAGAAGAAAAGAAGGGGCCTGGGCATGCTTCTCCTCTTCCCTCTTTTAGGCCAAGGTGGTCTCATGCTCCACCTTCATGCAAGGCTTATGAGAAATGGCATAGTTGGAAGGAGGGTACCTCACCTTAGACGTTATGCCCCCACTCTTGTAATTTACATAATTTTGTACAAGAGGCCCATTCAAGGAGAGAAAAGACAGATGGATGTAGGCTACTAGTGATCGAGTGAGTATCCCCACCTGCAATCGATGACTTATAGTTAGTGTCTTGGACTACATGCACCATACCCTCATGGAAAAACTTTAGAAACTTATAAACTACCGAGGGAATTGCATTCATAGCAACCAACTAGAGGATACCTAGTTTCACTCTGAAGAGATCAGATCCTAGAATAATGTCAAAAAGTACATTTACAGATCTAAGTCGAACTAAGACTGACAAGGGGATGTAGCCGATGGGAAGTACGAAAATCCCATCATGTGTAGGAATAGTGCTCATAGATTTGTAATACCCATATTTGTGTAAGAAATTAAGCAGCATAATCTCCTCAGTGATGACATTCACCTGACATGTAGGTGTAAGAGAGGGGGACCAGCTAAGTTCAATGCCCTAGATCATAGACAACCAAGAGTAGAAGGCTAGCCTAACTTACCTCAGGCTAAAGGGATGTTTCAAATGAGGGTCAAGAGTGATGAGGACTATACGATCTTGCAAGAACTCTGTAGGCCCGAAACCCGTTTTGGGGCTAGGCGAGCCGGTTTTCAGATTCAACACTATGCTTCAGGTAGCTCTCTATGTGAGGACGAAAGCATGGTTCTAGGATGAAAACATGAGGCATTGGAATCTCTTAGGTTTGCTAGTGTATGTATGACTAGAGGACCAAGAGTATAATGAGAACTGCCAAAAAATGAGCTAACAACCTAGCTAATTGTTTTTAGGGGAACAAAACAACACTATAAAATAAGAGATTTACAATCGAATATGATAAACCAAATAAATTCAAGCTAGGGTTACAAAAATGATCTCACAAAAGAGCCTATTCACTAGCTATCTCTAAATTCACATCCACCTACACATGAGAAAGAGGAAAATTGTTGGGGCTTGTATAGGGGTCTACCTCAATCAAACCCCTGTTTTGGTGTTTCCACCTCCACGAATAGCCAAGATAGCAACTATAGAGAAAATTATGAAAGTAAAGAAGACAATAACACTACAGAATAGTATTATGCTACTCAACCAAATCATAGAGGAGAGGAGTGAAAATTCTTACCACCTCCACCAAGAGCTCACTAGCTAATGGGGGAGAAATGAGAGGAATCAATCCCCTAATATAATGGTGTTGTTCCACACTTGCTCTATAGAGTTGATGGAGTGTTGTTGCTATTTCTACGGAGTGCCAAAGTGTTGCTTGAAGGCTGGAGAGTGCAAGAAGTGAATGCTAGAGGATGAATTGAATGCTTGGAGACAGGAAATGAAGGAATGAAGAGTGTGTATGAAGGGAGAGTGAGAAAAATGGCCATATTCATGTCGGTTGGTCAAAGACGGGCATTACAAATCAACCCCAATAGGAAGTGTAATGCCTTTGCTAGCTTCAGACACAGTAATCCATCAGGATGTAAGCACGTCGTGTAGACGTTTGCACACAACACGGGCATCCGTAAAAAATATTCTTCTTCCAACACAAAAGATGACTACCAAGTGGAAGAAATGAAACATACTGATGTGGAATTTCAGCTTTGGATTTGGTTTTCTAAGGTGAGGAAGTGTAAACGGAGAATTTGCATAAGGGGTGAAAATTCACTTCTATACATTTTTCTCCCACTTTAGTGAGCATGAATACTGATCAGTGCTTTGGTCAAGTAGATCGGAAAGGTAGTAGGGTTAGAAATGTATGCTTGAACTATTGAGGAAGAAAACTGCAATCTGGTGAGCTTGAAAGCACAGGCTAGAACAAAAGACTTCACAATCCAGTAGAATGATGAAGCTATAGAAAGAAATCATCTTGTAGGCCCATGGACCTTCAAAGAAGTGACCCATAAGATCTCTCACATGAAGGAAGTACTGAGAAGTAAGCACCTCACAAGCCTACAGACCTATAGGGAAGGTATCCTCCAAGATCTTTCACATGAAGGAAATCGAGAAAAGCATTTTACAGACCCGTAGACTTGCAAGGAAGGTATCCTCCAAGATCTCTCAAATGAAGGAAACTAAAAAATGCACCTTATAGACCAGCAGAACTACAAAGGAGGTATCCTCCAAGATCTCTCACATAAAGGAAACTAAGAAAATTTCCTTACAAACTCGTAAACCTACAAGGGAAGTATCCTCCAAGATCTCTAACATGAAGGAAACTGAGAAAAGCACCCTACAGACCCTTAGAGCTTCAAGGAAGGTATCCTCCAAGATATCTCACATGAAGGAAACTAAGAAAAGTGCCCTACAGATCCACAGACCTGTAGGGGAGTGACCCCCAAGATCTCTCACATGGAGGAAGCTCAAAGGAAATTCCCTAGACACTCGCAGACCTATAGGGAGGGATCCCCCAAGATATCTCACATGGAGTAAACCATAGGAAGGGGAATCCATAGAGTGAAGCAACGGCTTCATAGGCACACCTATAAAGCAACATGTTTACCCATATATAAAACATGTCAAAAAGCACCCACACATGCAAGTAAGCAGACAGTTGCACAAATCATTAACAAGTTTGAAAAATTTCAAAGGGGTCCCTCAGGAACCTGACATAAAGAGGAGGTCCACTCAAGTGATGTGTTGTTTGAAAGTATAGGAAGGACATTCTTTCTTAAATCAATTCATCATCCCAAAGAAAGTCACAAACATGGAAGAATGATGAAATAGATAAAAGAAGGTTTATTACACAAAAATCACTCTTGTATCCAACCACCAACAAGGGTTGAAAGGGTCATCTAGGAACACATGAAATGATCACAGGGGAACACATTACAACACACACATATTTCTAATCTAAAGATAAAGAAAATGGGCCTCCCCCTAATAGTAATCGACCAAAAGGTCATCCACTTCCCACTCTAGATCATCATTAGGGGAAGGAGGACGAGCCTATAGTGGAAGAATGTTAAGGGGAGGAGCTTAAGACCCTACCACAACATGGGCTAAGGAAGAGGGCCCTGCAAGATCCCCTCCACTAAGCTCTTATGGAGCTAGGGTCTGCGAATTTGTGAAGATTGCTGACAAGGCCGAAACTTCATCCAGAGAGTTAAACAAGCACTTAATTGGAGTGCCATGTTTTAATTCAATAGACAAGGATTATTTCACTCGAGATTCACCATTGGGCTCACTAAATGATTTGGGAGCGATGACAAACTCAGGGGAAGCCGAGACTAGTTTCATTACTAGGATGAAACAAGTAAACATAGGACCATCCTTTGAAGAGGGTGGGAACCTCTTACGTCCTCCAGTGCTGGAATGACCAACCTCTATCTTCTTCTCCATTAGGGGGTGTGAACTCCTTACAGATGAGGCAAGAGGTGAAAAGGGAAGAAGAGGAGAAAATTGCAATAGATACTACCAAAGTGTTTAGCATATCTACGGGTTTAAAAAATGAGGGACATCAATAAGGGTGGCTCCATTGAAGGAGCGATGAACACCTGCTACTTTTTGGGGTCAGGCATACTCACAGTGGGATTTGGGGGTGATATTGAACTACATTGAATAGAAACAAGAGAAAGGAGAGGGTAAGATACAGTAAGAGGCCCTAACACAGGGGTGGCCTACTCAGCTGAGAGATCCTTTCGCCGATGCTTACACTCACACATAGGGCGGTTTCTTTGACTCTTCAATCTAGAGGCTAAAGGATGTGAATGAATAGAAGGCTCATGCTCAGCCATGGGAGTGTCCACTACAATTGTTTCCATCTGAGGGATGGACTCCTGAATGGGAGTAGGAAGGGTGGTTCAAGAAGCAGCAGGGGGAGTTGGCTCAAGCACTTTAGTAGTGGGCCTCTTCCCATTCATTGCTTTGGGAATAGGAGTGGTGGGAGGCCACGGAGGCTGAGACATAGAGGATTCCCCATGGGGACTCTTTCTCGTGTCGTAGTGAACAAGCCTAGGCTTTGTGGGTACGACAAGAAGCTCAAATGTGGGATGCTTAGGCTTTTCCCAAGCGGACACCATAGGGTTCTCACACAGACGTAGGGTAGAACCTGATGTCGCCACAACAGGGCAAGAGGAATCAACCAACTGAACAATGAAAGAGGAAGAAGGAGGGTCTCAGGACCGCTTCTCTTCTTCTCTTCTACGCACCTTGGCAGTGTCACTATTAGCTTTTAAACATGCCCTATGTGAAAAAGAAATAAAGTGATGGAGGGTATCTCACTTTCTGCCCTAGACACCCTTTCTTATAATTTTGATATGTTTGGTACAAGAGGTCCTTCCTAGGTGGGAGAGGACCAATAGGTGTAGGCCAAAAATAATCTAAGGAGTAACTACCACGTGTAACCAGTGGTCTATAGCCAGTGTCATGGATCACATGTACGGAACCCTCATGAATGAATTTCAAACATTTATGCACAACTGAGGGAACTACATTCATAGCTACTAGTCAGGTGATGCCCAGCTTCACTCTGAAGAGTTTGGACCTCAGGATAATGTTGAACAAGAGGTTCATATATTTAGGTACAACTAAAATTGACTGGACAATACTACCTACAGGAAGTACATAAAGTTTGTTGTGCATGTGGATGGTGATCACTAGTGCATCATACCCATCTTTATGCAAAAATTTGATTAGCATGATCTCCTCAGCTATGATATTTACTTGATACATTGGATCAACAAGAAAACCTACTACAATGTTTATGTTAATTCTTGCGAGAATGTGAAGAGGAGATGGTTCTTTATTAAAGCCCATCAATAGATCCTTTGAGGTGAAAGTTATACTAGTACCACTGCTCACTCGCTGCATAAAGGGAATAGGTTGGTGCAGAAAAGAGGCCATTACACACTAGATGACACTTTCTTGGAGCCCACCCAAAGGTTATAGGACAAAACAGTAACCCAATTAAGGTTTCATCATGCAATACTTTTGGAGCCTTCCAACTACACCTACTAGGGGTCACAGGTTGGGTTATAAGGTGGAGGCCTCACAACACTCACACCTAAAACACTCCTAGAATATGAGGAAAGGAGCTTTCGGTATCACAAAATAGAACAAAAATGGTTCACATTAGGTTCACAAAAATGTAAGAGAGGGGGACGAACCACATTCGAGGCCGTAGGACATGGAGGGCCAAGAGCGAAAGGCTTCCCTAACTTACCTAAGTCTAAAAGGATGTTTGAAATGAGGGTCAAGAGTGATGAGGACTATAAGGTCCTGCAACCACTCTATAGGCTCGAAACTAGTTTTGGGGCTAGGTGAGCTGGTTTTTGGGTTCAACATTGTGCCTCAAGTAGCTCTCTACCCAAGGATGGAAGTGCAATTGTGGGATGACATCACGGCGCACTGGCATGTCTTGGGTGTGTTGGTTTCCATATGACCAGAGGACCGAGAGTACAATGAGAACTACCAAAAAATGAGCTGATAGCCTGGCTAATGGTTTTTACGGGAATAAAACAACACTATAAAATAAGAGATATACAATAGAATATGATAAAGCAAATAGATTAAAGCTACGGTGACAAAAATGATCTCACAAAAGAGCCTATTCACCAGATAGCTCCAAATGCACATTCACCTACACACAAGAAAGAGGAAAATTGTTGGGGGTTGTGTAGGGGTCTGCCTCAAAAAGACCCTCATTTTGTTTTTTCTACCTCCACGAATAGCCAAGATAGCAACTGTACAGAAAAAGGAAGTATTAAAGTAAAGAAAACAATAACACTACAAAAGAGTATGGTGGTACTCAACCAAATCATAGAGGAGAGGAGTGAAAATTCTTACCACCTCCACAAGAGCTCACTAGTTAAAGGGGGAGAAAATGAGAGGAATCAAGCCCTTGCTACAATGGTGTTGTTCCACACTTTTTCTATGGAGTTGATGGAGTGTTGTTGATGTTGCTATATAGTTCCAAAGTGTTTCTTGAAGGATAGAGACTGAAAGAAGTGAATCCTATAGGATGAATTGAATTCTTGGAGAGAGGAAATGAAGGAATAAAGAGTTCTTTTGAAGGGAGAGTGAGAAAAATGGCCATATTCAGGTCGGTTGGTTGAAGAGGGGTTTTACAAATCGACCCCAATAGGAAGTGTAACGCCTTTGCTGTCTTCTAGTACAAGAATCCATTAGGGACTTAAGCATGCTACACAGATGTTTGCATGCCATGTGGGCATCCCTGACAGTTATTCTTCTACTGACGCAAAAGATGAATTCCAATTGGAATGAAGGCAACATGCTAATGTGGAATTTCTCCTTCGGATTTGGTTTTCTAAGCTAAGGAAGTGTAAAAGGGGAATTTGCATAAGAGGTGCATTTTCTTTCCTATACAGTAGGGTAAACGAGGACACTAGTTATGGTGTTTCTATTGATTCATGTGGGGATGTATAAGGGAGATGGTTCTTTGTTATAATTCATTGGTAAGTCCTGCGAGGTGAAATTTATGTTAGGAGATCCACTCGCAAGTTGCACAGATCGGATGGGTAGATGTAAAAAGTAGGCCATTTCTCTATGCACTAAACAAGACTTTCACAAAGCCCCCAAGGGTTTCATAGTTAGATGGTGACCCACTCAAGGTTTTGTTATGCAATTCTTATGGAACCTTCCAACTATGCCACCAGAGGTTGTAGGTTGGGTTGCAAGGTTTGGCTCCTTGAAAAAATCACACCCACAACACTCCTAGGATACGAGGAAAGGATCTTTCAACACTGTTAAATAGAACCAAAATGGTTCACATCAGGTTCACCAAAAATGTAGAGGGAAACCAACCACACCAAGGCTTTAAGTCACGAAGAGCTGAGATAAAAAGGCTACCCTAATCTAACTTAGATTAGGTAGGTTTTTTAGGTCAAGGATAGAGAATGAAGAGAACTCTCAAGTGCTTATGTCACTCTAATAACTTGACATTCTGAATGGGGCTAAATAAGTAGGATTTTGTAACCCAAATTATACCTTAGATAGCTCTTTGTCAGAGGATAGCAATGCAGGTCAAGGATGACAGCCTGGTGCGTTGGCATCTCACAGGTATGCTAGAATCTGTATGGATAGAAAGTGAAAAAGTATAGTAAAAGTACCAGGAATATACTGATAGCTTAGCAAATGAAGTTTAAATTAATGACTAAAGTGTAAAATAACACAATGGTAGGAATAAAAAAGGAAATGACTATGGAATGACAAGAATGAGAAAGGAGAGAATACAACTTAGGAGAAGTCTAATTTACAAGCAAGCTCCACATGAATGCGTACCTACACACATCCAAGTGAGGGGCAGTCAATCCCTCACTTTGGTGTTTAGACCTCCATGAATAGCCAGATAGATTGATAGATAAAAATATGATAAAGGAAATAATTCTAGAATAGAAATAAAACCAAATACTACAAAAGACACTATTCTACTCAAATCCAACAACAAAGTAATATTAAAGTGTTACCATCCTCGACCAGAGGCACTCAAGGCCAATGAGAGAGTAATGCAAGCCCACAACTATGGCAGAGTTGACATAGCCACAACAACATAGAAAGCAGTATCACAAGATACCAAGCTGCAGATTTTGTGGTAGATGTGTAAGATGTGATTTTTTTATTTGTGATATCAATAGTGCAACAAGTAGCAAGAGTATGGAGCAATAATTTCCAAGAACATGAAGCGAGATCGAGCAAGCATGTAGAAACATGAAGAAGATGGAATGAGTGAAATCCATTTGAAGGCCAATTAGGAGGGAAAGATGTTGATGGGTGTTTTTGCACTTCTCAACATAGATAATGCTTAGATGCATCACCTCTCTTGAAAGGTAGAAATCTGCAAACAAGTTACAAATTACTACCCCAAGGTCTCTCTAGTGTTAGGTCATGACTTGCTTGGAATGTCTCAATTGGTTTTATGTGATTTGTTGGTAATCACAGGTCAGCCTTACATATGTTAAGTTGGAGGGAGGTTGGTTCTTTAAATGGAGTTCTCAAGAGTTGGAATTGATGCAAGTTCAAAATAGCAATCTAAACTCCACATTTTATCATCAGATTTGGCTTTACAATGATGCTTGAACCTTGCCTAAATTACTCATTTAAAATAAATTTCAAAAGGGAAGGGAAGGGAGGAAGTTCCTAGACCTGAAACTATCAATGAAGAGTGATAATGGAGAATGCTATAGTGGAAATTTTTCTTAAAACTAAGTTACACTTAACCAAATCAGCTTATAGTATCATGAAACCAATGCTATCTTCTAAGGTCTGCAGATTTTCAACCATTCATTCACAATGCAACATGAATAAAAGATTAAGTTTAAGTGCAACAATTAATTTTTGTTCAGACTAGATTTACACTTTTGTTTATCATCAACAAATAGCAAAAAGCATGAACAAGGAAGGGCATCAACACAAAAAAATTATTCATAATCAATGAACAACATATACTAATCTACTAAATCATGTAAAACACATAGAACAACAAAGTAAATCTACTCAAATCTATCAACTATGAGGAGAAGAATCATGAAACATGGATGAAACTCAATAATCCACCAAAATCAATGAATTTCTATTAGAATTTCAGCATCATGTCTTTACAACAACTCAACTCTCTCTTGAAAATGAGAGGAGACCCCCTATTTATAGTGCTAAAAAATAAAAAATGAGTGGCCATTATTTAATCTCTTTATGTGGCCAAGATTCACTACAAACTAGGGTTTCACCTACCCGCAATATTTTACATTTTAAAATATATTTCTTGTCTTATAGCCTATTTTATCTTCTAGTGCCCAGCACTATATCACTTTTGTCTCTTGGTGATTTCTATTTTGTTGCAACTACATAGTGAGCAACTCATCATCAATAATGGGCTTTCCTTCATTTTTCTTTATAGTGGCATACTCCATGAATTTTTCTATCAATGTCTCGAGCTTGTCCCTCTCCATTATATCAGATTGAAGGACTTGGAATGTTAATTTCTTTGACCAGCTCATAATTAGTTCCCAATTCTTCATGAATTTAGGCATAGCTTTAGCCATTTGTTTGGATTGGATGAAAGCCCTAGTAGTAAATTCCATAAAATATGGCGTTAATGCATCTGTAGTCCTGTTCTCACTCTTCTTATAGAAATGTGGATTTATTTTCTAAGGGTATAGCTTGGGAGGAGGCATTTCAAATTTTTTCATAAGCTTCAAGTACTCCTCGCTATCTTTCTGATGTTCTTTGACCCATTCCAAGTCAATATCTACTTCGTGGAGTACTTGTTCCAAGACTTCCTTCCTATAGTCCTGACTCATTTTCTAGGTCTCAACCAACCATTGATCATTCCTTACCAGACCTAGTTCCTTCTCCCATGATTTTTTGGGAATCTTTAGGATAGTTTCGATCTTAGGATAAGTAATCCTATAAAGCTCAGTGAAGCGTTAGTAGATTTTCTTGGTGCCCTCTAGCTTCTTTTTCACTTCTTGAAACTTGTTTGTTGTGTAGACGACATGACCAATGCCCATATCTCCATTGTAAGTCACTCGTCGAAGCCAATATTCAATGGATTTGGACCAATTCTTCCTTTTCTCAAGCTTGTTTATGTGGTTCTCAAAAAATAGTAGTGGCGGGGCTAATGATGTTGTTGGAAATTCCTCCGCAGAAGACCATTGTTGTATGTAAGTAGTAAGATTTGCCACCTGTGCTTTCAATTCCTCCTTGGAGGACTGGTCCTTATTCATTTGATGCAAAATTGTAGCCACAGAACCTTGGAGTTAGTCAATCTTTTTCTCTCTTGTGGTCATACCCAGGTCAATGGTGGAGATATTATATGTTACCCCCTCTTCTTTATCTTGCACTGGAGTGGCAATTTACACTGTCTAGGATCCTGATACATCCATCGTGATGTGTGATCTGACCTTCGAATTATTTTCTTTCTTGGATACTATTTGAGCCTATGCTAGTATAGCCTTTAGCATTGGCTTGGGATCCATGGGGGCAAGGGTCTTCTTCTATATTTTCTTTTCCATCCACTTGGGCATTTGGAATCCCTCCTTTGATGATTCATGACCACCTTCTTCTCTTTGAATATGCTTTATTTCTCATTCTTCATGTTCTGAAGCCTCCTTCTCCATTTTCTCTTCTTATTCTTCTTCTTCATTTGAGTCTCTGATTAAGATGGAATTTTCTTCTTGTAACTTAGTGGTAGAATTATTTTCTTTAAGGATTTCTTCCTCTTCTGATGCCTTTTCTTCTTCTTTCATGAGCTTTTTATGATGCTCTGCCTTATGTCTTTTCTTTTCTTCAACTTCTTCTTCAGGCTTATATTCTTCTTTCTTTTCTTCTTCCCTCTTGGGAGGTACTTCTTCTTGTTGGCCAAGGCCTGTATCTTGTTCTTTTGATGGATGCTCAGTAGTGATCTCCATGTATTTATCTCTTTCCTTCTCTTCTTCAAAATCCAGCCCCTCAACTTCCTCTCCGATATCCTTGAGTTGTTGAGACAACTCCTCTTCAAGTTCCTCATCGGATGACTCTATCACGTATTTGGCATCGGGGTCTTCAAAATCTTCCTTTGATGACTGTGACTCCTCTTCTTCCCCATACACCATTTCATCGATGACTAGGTGTTGATGCTTTGGATGTGCATGGTAGTCATCTTTAAAGGGATCATCAAGTTTATCATCCCCCTTCTGGGTTGCTTCCCTTTCTCACCTCTCCAATTCTTCTGATATTTGCATTGTCACCTCCATTTTAGTTGGCTCTATTGGAGGAGGAATAGGGAGACTAAAAATGGCTTGAGTTAAAGCATCTTGCACTATGGGGTTCATCAATACTCCAGAAAGTTCTATAGGGATGTGTTGTTATGGAAAAAACATCATCAATAGTTGTTGTGTTGTTTTGCACACACGCCCCACTAAAAGTAGGGACAATCTTTTTCTTGGCCTTTTGGCTCTTTTTTGTGGCCTTGGCCGTTTTTGAGCTTGTCTTTGAAAATCATGGGGTTTTGGTCTTTGGTGCTTGTCTTGGTTTTAAGGTGCCTTTGTGTTGAGTTCCTAGTGGTTATGCAGTCTTGAGGATGTCCTCTCTGGCGCTGGGTTCCCTTTTCCTTTTTTTTGTCCTTGGTGTTTTTGCTTGGGTCTTGGGAGTTGTTCTTTTCCTCCTAAGTCCTTATTTCTTTTGTTTTGTCATAGGTAGAACTAGGATGGAACTGAGCTCTAAACCTTAAAAAGTTCACGGTTCAGTTTCTGTTCAAGTTCTCATTCCGGCTCCGCTCCTTTCCTTCTTGTATTCTTCATTGTTTTGCTTGTCTTTCGCCTTTGGTTTGTCTTCTTCCCTTAGGTTTTTCTTGCTTTGCCTTTTTTCTTTCATTTTTCAGAGGCGGAACTGGGATGGAACTGAACTCTAAACCTTAAAAAATTTCACGGTCCAATTTTCATTCTGGTTCTAGTTCCGCTTCCCATCTCTGCCTATTTTTTTCCACTTCTGTCTAGTTTTGGTTCCGCCTCCAACTGTTTTGTCTTCATTTTTGTTTTGGTTTTATTTCTACTCCCATCTGGTATTGGTTTTGCTTCCACCTGGGCTTGTCCATGGTTTTCTTGCCTTAGGTACTTTGGTGGATTAGCTTGGATTTTGATGCTATATTAAATATTAATTGTGTCCCTTTGAATGCAAATTGGATCGGGCAGGTTGTTGTTGTCGAGGCCGAAGGAAGGATGGGCGCACTTTGAAGATATTGTGAGATCTGTGGGATACAGTCTGGTACATATTATGGCTGCGGTCAGGGGAAACCCATTTGCAAATGAAAGGTCGATGCACTCGATGGTCATTCATCTAAGGTGGATGTGGCATGGAAATTTTAAACTAGTTTGACTCAATTAGATTCATTCATATTCCCAGCTCAGATGTTGATTTGTGGCTCGTATTCAAACTTGTGTTGTGCATGTGTTCTTGGTCTTCTATTTTGCGTGGGTGAGGCATTAATGGTGGATGGGACCTATAGGGTT
Organism: Sequoiadendron giganteum; assembly: GCA_007115665.2. Taxonomy (NCBI): domain Eukaryota; kingdom Viridiplantae; phylum Streptophyta; class Pinopsida; order Cupressales; family Cupressaceae; genus Sequoiadendron; species Sequoiadendron giganteum. The sequence continues at coordinate 582,011,476 of CM021108.1, read as the reverse complement.
TGTTCTATCTGAATCGGGATTCACAGAGATTCCAGGTTGATTTGAGGAAGGCGCCTCATGCAATAAATACAGGGTGGTGATTTATTGCAGGCTATTTGGGCTGATTTGGTTGGTGGCTGACCTTCTCTGTAACCCTAGCTGGGGGCTCACATGGGATGACATATCTATAAGTATGGAATTTCACCTCATTTGTTGGTTATAAACTTAGAAAAGCAGGTTACTATTGGAAAATAGAGGTTAGACAAGTTTGTAAAGGGTTAGGCAGTAGATTAGAAGAACTAGGAGTTAGTTTAATTTTCAAGCAAATGTTGCAATACATAATATCAAAAATTGTTGCTATTACTAGTGATTTAATACAAGTGAAGACATTGTGTTATTATTGGTGTCTTCTTTGGATTGATTTGTCTTGCATGGTTCTTATTCTATCTTCCAAATTGCTTGGAAGTATCTAAATGTATTTTAGGTTTAGAGTAAATAATTTAATGGTGCTTGTGATTTAATGCTTGGAGTGTTGTAGCAATCTCTGGTTCATACTTTAGGTAGATTCTTGATTGTGGGACTATTGTGTAAGGTCAACCTATACTTGTTATTTATGTTCTTAGTTCAATTGTGGGAACTTGTCCATGTCAACTACAAAACTAAGGTTGGGTTGGATGAATGTGCATAATCTGAAAATCTTAAATTCCTTAGAAGATTGCACTGTTTCTATGAGGTTACAGGTATAACCTGGGTTAAACAAAAAGTAGTTTTAAAGGGATTGGTCTATTCCAAGTATTTCTTCATTGGCATTGTCGATCTTAGGAGTAATATCAATCTTAGGATTTATGAAACCCTTACCTTTTGCTATTTCTTTAAACTATGGTTAAAATAGGAACTCAAGTATCACCCTATTGTAAAATCTGATAAGTTTAGAGTCTCCAGCATTTGTTTTGTAAGGTCCCTTTGTGATAACTAGCATTTTCACATTTATCACTAAGTGGTTCCATTGTATTGTCATGACCTGGCACCCAAGAGACCTTGGGGTTATCTCTTTCCTCATAGAGATCAACCTTTCAAGAGAGATATAATACTATATTTTAACTGAGTTGTTGTGCAGAAAACACCATCAACAAGATTGGCACTAGAAGGAGGGCCCTGAATAAGAAAGCTGGAACATTTTCTAAATGCCCTTTCTCCTGAGAGACTCAGAAGGAGAACCAGATATACCCTAGGAGAAGAAGAAGAGTTTAAAGAACTGCCACCTCTAGCTAGGCCATGAAGGACTTGAAGAAGGGAGGAGTCATCATCCAATCCACTATCTCCTCGATCTTCACTCTCATCCACCTCATCTTCATCCAATTATGAGGCTGGTTCCATTCAACAATCCCAACCAATCATCACTCAGCCTTTACCACCTCCACCTCCCCCAATGGATTTCTTGGAAAACAACCCATCACCTCTATCCTTCAACAAATACAATGTTATGCCCAAGAACCCTGAGCATTTTTTCTCTAAGTTTCACACGAGTGATCCTAATAGAACAACAAAGGAGAATATTAGGATATTTTAGACTTATCTGAGAGATAGAGGGATTAATCATGAGGATGTTGCATTAGAATTTTCCCTTATTCTTTGGGAGAAGAAGCCTTTTACTGGTACAATCATTTACCCCTTGCATCCATTCATAATTGGGCTGAACTTGAGGCTGCATTTCTGTAGAAGTTTAAAATTCCCATCAGTTCCAATGAGCTTTACATGCAGTTTATCGAGGTTACGAGAGAATTTAATGAGCCTATAGGATCATTCAATAATAGGTTCCACCATGTATACACTAGGTTGTAAGCACCTTATGCTATGGAAGATTCTACTACATTAGAGGTCTATTTTCAAGCCCTGGATAGCCTTAACTCCACCTTCCTTAAGTGGAGACCTAATCCCTCAACTACCTTGCTCATTGCATATACAAATGTTGTTAAGGTCAATACTGATATGAGATAACAATTGTCAGGACCCCTGCCATCTTTGGGACTAGCTGCTCACCTTAGGCAGGTCCAAGCTCTTAACCAGGCATTGACTAATCACACTCCCATTATGAATCTCATTCCACAGCTACCTTTGGTTCCACACCCAGGTCATCCAATAAGTCAATCTCACCCAAAGCCCATTTATCCACAGTAGGGTGTCAATCAACACCTTTATCCACAACCACAAGTTGGTTTCCCTACATATTTGCAGAAATAAGAAGTTTTGAATTAGTCTACGGGTCTTGGAGGAGTGTTAGGATCCCGCTCGAATAATGTAAATTTAGTGCCTTATAGTAGTCCTAATAAGGAAATGGGTATGTGCAGGATCATGATGGGCCAAAAAGTGGCAATATGATGGGTATGTGGTTGACAACTTTTTTTTTACCCAAAATTGATGAAACAAAAAGGGTTTTTAAAGGAGATTCTCAACTTTCCACCAATATAAATTATGCTTTACTTTGAATTTAATAAATAATTATTATTCATTTTCTATTGAATTATGACTAAAGTCCTGAATTTTACGCTGATTGAAAAACATCTATAGCTTTCAAATGGTATCATATTTTTTGAATCCAAAAAATGTGTCACATTCTGTGCTTCGCATACTATAAGATTAAAAAATTAAAAATTGAATTTCATGAAGTTTTGACCATGTTAAGGTGGTCAGACATACAAGCCTTTATATTTTTTAAAAGTTGTCATAAAAGATGTATAATTAATTATTTACTTGGGAAAAAATTACAGAAAAATATGCATCACATCGGGACATGAGTTCTCTACTTATATCTAAAATCTTATAAAAAAATATTATCATTTTAATGTGGTTAGGGTGGTCAGACACCTACTTCTTATTATTTCCCTGAAATTTAAATACTACTCTATTGAAATTTCAAATTTTCACCAAATAGATTTTATTTTTTTGTAAATAAACCTAGTAATTTAGAAACTACATTCAATTTCTACAAATTCTATTCTTACATATTTTTGAAATAATATAGATAAGTTATTCAAATTTTTATGTCAAGTTGCCTAACTCTAAATTTTTTGAATTTTTTGCCACTTAAGGGCCTGTTTTTTCCATGATGATCCTGCACATACCCAAATGTTAGATGAGTTAATCGAGGAAGTGGAGAAATCGAATATGGAGGTAACGTACTTGAGGAAACAAAACAACCAACTCCAAGCTGCTTAGAGGAGCATGCAATCAAATTACAATAGAGAGAATAGGGATGTTGCACGACGGAAACACTCTGAAATAAATCAAAATTTTTAAAGGAGCCAAGGTTCTATTCAAAACTTTGATAGAGGTCAACAAGGTGGACAAGGATTTGAAAGGACATAGCTACCTATGCAGAATAGGCCATGGAATACTTGGTCTAATAATGGAGGAGTCCCCACTCCACTAGACCAACCTTCCAATCAAGAGAAACCTCTGAGTGGAGTATATTTGGCTAAAGAAGATTGTCAGGGTGGTGTAGGCTTCAAAAAACAAGCTAACACTCTGAGTTGGATTGGTTTGAATTTTAAACTATTGCTTCCATATTTTAGTATGCAGTTGAAAACAACTCCATTGATTGAGAGTTGGTGCCCTCAAATCCATATGATTCCCCAGTTTTGGTGTTGAATCATGCTCCTTTGCCAAGGGATGAAGAGAATAAACCAGAGGATGAGTGAAGTAGCTAGTATGAAGAGGCCGAGCAAGTGCTCAATGAGGATGAAATCTCTTAGTTATTTCATGAGGGAACTGAAAATGATAATGGTCCCTTGGATGAAGAAGAAGTTGGTATTGAAGAAGTAGAGATGTTTCAGCAACCTACAAGAAAGTATTATTTGAGGAGTAGGCTTAACAAGAATCCACTAGCTAGAGGCCCATTTACTACATCTATTTATCCAAACAATTTTACCACTCCACCAGAACCACATGCTAGTAATAATCCATCCCACCCTCTGTGAAAACACAATACTTTGCAAAAGGAGGACAACTTGAGGTTTCAAAAGTGAGCAATGTTGATACAACAAAGGATAAGCAGGTTGGTCATTCCAAGGAGACCCAGATGGACATCAATGTGAAAAAACTAGGCGAATATGTAACTAAAGAACTCGGGAAGGTAAAGGTAAAGGTTAAGGGTTCCTAAAATTAGAAATGTAGTCCTAGGGTCTTTCAATTCAAGTACAACACCACAAGGGGTAGCAGTCGATGAGGTAGTCGGAATGCCTCCTAGTTCAAAGGCACCTAAAGGTCCAATTCAAGCACAACCCAGAGACATGGGTAAATAAAAGGGTAAGAACCAAGTTGCACAAGTTGACTCTCAATTGAGTTTGTTCCAGGGCAAGATGGAAACCCCTCCCTTCTTGATTTCAATTCATATATTTGGGAAGAATCTGCATAATTGTCTTCTAGATTTAGGGGCATCTACGAATGTCATTCCTTTTTCCATTTGTATGGCTCTAGGTATTACCCCTACAGCCTCTCAGAAGAAGGTCACCCAATTAGACAAGACAAAGGTAAATATAGTGGGAGAATTGAACATGATCCCCATGTAAGTTGCATCAGACCCTAGAGTGCAACAATTACTTAATATTCAGGTGGTGGATATTCCTAACACTTATGGTTTGATCTTGGGTCGAGATTTCTCCAAGGCACTAAATGAATATACATCCACAGATCATTCTCACATGTGGATCCCATGGAAAAGAATCCCAAATCAAATCAGAATTGAAAGAGAACCCATAATGAAGTATGTGATCATTGAATATTAGAATACTTCGAATGAGATATTGGTGTCAAATTTCAGCATGGGGAACTATGTCCTGGAAGCCCATGTTTTAGACACAGAAGAAGTCTTTATGTTGCAAATCTTCTCTGATGAATCCACGTCAGGAGCCTGCAGTTGTGAAGTGCTTCTTGAACAAACAGAGGAACCTAATGATTAGGAAGATAGACAACTCATCTTGCTGGATAATTTCCAACAGTTTATCCAAAAGTGTGTGGACAATCAGTTTCAGTTGGGTAGAAATATGAATTTTGAACAATTGTTGCTCCCTAATTGTTGTAGAGTTCACAATGTTCCTCACACTAAGCTGGAGTGCTACCTATGCCAAGCTGTAGTGGATCAGATACAAAGATGCATTAATCCAACCCCAGCTATTAGGTTGGATATACAAAGTGCTCAAAATGATCAAAAAGGAAAGAACCCAAGGCCTCCTGAAGAGCCTTCGAGTAGTAGAAAGGAAAAGCATAGTCCAAGGAAATCGAGAGCTGATGGTTGTTGGATATTGAGATTTGATGGATCCAAATTGAAGCAGGGTGTTGGAGTAGGATTTGAACTGATCAACCCTAAAGGTAAAACCTATTTTTCTGCTCATAGACTCAAGTTCCAATGCACTAATATTGTAGCTGAGTATGAGGCTTTGGTCCATGGATTATTAATGGTATTGAGAAAGAAAGTCTGGATCTTGCAAGTATTTGGAGATTCTGAGATGGTAGTTAAACAAGTAAGGAAACAATACTCATTCCATAATAGAAGAATGACCAACTACAATCATAGAGTATGGGATCTCATTGAAGGATTTGATGCCTTCAACATTCAATTGATCCCCTGAAGTAAGAATCAAATTGTTGATTCTCTAGCACAAGCAACAAGTACATTGCAGCCCTTATCGCTCAGGTTTGAAGAAGTTCACTATGGAGCTCACTCCAGTACCCTCAGTGCTTGACAACATCACCAATTTCTAGGTATTTGAGGATGATAAGCATATTCTTGATTTCATCACTAGTTATGATGTGTTTGCTTCCCAGGTGATTGATGAAGCGGAAGCTCAAGAGGCTGAAATGGACCTAAAGGTGGTCATCAACCTAAAAACTAACACTATCCCAAGAGGCATGGTGCAATTAGAATTAATTTTTGATTTGGATAAGATAAAATATTAGGAGCAGCAAGCCAAAAGGGAGTCTCTCAACAACCAATGTGAATCATACAACATGGGGACCTGGGATGGTGTCAAAAATGTCATTATTGGTAAAGTGTGCACTCCAAAGGAGATGAGAGGAATTATTGAAGCATTGCACACCTATCAAGACATGATAGCATGTATTTATGATGACTTAAAGACATATGATACTCCAATCATGACACATACTATTCCCCTAAAGTCAAATGTTAAGTCGTTCAAGCAAAGACAAAGGTCAATTAATGCTCTACTAGAACCTATCATTCAAAAAGAGGTGCAGAAGCTACTTTCAACATGAATCATATTTCTAGTAAGACATTCAACATGGGTTGCAAACTTGGTTCTAGTAAGAAAGAAAAATGTTGAAATCAGACTGTTTTGATTTTAGGAATCTCAATAGGGCATCAAAAAAGGACAATTATCTAGTCTCTTCACAAGATGAGGTACTTTAGATTGTTAATGGGTCTTAGATGATGTCTTTTCTAGATGGGTACTCTAGATACAATCAGGTTATGGTACAATATGAAGATAGGCACAAAACTGCCTTTACTACAAAATGGGGGAATTTTTCCTACAAGAGAATGCCCTCTGGATTAATCAATTCTAGAGCTACATTCCAAAGAGAAATGGATACTAATTTCAAAGACATCATTGGTAGGTGCATCATTATTTACATGGATGATTTGACAGTCTTTCCTAAGAGGAGAGGTGATCATATTGCAGATTTGTGCAAAATATTCCAAAGGTGTAGGGAGTTTGGCATCTCACTTAATCCCAAGAAACGCATCTTTGCATTCACTAAGGGAAATCTATTAGGGCATGTTGTTTCAGAACAGGGTATTGCCATTGATCCAGAATGGGTAGAGGCTATACTGAAAATTCAACGTCCTGCAAGCAGAAAGGAAATGAAGTCATTCTTTGGGAAAATCAACTTCGTCAGAAAGTTTACCACTGGATTTGGAAAAATAGTAAAGCCCTTGAATGCCATGTTGAAACATGAAGCAGAGGTTGAATGGAGTGCAAAAGCTAGGGAGACATTTGTAGAAGTCAAGAGAGCCATTGTTGAGGCCCCAGTATTGGTAAGTCTGGATTATGTCAAACCTTTTTTACATATAATCCATTTTTTATGAGTGCCCCTTTAAAGGATGTGGAATTGAGATACCCTAATGTGGAAAAACAAGCCTATGCCTTGGTCCGAACCTTGAAGAAGTTTAGATAATATATTCTGAGAAATAAGGTCTTTTCTATAGTACTTGATCTGACAGTCAAGCTTTTGTTAATGTAGAATTAGTTGGGAGAGCGCAAAGCCAAGTGGGTAACTATGTTGTAGGAGTATGATATTGAGATCCAGCTCATGAAATTGGTAAGAGGGAAAGGACTAACAAAGATAATGGCTGAGATGAGTTCTGACCTCATAGCTCAGCAATATCACCTCCAAGAAGTGTCTCCAAGAGACTAGTATGATGAAATTATTTACTATATGTTGAACCAGCAATGCCTTGAACACCTTAATCCAGTACAAAGGAGAGCTCTATGTTTGAAGAGTGGCAGTTTTATGATGAAGGACGTTGTCTTCTATAAGAGAAATCATGAGGGAGTTTATTTGAGATGCCTAGGAAAGGAATAAGTTGGGAGAGTGATGACTAAATTTCATGGCAAGTACGGCATAGGCCATGGCTTCACACCTTCCACTGCAAATCAAATCCTGAGGCCAGGCTATTATTGGAATACCCTATTCAAAGACACACATAACCACGTGAGGACGTGCCATGTATGTCAAACTGCAGCAAGTAAGGAGAAACGTGAAACCCTTCCACTTCAGCTGGTCATAGAGGTAAAATCATTAGCACAATAGGGAATGGACATTATAGGTCCAATAAATCCACCTTCATCTGTGGGCCACGGGTATATTCTTATTGTAACTAATTACTTTACTAGATGGACCAAGGCTCTTGCATGCAAACAATACACTTCAGAAGTGGTAATCAATTTCATTTCAAGTCAGGTACTATTAATCTCTTTGGATGTCCATTGGATTTGGCTTGTGATAATGGTCTTGCTTTTGCATCATTAATGTTTTCTAACTGGGCTTATGATCATGGGATTGTCATAAAATTTGCATCAAATTACTATCTTCAGGGTAATGGTTTGGCTGAGTCCTCTAATAACAACCTTTTAACAGCCATCCGTAAACTATTGGAGAAGAATCCCAAGGATTAGCACACCGAGCTTAGATTTACTCTTTGGGAAGATCGCACTAGATATAAAATATCCTTAGGAACCTCTCCTTATCACTTAGTATATTGTTTGGAACCTATGTTTCCCATCCAGTTGAAGATCCCTACCTTGCAATTTATCAATGAATATTATGATGTAGAGGATAAGCATGAAGCCCGCTTAACCTAATTGTTACACCTTGAAGAGAGAAGAGATGAAGCCTTAGAAAACTTTGCCAAGCATCAGGGTGTAGTGAAGAGATGGTTTGATAGGAGAGCCAAGGTGAGAGCCTTTAGAATCTCTGACTTGGTTCTCTACTGGGATAAAGCCCATGACTAAAAAAGGGAGCATGGAAAATTTGATAGACTTTGGCTCGACCCTTATCAGATTGCAAAGTTTCTGGGAGATAATTCTTTCCATTTGAAAAATCTCACTAGAGAGGATATCCCTCTTCCTATCAATAGGCAGTATTTGAAGCATTATTTCCAGTCCTGAGTTGTTTACAACTCTTTCCTTATACATAGGTAGATTAGGTTTCCTTTCTATTATGGTTTTGCTTTGGTTGGTTTTTCTTTCTGCTATGCTCCTGCTTTGGGTTTTCTTGCTTTCTTCTGGGCTTGTTGCATCTATATAACTAGCTACTTGTCTGGGGCTATTCTGAGGATTTCTTTTACAAACTTCAATCATCTATTCGGAGTCGGTTGGTGGAATCCCTTTATCTGATGTTGCATATACTTGGAATTGGAGTCACTTGATTAAGTCAAATTTTGGAATATATTTTGGTCTCATACTTACTCAAAAATCTTAAGGTTTCCAAGGTTGCATATGGTCCTTGTGAGGTCTGACTGGGTGAAAAATATTGTATTCTGCTCCAGCACCACTATGGTTCTCATTCCTAAGTGTGGGATTCATTACTTGCAAGGTGAAAGAGAAAGTTTAAAAGATCTCAAAGAGAATATCAAAAAGAGGAAAGGAAAGAAAAATGTTGAAAATCAAAATAATTGTTCACCATGTCAGGGGTATTCTAGTATCTCTATCAGGGCTATGGATGTCTGGCTGAAAATAGAGCTTATATAGGGAGGATCACAGTGATAACCTCACCGAGGCTATGGATTCCTGACTAGCAGTGAGGGTCTATCCAGGTTGATTTTGGATTTAGAATCTTTATGTAGCCCTATCAGACTAAGTTGGGTCCTTGTTGCAACTAAGGAAAGGGAAATGAATGAATACACACACACTTCAACCCAAGTACAAGAAGGATTTCCTTGTTTATGATTATTGAAACCCTATCCACATGTAACCTAATATCTAGTCTATGAAACCAGAGATTCTGGGTTGATTCTAGTTTTTCATTGAAATGCTCTAGTGCAATTTCCCAACGGAGTCACCATTACTCAGATAGAATATAGTATTATATCTCTCTTGAAAGGTTGATCTCTATGAGAAAAGAGATAACCCCAAGGTCTCTCAAGTGTTAGGTCATGACAATGGAGTGAAACCACTCAGTGATAAATGTGAAAATGTTGGTAATCACAAAGGGACCTTACAAAACAAATACAAGAGACTCTAAACTTATCAGATTTTGCAATAGGGTGATACTTGAGTTCCTATTTTAACCACAGTTCAAGGAAATAGCAAAAGGTAAGGGTTTCATAAATCCTAAGATCGAGAATACCAATGAAGAAATACTTGGAACAAACCAATCCCTTTAAAACTAGTTTCTGTTTAACCCAGGTTATACCTGCAACCTCACAAAAACAGTGCAATCTTCTAAGGAATTTAAGATTTTCATATTATACACATTCATCCAAGCCAACCTTAGTTTTGCAATTGACATGGACAAGTGCCCACAATTGAGCCAAGCACATAAATAACAGGTACAAGTTGACCTTGCACAATAGTCCCACAATCAAGAAGCTACCCAAACTATGAACCAAAGATTGCTACAACACTCCAAGAATTAAATCACAAGCACCATTAAATTATTTACTCTAAACCTAAAATACATTCAGATATTTCCAAGCAATTTGGAAAATAGAATAAGAACCATGCAAGACAAAATCAATCCAATGAAGACACCAATAATAACACAATGTATTCACTTGTATTAAATCACCAGTAATAGCAACAATTCTGATATTCTGTATTAAAAAATTTGCTTGAAAATTAAACTAACTCCTAATTCTTCTAATCTACTGCCTAACCCTTTACAAACTTGTCTAGCCTCTTTTTTCAAATAGTAACCTACTTTTCTAACTTTCTAACTAGCAAATGAGGCAAATTTTCATATTTATAGAGATCTCATCCCATGAAATCCCCCATCTAGGGTTATAGAGAAGGTCAGCCACCAGCCAAATTGGCCAAAAAAACTTGCAATAAATCACAACCCCATATTGAATGCATGAGGCACCTTCCTCAGATCGACCTACGATCTCTGCAAATACTGATTCAGACATAACGAACCTTGCAAGTCCCATCCGCCATTAATGCATCACCCATGCAAAATAGAAGACCAACAACACATGCACAATGCAAGTCTAAATATGAGCCACCGATCAACATCTGAGCTGGGCATATGAAAGAATCTGATCGAGTCAAACCAATTTGAACTTTCCACGCCATGTGCATATTGGATGAGTGGCCATTGAGCACATTGACCTTTCGGGTATGAATGGGGTTTGCTTGATTGCGGCTGCAATATCTTCAAAGTAGGCCCATCCTTCCTTTGACCCCGACAACAAGAACCTACCCAATCCAATCTGCATTCAAAGGGCCACAATTTATATTCAATATAGCATCAAAATCCAAGCTAATCCACCAAAGTCCCTAAGGAAAGAAAAGCACACAGAAGCCCAGGCGGAAGTAGAACCAAAACTGGCAGAGGTGGAACCAAAACCAGATTTGGAAACAAAATAGGCAAAGATGAGAAGCAGAAGCAGAAGTGGAACCAGAACGAAAAGTGGATCATGAACTTTTTTAAGGTTTAGAGTTCAGTTCCATCCTGATTCCACCTCCGACAAACAAAAGGAAAAGGAAAACGAAGAAAAAAATAAGGGAAGAAGACAACCCAAAGGCCGAAGACAAGCAAAACAATGAAGAAAACAAGAAGGCGAGGAGCGGAGCCAGAACCAAAACCAGAACATAAACCGAACTATGAAATTTTTAAGGTTTAGAATTTAGTTATATCCCGGTTATGCCTCTGATAGGAAAAAGGAAAAGGAAAACCAAGAAAAACCTAAGGGAAGAAGACAACCCAAAGGTCGAAGACAAGCAAAACATTGAAGAAAATAATAAGGCAAGGACCGGAGTCAAAATCGAAACGGGAACGAAAAATGAACCGTGAACTTTTTAAGGTTCAAAGCTCAGTTTCATCCTGGTTCTGCCTCCAACAGAACAAAAGAAACAAGGCCTTAGGAGGAAAAGAATAACTCCCAAGACCGAAACAAAAACACCAAGGACAAACAAAATTTAAAGGGAACCCATCCCTAGAGAGGACATCTACGAGACTCCATAACCACTAGGAACTCAACACAAAGGGACCTTACAACCAAGACAAGCACCAAAGACCAAAACCCGATTATTTTCAAAGACAAGCACAAAAAAAGGGAAAGGCCACAAAAAATAGCCAAAAGGCCAAGCAAAAGAGGGTCCCTACTTTCAATGGGGTGAGTGTGCAAAACTACACAACAGGATCTTCTGCATCTAGCGAGCAAAGGGTCTAGGAGAGCGAGGGTCAGAATTGTTGTTGTGGGAACTAGGGGAGTTGTCGTTGATGGAGATATTGAGGAGGAATAAAGTGGGGAGGTTGTTGTGTAGGAGGAATCTCTTACAATAATTGGTGCAACAGGCAAGGTGGAGGCAAGGTGAACCGAGATGTCCACCGCAGGTAGGGAGGAGGCAACTAGTGTCTGAGTTGCCAAAGGAGGAATAATAGTATTGGCAGCAATGTAGAAGAAAGGACAGAGGTAGTGCATGGTGACTTGGGTTTCTTAGCCTCTTCCTCTTCGTCTCCTTCGTGCATTGGGTCTTCTTGAATTGTGGGCATCTCAGAGAACCTACTTGATTTATTTTCTTTCTTTGAGGTCTCAACCTCTGACGCCTTCCTTGAATATACTTTGTGCTTCAGTAGGCACTCTACTAATCCCTTCTTTTTCGGGACCTGGTGGTTGGAGGAGACTTGGGAGCTTCTTTGGTTGCAGCGGCAATCCCATTATTGGTCTCTCTCTCGAGCTCATATTCAAGCTCTCCATAAGTTACATCAGCCCCTTGAAGCTTCAATTGAGAACTCTACACATCAATCCATTGCCTGGTACTATGCTCATTTGGCTTTGTTAGAATTTTGATCAGGTCATTGACCTCTTCCTCATTCTAATCTATGAGGGGAAATGAAAGGTCAGCATCAACATCAAGCCTTGGATCTATAAAGGTTCTTTCATCTCCAACAATCTGGTTCGGTATCGGGAGTAGCTTAACTGTCTTAACAAAGTAGGTCGTCATACGCATATAATTCCTCATGTGTATTTATCATCTCGACAGTTGGCCCATAAATATTCAATGTGATGTAGATGGGAATACTCCTTCTCCATGAATCTCTTTAATTTTCCATATGGATCAATCCTTGGCTAAGGAGTGTGGAGGCTCAAGTTGTATTCAACAAGCTCCTTTTTCATAATACTCGACACTTTGGGCAGTTGGGAGAGCATACATTCCCTTTCTGAATGTAAGAGGATACAACACCTCCACCCAGTGCTTACCAGCAATGAGAGTGTGGGAATTTTGTAGCTGCCTCAACACTTTTAGTAGAATTATCTGGTCATTTGGATATTTGGGCAACTTGCAAGGTCTTTCACTGAATCCTTCAGTCCAGATATAAGTGAATTTTGGAAATTGGATGAAAAGGAACCCGAACCTATGAATAAATACACAGGCACTATGAGTGACTCTTCTCTCGAAGTCTCCTTCGAGAAGTCTGATGATGTGTCTGATGAATGCATTTACCCTATAGTAGTCCTTCTTAAAGTTCTGGTATTGGAGTTGTGGGAATCTATCATACACTTTCAATTATCATCCTGAAGTTGTGTTTTGTGCTAAAAATAGGCCTTTGTATGGATTGGCATCAGCCAAAAGGTAAACCAAATAGGATTTCATGTGAAATTGGTGGGACTTCTCCACTACCAAGAGCTGCTCATGTAAGTTCTTGCTAATCATCCAAGTCCAGTCAAAATTGGTTGCGCCCTTGATAATTTCCTCTATAAAATAAAACATTCAATTGAAGAAGTATGTTGCAGTATGGATGCCCACGACTCTACTCAACAAAGTCACCAAATCATGATAATCTTCATAGAAATCACTTCTAAACAACTCTTGGGGCAACTTGTTTATGCTTCCCCTTTTTTATTTTAATCCATATTGGTTAATCAATTTTTTGCACTTTAAGGGGTCCACCTTCCACATGTTCTCTACATATTACATTGTGGCTTGTTCCATGGGATCAAAGGTGTGGATGCAAAAAAAATAATGCTATGGATTTAGTAGAGAGGTTAGCTAGTATTTTTCCATCCCAGTCCACAATTTTCCTGCTCTTCTCTTGATAAGCTTCCCTACAAGACATTACCAACTCTAGAGCCATAAGAGCTAGTCGGAAACTGGCCACCTTGGCCAAATCACCCTTCTTGATTCTTTTTGCAGTCTCAGTGGTGGGGTTAAAAATGACCCTTTGTCTAAATTCATCTATGTTCATGTACTCTAAGTTGGTATCTGTAATCTTATTCCATTCCATGGTGACTCGGGAGGCAACCTCTACTCCATGGAATTGATATTTCATCTAGTCTTTATATTTTGTTCCCCTCGAGGCCTTAGCAGAATTATTCCCCTTTTCTTTTTCTGTGGATGCCCCCGTTGGTCCTGCAACTGGTTCCATAAATCTTGCAAGCAAAGGCATAGTAAGCATATTCACATATAAAACCAAGGGAGTGTTAGCGAAATCCTACAAAACAAATGTTAGATTGAGAAATTCATCTTTTAAATATCATAACATCTCTTAAAAAACCTTGTTTTCCCTTCGTTCGGGGAAGATTGAGTAATGCAGGCCTACGAATGCGGGTTTCCCTAGGCTAGAGGTTGTTTTAAAGGAGGCAATGGGAAACATGGAGGGGGAATGGTGGCCTATAGTAGTCCACCTACATTGATATTTCTGCATAGGAGTGGGACTCATTAGATGTAAAATCACTTGGCTAATCAAATTTGATCGCCTTTGAGGTCCTTGGGATAGCCATTTCAGCATGTGGGTCTAGGGGCTGTGGAGGTAGGTAGTGTCTTGGCCATTTGGAGGTCTTCCATTTGAAAATGATAGTGCCATGAAGGAACCCCATAGATGGAGTCCCACAAGGCAGGATCTATAGGAAAGAAGGATGATCGTTATTAGTCTTCAAAGTTCAAGACCTTCAAAGAGGGTACGGGTAGGATCATGTAGGAAGTAGCTAGGTGGAGATCATTCTAGAGAGGCAAAGGTGGGGTGGCGGTCTGCATCGTCAAGTTTGTGAGAATCATCAGCGGTCATCACTTGCTTGGGGAAGGCCAAATGACTACTGGAGGGTCAGACCCTGTAAGGTGGGAGTCAGCTTAAGCATAGTCATTTGAAATAGCGATCATAGAATGACAGGGATCCAATGTCGGTCCGCACAACCAGACCCACAAGAGGAGCTAGTTCTTGATCTTAACTTAGTGATCTTACATGAGGGGATCAATGAGATGGATAGTGTGGAGTCTCCAAAGTGAATGGAAAAAAGTAGGCAGCCATTCTGAAATGTCGATCAACATGGCGCGGCCCACAAGGGCTAGTTTGCAAGGGGTTGACACTTAGCCAATTTTCAGGAACATAACCTAGACGATGAGGCAAGGCTCAGGACTTTCCAAGCAGGTGGAAAGGAAAGGTTCATCATTTCGGATCGAACATTGCTAACGGTGGCGAACAACGGACGACGATCCATGGGAGATGGCCCGCAATGGTTTGATAGTGTAAATATCCACTTGATGGAAAAAGGTCCAGCAAGGTTCCCAAGATGGGAGGATGGTATATAATGGCCATTCATGATGGAGATGAGGCAAAATATTTGAGGGAAATGAGCAGCCCGCAAAAGTGGGCCAGCGAGGGTTGTCAGCCTAGAGGGGCACTTTTAGTTAAGTGTTTCGATGCAATCTCGAAGGTGACAAAAAAGGGCCCTGCAGAGCCCGCAAGGTAGAAGGCCAAGGCGAAGTGGCTATTTGGAATGGTGATGGAAAAGGGTTGTCCATGGGCTGAATCTTGCACTCACAGACCTACAAGGGTCATTGGGGTGCCTGAAAGATTATATTTTTGCTAAGTTTTAATGGTGATGGAGGTGAGGGTGTCATCCATCCGCATACGAGGTTTCGCAGAGAGTGATGGTCATGATTAGAAGTTTGTTATTTGAAGACCACAGTGACATAAATGAAGGGTCTGTAGGCTACAAGGGCTTGACAACATTAGTTAAGAATAGCGGCCATGATGCAAAGTTTCACGTGGCCAAGGTTGGCCACTTTTGAACATTTTTTCAATTTTTAGGACATGGGTTATATGAGGAATTCATTATTCTACCTAGTTTCAGAGTTTTTCCTCCCAAAAAACTTAACCATTTCAAAGATTTTAATGAAAATATCATAATGGAGTGGAAATGGAAACCATACCTCAATGTTTTGCAAGGAATCGCTATGAAATTGGTGGCAACAATGATGCTCGAATGGCGACAATTTCTTGCGAGTGTGGAGGCAACGAAAGTAGGATGAGCGCTGACAACTGCAAAGAATATCGATCAAAATGACATCTCATTTTTTCTATTTATAGAAATTTTCCCATTAATTGCTAGCATTAAATGTCTATACAATGATCAAATTGGTTGGTGGGTGTGGTCTTCAAATAGTTGGTGGTAGGAAACATGGAGTTCGTGGGGAGGGCGGCAGCTAGGCATTCATCATCCGGCAAATGACGAAGGAAATGGAAGAGGAGGATGCGGAGCCTGTAGGGCAGATGGCCGGACCGACTTGGCCACCATGCAAACAACAAACAAGGGATGGAATCCCATTAGGGGTGACGCACATGGGCGGACCCGAAAAGAGAAAAGTATGACAGTTTAAGGGACTTAGAGGAAAATACCAAGGGGGCTTTGTGAAGGCCAAATACTTGGACATTTCGAGGGTAGTGAAACTTGGTCAACCTAAAATGATAACTGTAAGACTCACTGACAACTTAGGACTCAAAAATAGGGGGTATGCAAGACGAGATGATGACAAAAGCGACCTAGAAAAATAGTGAAAGAGAGGGTCCCCATTCAGAATGAGGCATGTATGCTATAGGCACAATAAAAGAGTCATTCATAGGTTGATAGGAAGGAACATGGGAATTATATTTCATCTCAAATGGAGAGCATAATGCCTTTGTAGATTCTAGAGGCAAGAATTATGTCAGGACGAAAATGCACTGCAAAGACGTTTGCACATCGTGCATACATCCCTAATAGAATTTCTCCCACTAAAACTAAAATTAAGTGCCAAGTGGACGGGGTATAGAATGAGGATGTGGAATTACTTAGTCGGATTTGGTTTTTCTAAGGTGGATGGTGTAAAATGGGAATTTGCAAGAGGGGTACAAATTCACTCCTATACAACATGTCTTGGGAAGTATGTAGTTATCTGGAAGTTACCTATCATCATTCCAACTAGTGGAGTGTTGTGCCTCCTACTTATACATCCTCTAGTGAATGTGTTCCCTTTATTAGAGTTGTTAAGTGAGTTGGGATGTGGATTAGAGGTCAATTATTCCCTCATTCTATTGTGGTGTTGTGTTGCGAGATAATACGATCATGGGTCATAATCAATTCTTGTCTATGAATTATCATCTCTCTCTCTTGTATATTCCTCATGGTAGATTCATCCATGAATGGTTAGTCTTTTTCTATTTTCACCTTGCTTATATAGCAGTGAGGTCATCTTGTTGTTGTTTTCATTGTGTCATTATGTTCATGCAACACTTTTATGAATATTATTGTGAAAGTGTGATGTGTTGATGTTGTACCCTTAGTGTTGTTGTGGTTTTGTTTCAAAAAAATTTATTCTATCAAGTTTTTCCTTGTTCATCTAGCATGGCATTACAATGCTTGAGATTATGTCAAATTTTTTACAATTTGTAAAAACACATATTTAGACATTAAAAATTCACTCCAACCCTTTGGGTTGGAAGCCCAAGACAAATACAATCCAAAGGATTATAAATTTCCAAATAAAATAATGTGAACATGCTCACATTATAATGCACTCATATTTATGTGAAGAAAAAATATTTTCCTCTTTTTCTTTTGATCAAACAATATACATGAAATAAATGTTATATATACAAAAATTTACTTTCTTACACTTTACGTTATAATTTAGGTATATAGTTTCAATTTTTTTGAGATTTTTTTTTAATCTCTAAGATTTATAATGCAAATTCTAAGGTTTGGAAGATCTTATAATTTTTTAGATGGTAAAGAAATCAATAATCAATACCTGTCAAATTTTAATAACCAGAAATTTCTATAATCTCTCTCGCTATCTCACTCTATATATCCATTACACTCTAGACCTCTCTCTTTGTCTCTCCATCCATTTCTCTACCCTTCTCTCTATCTAACTCTCTCTCTCTCCCTTGAGCTTAAGAACTCTCTCTCTCCCTCCCTCCCTCCCTCCCTCCCTCCCTCCTCTCTCTCTCTCTCTCTCCCCTTCCCTCTCTAATTATTTCTATCTAACCTCTCTCCATTCATCCCTTCTCTAAATATTTCTATCTCCCATATCCCTCTCCTTCTACTTCTCTCTTTGTCTCTTTGTTTGTATTTTTATGTTTGTATGTTCTCTCTCTCTCTCTCTATCTATCTATCTCTTTGTGTCTCTATGTCTCTCTCTCCCTTCCTCAATCCCTACCTCTCTCTCCCTCTCTCCTTCCCTCTATACTTCTCTCCCTCTCTCTCTCCCTCCCTACCTCACCCTCCCTCCTTCCCCCTCTTTCTCTATTTCTCAATCTCTTCACCTTCCTACTCCCCTCTCTACTTCTCTATATATAACCTATCCCTCGTTATCTCCCCATCCCTCCCCTTCTCCCTCCGTCCCTCCCTCTATCTCCTTCCCTCTCTTCTTCCCTCCCTATCACCTTCCTTTTCTACTTCTCCCTATCTCACCTATCCCTCTCTACCTCTCCCTCCCTCCCCCCTTTTCTCTCTCTTTCTCTCTCCTCTCTCTACACTCCATCTCACCTATTCCTCCCTCCCACCTCTCTCTCTTTCTCTCTCCTTCCCTCTCTAATTCTCTCTATCTCACCTCTCTCCCTCCCTAACTCTATCTCTCTCTCTCTCTCCTTCCCTCTTTACTCTCTATCTCACTTTTATCTCTCCCTCCCTACCTCTCTCACCCTCCATCCTTCCATATTCCTCTCTCTCTCCCTCCCTCCCTCCCTCCCTCCCTCCTATTGAACAACCAGAATACTAAGACGGGGCTGAATCAACATCCTTTTAAACCACTTAAACATTTAAGCATTAAATCCATATAGTATATTCAACTTGCAGTAATGAATGAAAGCATGAAAACAACAAACAACATTACATAACACATGAACGCTAGATTTTTACGTGGAAAACTGAAAAATGGGAAAAACCATGGTGAGGATTAGCTCACAATATATTATAGCCAGTTATAGTATATTACAAAAGTGCTCACTATAAGTGGACTCATTGTCCAAGTCAACTTACTACCCACTAAACGATAGAAGGGATAGAAGAGATTATGGCATACAACCAAGTTTTGAACTATAATAATTACATCTAACATATGTATGAAATATAGTTCCAATGAAACTTAGAATATGGAATTTACACACTTCATATTGATTTGACTTAATACTCTAGTTTTCTTTTCATTTTCTCTATTTTTTTGCAATTAGCACCCACTAACACGTATCACATATCTCTACTTTCAAAAAAATAAAAAATATCCTTCATATATATCTACTTCATCTACAACATCAATTAGGTTGGCCTAATTAGATGTAATAGGAAAAATGTAACTTGTCGGCTCAAGATCCTTCCATAGATGCTTTGTTCCAAGGTTTAAACCTTATAAAAATTTGAAATAGATTAGTATGGACCTGAAATATCACTCACATAATGGATCAACACATGTTCATCCTTTGCAACATACCCTAATTACAAAACAATTCAAACTATACACTCACACTCGGACACATGGACCTCCAAAATCTATGCCAAATTGAATATAAAATCTACTAACACTTGTCAACATCTCCACAAAACAAAAAAACAAAATTCCAATCCGCGGAGAAGTGCAGATTCACCAAAACACATGCATTGAATTGGAAAATACCTAATACTACCAAGATGAACTTCTATCACCCATTAATTTAAAACCAAAAACCAAAACAAGATGAAACTCTCGAATTAGGTTCCTCTAGAAACCAACAAAATTATTTTAGAATCACAGAGAAAGATCTTCATCAAAAAACCAATGCAGGCCTAAATATTGGATCCCCTATACATAGAAACACCTCAATTGACATTTAGTCAATTTCCACAACTATTACCTTCACTAGATCAAACCTTCTTGCAAAATCATCTTTCACTATCATCCTAAAACATACTCAAGCCATCCAAACTGATATGCACAATGGTCTTCATACTAGGATACAATTTTTAAATTAATGAAAAAACTACAATGCATGACTGTACGACTTGTGCCCATCCCACGTGCTCATGTTGCCAACAAATGCATCAATGAAAAACTCCTTATTCTTCCAACAGTCTCTCTCTTTGTCATTGATGGAAACATGCCAAAATCATCTTAAAAATTCATCCCTCCCTTTGACATCAAGGGAAAAGGGCACATACAACAATCTTCTTCACATACCATATCTCATCCTACTAGATATATACATGTATATAAACTAAAAAACTGAACTAACTCCCCGTAGGAGTGTTATCCAACAAAATTTTTGAACTAAAAATCTAAATTATATCAGCTACATATGTACATAAGAATCTTAAACAAGAAACTAAAATGTATAAAGTAAAAGAAATACTGTCAATTGGAAGAAGTTGACTCTTGAAACTTATCAACGTGGGCTTGCCACTCTTATTTTCACTCTTCCCATATCTTCTTGGCTATTCCAAGCATTATTCACCATGTCTCCAACTCCATCAATAGTTCCTCCCATTCTTCCCAAGTGTTCAATACCAGATTAAGCTTTGTAGCCTTATCAACACTCAATACGGTAGTGGAGATAGATATGAACTTTGAGTTCATGAGATCCTTGAGGTTTTTGAACTACAAAATGATCTTCCCTTTTTTCCTTTGTAGTTAGAAGAAATGCTTGTGCAAATCCTCTATAGCTGACCTTTTGCTTCCATCTAGTTCATATGTCAGATCAAAGGCACTGGAAGATTTGTCTATATGTGACTCAATTGAGTCCATTTTGTCATTTATACTCTTTGTGGCTCCAAGCCACATCATACAAAATTGGAATAAGGATTTGGCCTTAGCCACACAAGCCTATGCACCTTTGAGACTATCTTGAAACTTATTGTGTGCATGGGCACACCTCCATAATTTTCACCAGTCTCTTCTCATCCATTTTATTGTCCAACTCTTTTTCTAGTTTTTTCTTTAATCTAGAGGCATTATCTTTGAAAGAATCAATAAAAAAATTAGGTTCTCCATACTAGATAGAGAATTATCAATTGTTACATTGTGTATGGCCTCCTCGAGTGTCTTCATAGCCTCCCCAATCATCTCTCCATTCTTCTGATGAGTTTCTATGATCTCATTTTGGACAGATGTGTGGAAGACATCTCCTAGTTGAAGCTTGTGGAATGGTGAAATCTTGTCTAGGTCCACATTCCCCTATTGGATGGGTAGTTGTAGAAATCCCATGGACATAATAAGCTGAAACTATAATTGCATGTTCAATAGATTCTTTAGAGAATCTTCAAAGGTCCTTGATGATTCACCAGTTGCCTTTACATCCTCTGTAGCCTTCTCTTCCAATTCCTTCTCATTCTCATTATCACCAATGCTAATTGGTGTCTCTGCTTCTTTCTTCTCCTTATCACCACTTGCATCCTCATTTTTCTATTCATTATCTTCACCTATATCTCCTTAACCAATAGTTTTTTTTTTATTATCTTGAGGGATTACTTTGTTTGGTTGGTATTTACTCTCTCAACATGTGTGGAAGTTATTAGAGGAGGAGTAAGAATATCCTTCATTGTAGTGTCTTCTCTAGTAGTTGCATCCTTTTCAACATTCTCCTTTGCACCAACATTCTCTTCTATATTTCTTTCCACATCTTTAAGAAACCTATCTTTTGCATTCCCCTCTTCTGTCTCATTCTCATGTTGAGCATCATCAAACTACACATCTTCTCCAATATTCTCACTAGGAGTAGGCATCTCCACATGCATTTCCTCTTTATTCTCCGAGGTCATTCCCAATCTTTGTGCTAGGTCTGTTTATTTTTAAACACTCCCTCTTGAGCCTCTCGAGATCATTTTGATCTCTGCCCATAAGGGTTGTCACTCTTTGTTTTTTTTTGAGTTCCTTATTGAATAGTGTAGCCAATGTGGATTTATTTTCCTCAGATAGAGGAGCACTAATCTTCTCCAATGAATAGGCCTTTAATTTATCCTCTTATTCTATTGCTTCTTTTCATCTCTCAATCAAAACATTCCATAATTATGTAGGTATTTATTTCTCTACAATCCTCATATCTACTTCAAGAGCAATAATTTATTTTATAATGGCTTCAACTATGATGGCCCTGTCCACCTTATCAATCTCAGTATATAGTGTAGTAGTTTCTTCTAATATTTCATTTTGTATAATAAAAATGAAAAGTGCATCAAGTTTCATTGGGCTATGGGTCCTTACAAGAAATTCCTTCTTTTTCTTCTTCTTCTCTTTTGGTGTCCTTTTATTGCTTGCTTCTACCTTCTTCTCTCTCATGTGGATAACAAATTATTTCTTTTTCTTTATACTTCCTCCTCTTCATTTGTGTCCACAATAGATTTTTTTTCTTTCCACTAGCTTCACCTTGTGAAGCTTCACATTTCCTTTCAAGCAGACCAATTGAGGTTCTTCTTCATCATCATCATCATCCACGCTCACACCCAAGTACCGCTCTTTCGTTTCCATAGTTTTAACTCTCCTTTTCACCAGGCCAATTTGATGTGCTACCAAAGAAGCCTTCCCTTTCTTAGGCCTCTTTTGTTGCTTTATAGGAGAGGAATTTTCCTTCACTGGAGGACTAGTTTGTTTTGTAGGAGTACTTGTCTCCTTCCTTGTTGTTCCACTAGATGAAGAAACAATCTTAGAGCAATTCTGAGCAGCCAAAGGAGTGATAGCTTCTCTACCTTATCTCCTCACACTTGATGAGTTTCCCAGAGCTCCAAACTTAGCCTTAGCTACCTCAACTTGTTTTGGTGTGAGGGCCATTGCTTCTGCAAACATTGTAGTAATTTTTTGCACTATCTTCTTTATTTGTGTTTGTCTTTGGTTTACATGGACCTCCATTGATTTCTCTTCATAATTTCCATACCTCTCTTTAGAGATGTCCTTGGGTTTTCTCAACATTTATTATGCGGACCTCAATCTCTTTCTTAGTGATCTCATATCCTATTTTTGGGATCCATATAGTTTTGGGTTCTACTTCTTGTATAATGTATTCATCTTTTCTTACCAAGAATGTAAAGTCATTCTTGTACTTCTGCACCATCTACTGGGGAATCCTCTCCCTCTCTTACATCCTCTTTTGAAAGACTACAAAGAATGCCACAAGAGAATTTGCATGTGCCTTAGCATCTGCTATATCTGTTAGGAAGTCTCTGATATGGTGTGCAATAGGCCTTCCTCTTAACCATACCACACTCTTTGTACCGAGGATTTATTTCAATAAATATAATAATAAACATATGATTAAAGTTTTATATTTAAAAGGATACCTAGAATCCTTTATTTTCTGTTGGTTCTCCATGATTTTCTACCTCAAAAGTTCACATAGGTCATAATAAACTCCTTTCTCCACCATTTCATAGGAAGTATTGATGGTGGTGGTAGAAACAAAGTTCTCTCTATTTAAAAAGTAGAACTTATATCCAATCATAATTGTTGCATACTTCACAACAAGGTTTTTGATGTTCTTCACTATCAATTCCCTATTATCATATGTCACACTAGTAAGTTCCATCACAAATTCATTCTTTATTGATTTAAGTACTAGAATGGGTTTGATTGAACATAACACTATAACTTCCCTAATCACCTCCTTTGTGATCAACTTGAGCATATCCATCCATACAAACTTGTCATGGATGTAGGTCAAGCAATCCTTACCCAAGCATCGCCATGGAAAAAGTTGGGAAACCCTTTCCATGCATCAAGTCTCTTAGAAACCAAATTTTGATACTTTGAATTCAATGTAAAGTCCTCATGAATGAGCTCATTCACCCACACGTCTCCTAATTTGGAATGGTCATACTCTTCTAATTTTCCATGAATATATATCCTTATGTCCTCTATGTACAGGAATCCATAAGGAACCCTCGAGAAAGCACCTTCCGGATCAACTTCTATGGATTTTTTAGGATGTTTCTTGAATTTAGGTCGGGGTCACTCAGATAAATCAACAACCCTTGGAGTATCCATCTCAAATTGTTTCCAAACAAATTTCACAAAAACTAGGGCAAGTGAAAAACTATAAAATGCCTTTTACTTCACTCTTCTATTAGGGTTTCACTCACACCACCACTCGATCCCTTCAAACAAATTGCATTTCTCTACGTATGCTCTTTTCCTCTTGAAAAATCAATTACAAATGAAATTTGATTAAGTGTAATAACTTATAAACCTTTTGTCGTGACCTTATTTTGTATTGAATACTCAAATTGAAAAGCTAGTAAAAACCTTAATTGTCTGCACAATCAACTTCAAATTCTCCACAATCTTTTGCATTAAGATATTTTCTACTGGGATCTTCTCCAGTAGTTCAAATGTATTGTTCTACACCACATATTCTTCTGTTGAAGTATTAGCAACATTTCTTTGGTAGAAGAAGAAATATTTCCATTAAAGCTCCCCCTAAGCCAAAGCTCTCAACTTAGTTCCTAGAGGAAACATCTGCACTAGTTGTTGGTATAGAATCATCTGTAACTTTTGTCTCTTCCTTCTTTTTTAAAACCTTGTCTATCTCCTTTGTTGTTTCCGTTAGATCAAATTTTTGTACTAGATCATTCTTCTTTACTAGATTATCCTTATTCATGTTTGTACTTCTGCAAAACCTAGAAATGTGTCTAGGTCTATTGAAATTGTAGCATATGACATTCTTTTGACTAATCCTAATTTCATTCATTATAGATCTGCATTGATTAGATTCATGCCCAAATCCTTTTCATGTATAAAATATCCATTGAAAGATTGAACCATTCTACCTTAGTTATAACCATTCATCATTTAACTTCTACATTCACTAGCTTTATGACCAAATCTTTTGCATGTAAACAAATGAATGAGAAAAGATGGAACATTCTAATTCATTTTGATTCTATATTCCATAGCCGTATGTCAAAATTTATTACAAGAATAATAGAAACCATTAAAATATGGGTACCTTTGTGCATTTTTTAATCTGACTGTGGTCTTCTAGCTTCATTCCTTTGATTTCAGTTCTTCTTTTCATTGTTCTTCTAGTTTTTAGTATTCTTTTTTTCACTGATCTTATTTTAAGCATTTGGTGTTTGATATGCTTTTGAACTTTCACCCTTTTCAAATCCTAAACCTTCTTTGTCTTAGGAGCCTTTCTAATTTACAATCATTTCATCAGGCTTTGTAGAAATCATCTTGAATTTGTCTACATCACTTCTTTCTTTTCAAGATCTAATCTCAGATTCACAACTTCTTGTTCAAGCTTTATGCATTCTTTAGATTTTATCTTCACCATTGCATTCAAACCTTCTTCAACTCTTTTCATTTCTTCCAATTTTCCTTTCAAACTAATAATTGTTTCATTTGCTTGCTTCAATTGTTCACTGACCTCCTTATGAATTTCTCTAAATTTATTGATATGATCTCTCAATTTTTTGATTCATTTATCTACTTCTTTGACATTTTATTTCAGATCTTTGTTTTCACCTTCAGTTCTAACTTTGAGTTCTCCATTTATGTCAAATATGCAATCTTCTTCTATAAATCCAACAACAGGAATCTCTTCTGGAGGAATAGGTAGTATTCAAAGAGTCATTTGTTTAACCTCCAAAATCTTCTCCAATAAGTTAAGATATTTCCAAGGGAATGAAGTGTTGGATGTTGTGGTTGTGTCGAGGATATTGAGAAAATTATAATAAATATGTTGTAGGCAGTCTGTGAAGCTGTGAAGATCAGAATGGTGGAAAGCTCTATAATTTTGTATTCAAAAGTTTTGGATTAAAGGGTTTGTTTTTTAGCCTATCTAGTATGTTCTTTGGAATTTTCAAAGGTGCGCATCAAGATTAGAGAAAGTTATGAGTTTCTGAGTTCCTATAGTTATTATGTTATTGTAGTAGGTGTTTTTGGAAGAAGAGAATTCAATTCAGGAAAATTAAGTTGTTGTGTATGCTCCTATTATGGTCAGTGATGGTTCTAGATTGTGTTCTATCATTGTTGCATGTTTGTGTTGATCGATGTGCTCGTGATCAAAGATTTTTCCTTTGTGTGTTCAAGTTTTCATGTTCTTGGCCGAAATGGTGGTTGTAGTGTGTTGTAGTTACGTATGAATCAATTTTTGAATGCTTGGAACATTCAAGGATGTTGATTTAGGTCTTCATTATGTTGTGATCGACTTAGGTTTATACACATTGATATATTTTCATGAATTGGGATGATAGTTTTTAATTCATTTATTATTTTATTTTTGGCCGACAAGGTTGTTGATGTAATTCCATGAAGCGGATATATAAGAGCGATTATTTTTTCATTTTGAAGTGTGTGTGTGTGAAAGGTGAATTCAAAATGTGTGAATAGAGATTAGATCATTCGATTGTAGAGTAGAGTGTGAAGAAGGTTGAGAGAAGTGTGAAGAAGTATTTCTATTCCTAACTGGAACTGTCATTAGGATTTTAAAGAGGATAATTTCTCAATTCAACCTCATCAGATGGATTTAATTTTATTGTTTTATGTAAGATAGTGAGCCTTCCCTTCTGAGAAGTGAGCTCTAGGGAGTGTGCCTAAATGCATGTGCATTCCTTATTCATTTATTTTATACTTTTAACAAGGTATAAATTATGGATTAACCTCCACCGTGGTTTTCCCCTAACAGGGTTTCCACGCAAAAATCTTGGTGTTGTGTGTTTTTGATGTGTTTTTGACTCATGCTTTCACTGTTTATCAGATATGAGATTAAAGGTTGATAAAGGTTAAATAAGTTTGAATTCTGTAAAAACTGATTCACCCCCCTCTCAATTGTCTATTCTTATTTTTCCAATAATTGGTATTAGATTTGGTTCCTCTAAATAATTTTAATAGCTTGAGGTGATCCAAGATGGCATCATACAAGAAGGATAGTCCTAGATTCGATGGTACAAACTAATCTCTGTGGAAGGTTAGAATGGAGTGTCATTTGAAGTGCATTAGTGAGCCCTTCTGGAAGACTACAAAGAACACATATACTATTCCTCAGAATGGTCCCTCTACTCCTGATGAGATCAAACAAGATGAAACTAATATTAGGGCTATAGAAGCATTACTGAGTTCTTTGATAGATTCAGAGATGATAAATGCGATAGGTCTGAAAATAGCACATGACATCTAGAAGAAGCTAGAGACATTGTATGAAGGAGATGCACAAGTGAAAGTTGCCAAGCTACAAATTCTGAAAGGAAAATGGGAAAACATGAAGATGAGTGAAGATGAAAACATTATTACTTTCATGTAGAAGGTAAATGAACTAGTGATGGGTATTAGATGTGTTGATGGAATTTTGGAAGAAGATGAGTTTGTGGCTAAATTTCTTAGATCGGTGCCTACTTCTTACAAAATGAAAGCTCATGCTATTGAAGAGCTCGGGACAGTAACAAATGTGACAACAGACATACTGATTGGTAAACTAACTACCTTTGAGCAGAGTGAATTTGGTGAGTCTACTCCTAAAAAAATATTTGCATTTAAAGCTACTGTATCCGGAAAAATCCAACAAAGATATGATCTGGGAGAAAGTTCCAGAAAGAAATTCAAATATGAAGATGAGATGAAATAGATTGAAGATGAAGAAAGAGAGCTAGAAGATCTGGAAGCATTGATTGTGAAAAGAGAAGCTAGAGGACAAGGTAAGTATAAAGGAAAGCTTCCTATTAAATGTTTCTCTTGCAGTAATATAGTTCATAAAATTGCATCAAGGTGTCCTGAAAGAGTTTCTAAGTACAAACCTGACAAGTCTAGATTTCAAAAGATATGTTATTATGCTGAAGAAGGTGTTACTGATGATGAATCTGATAAATAAATTGGAAATGAAGATGGATGGGTATTCATTGCTATCAAGGAAAATGGTTTGGTGTCCACTAAATCTACTAACAATCAAAATATTGAGAAATCTCTTGCAACCAAAATTGATGAAAAGGATGAGTGGGTGATAGACAATGGATTCTCACATCATATGACTGGTGAAAAAAGAAATTTTATAAGCTTGGAGACATATGATGGTGGTGTTGTAAGATTTGGAGATAACAATGCTGGTGTGATTTGTGGCAAAGGCACTATTTCTCTTGGTGGTAAATATAATACTGATGATGTTCTATATGTTGAAGTATTGAAGCATAATTTATTGAGTGTTTGATATATTGTAGACAAGGGATACAATCTTGAGTTCAAATATGGTAAGTGCAGGATAGTGGGAAGTTCTGTAAATGTAATTGCTTCAAGTACAAAGACAAGTGGTAAAAAATTTCACCAAAGTGTTGCTAGTGAAAGTTGTTTAATTGCTCAAGTTGATGTAAGCTAGTTATGGCATAGGAGGCAGTGTCATGTGAATTTTGATAACATTTTCAAAGTAAGCTCCACACAAGCAGTCAAAGATCTACCTAAGTTAGTAAAGCCTACTAACACCATATGCAAGGAATGTCAGATGACAAAGCAAACTATAATTTATTTTCAGAGAAAACAACATCATTATAATGGAGTACTAGAGCTGGTACATACTAATCTATGTGGTCCATCGAGAATCAAAATTCTACAAGGATAAAGGTACTTTATGTTGCTTATTGATGATTACTCTAGGCTGATATGGGTTTATTTCTTGAGAGAAAAATATGAGGCACTAGAAAAGTTCAAATGTTTCAAAGCTATGGTAGAGAATGAGACAGGTTTGAAGGTTAAGTTCTTAAGATCAAAAAGAGGTGGTGAGTTCACTTCCTAAGAGTTCAATTCATTTTTTGAAGAGCATGGAATCAAAAGATAGTTATCTACTCCCCAGACTCCTCAACAGAACATAGTTTTTGAGAGAAATAACAAAAAAATACTAGATGCTACCAAAACTATGATGTTGGAAGGTAATGTTCTTCATATCTATTGGAGATAAGTTGTAAGAATTGTTGTATATGCTATCAATCGGTTAAATGTTAATGGTAATTCTAGTAAGACTCCTTTTGAGTTGTGGTTTGGTTATAAACCTATTGTTAAATATTTCAAAATCTTTGGAATTAGATGTTATATCAAGAGAGATGAAGATATTGGCAAGTTTGATGCTAGAAGTGATGAAGGAATATTTTTGGGCTACTCTACTAAGAGAAAATCCTACCGGTGCTACAATAGAAGATTGAAGAAAATGGTTGAAAGTGCAAATGTCAGAGTTGATGAGGATACTAGCAAATCATCTAGATATTGTGGATATGATTCATATGACCAACATGATAGTACTGAGAAAGGAAAGACTACTCAGACATAGAATCAAGTTCAAATTGTTTCAGTGAATCAAGAGAATCATGAAGGAGAAGCTAGTGGAAGTGAAAATGAGAGAACATAAGAACCAAAATTGAGAGATAATCCTAAAGTCCCAAGGTATGTTAAGATAAATCATTCTAAAAATCAAATTATAGGAGACAAGAATAAAGGTGTGTAGACTAGAAGAAGAATTCTAGAAGAGTATTGTCTGATTTCCAAAACTAAGCGTAGCAATGTCAATGAAGCATGTAAAGATGAATATTGGATGGAAGCAATGAATGAAGAACTGATGCAAATAGAGAAAAATGATACATGGATTCTTGTTCCCAGACCTTAGGATAAAAATGTGATTGGAACCAAATGGGTCTTTCAAAATAAAATGAATGAACAAGGTGAACTGGTCAGAAATAAAGCAAGACTGGTATGTAAAGGGTACTCACAGATGGAAGTTATTGAGTTTGAAGAAACCTTTGCCCATGTTGCTAGAATTGAAGCTATAAGGTTGTTTCTTGTTGATGCTGCTTTGAAGAATTACAAAGTCTATTAAATGGATGTGAAGTTAGCATTTTTGAATAGTGAATTAGAAGAAGAATTTTTTGTTGAGCAACCAAATGGATTTTAACTGATTGATAAATAAGATATGGTTTTCCAATTGAAGAAAGCACTGTATGGACTCAAACAAGCCCCTAGAGCCTGGTATGCTAGACTAGATAAACACTTGTTGAAGCTTGGATTCAATAAAGGTACTACTGACAACACTCTGTATTTCAAGGTTGATTGGGATAAAGAGTTGATTATTGAAGTCTTTGTTGATGACATTATTTTTGAAGGTGATAATGAATTATGCATGAAGTTTTCTAATGAAATGAAAAGTGAATTTGAGACGTCAATGATTGGAGAGCATAAATTCTTTTTAGGATTGCAAATTACTCGGTTAGATGATGGAATCTTTATATCTCAATCCAAATATGTAAGAGAGTTACTTAAATTTTTTGGCATGGAAGACCCAAAGCCCGTAGGTACACCCATGATAATCAGATGCAAGTTAACACAGAATGATGATTCTACTAAAGCTAATCAAACAAGGTATAGGTCAATGATTGTTGGATTGCTCTATTTGACTTGGACCAGAATAGATATTATGAATGTAGTATGTATAGTTTCTAGATATCAAGCTGATCCGAAGGAATCACATGTGACTGCAATAAAGATAATTTTTAGATACTTGAAAGGGACAGTTAATTTTTGGCTATGGTATCCTAAGGATGATGATCTTAGTTTGAATTCCTTTATAGATGTAGATTGAGTAGGAGATGTGGATGCCAAGAAAAGTACTAGTGGTGGTGCATTCTTTTTGGGGAAGAAGTTGGTGTCTTGGTTGAGTAAAAAGTAGAATTCCATTTCCTTATCTAATGTTGACACAGAATATAGTGTTGTTGCAAACAATTGTACATAAGTAATATGGATGAAACAAATGCCGAGAGATATCAAAATTGAGTATGATGAACCTATTTCTATATTTTGTGATAACTCAAGTGCCATAAAAATTTCTAAGAATCCGGTGCTACATTCAAAGACAAAACATGTATCTATCAAGTATCACTTTTTGAGAGACAAGTTGAGTGATAAAGAAGTCATATTGGAGTATGTGCCCAATAAGGAAAAAATTGTAGATATCTTCATTAAACCATTGCCTAAAGATACTTTTGAGTATCTCAGAGGCAAGTTAGGGGTGATTTTCCTTCCTAATCAGAACTAAGATGCAAATCTTTGCATCAATCTGTGCACTTATAGTCATATCTTGTTTTGGACTGATGTTGTTGTGGTTGCTACTCATGGGGAGTAGTCAGATGATTCGGATATGTGGTTTAGAGCTTGTGTACCTTTGCTATTGATTTCAAAGGGTGAGAAGAGTAATGTGAAAAAAAATTGTAGAAGAAAGGGGGAGAAGAGAAATAAATACTAAGGAAGAAGATGGAAGAGTCTAAAGTAAGGAGGAGAAGAACAGTGTGTAAAGAGTTAGTTGTGTTGATGGTATTTTCACATCATGTGTTGCCATCAATGCCAAAGGGGGATATTTTTGGATCTTCTTGTTGTGTTGTTGATATGTGGTTGTCACTAATGTCAACACTATTAGCATTAATGATTCTAAAGGTTGTATATGTCGAGGATATTGAGAAAATTATAATAAATATGTTACAGGAAGTTTGTGAAGTTGTGAAGATCGGCATGGTGGAAAGTTTTGTAAGTTGGTATTAAGAAGTTACACATTAAAGGGGTTTTTTTTTAGCCTATCTAGTATTTTCTCTGGAAGTTTCAGAGGTGTGCATCAAGATTGGAGCGAGTTATGAGTTTATAAGTTCCTACAATTATTATGTTACTGTAGCAGGTGTTTCTAGAAGAAGACAATGCAATTCTAGTAAATTAATTTGTTGTGTATGCTCCTTTGATGTTCAGTGATGATTCTAGATTGTTCTCTATCATTTTTGTACATCCACATTGATCGGAGTGCTAGTGATCAAATATTTTTCCTTTGTGTGTTCAAGTTTTCATATTCTTGGCCGCCATGGTGGTTGTAGTGTGTTGCGGATCCTTGTGGACTAATTTTTTAATTCTTGGAACGTTCAAGGATGTTGATTTAGGTCTTCATTATGTTGTGACCAACTTAGGTTAGTATGCATTGAGATTTTTTCATGAATTGGGTTGACAGTTTGTAATCCATTTATTCTTTAAATTTTGGCTGACAAGGTTGTTGTTGTAATTCCATGACGCAGATATATAAGAGAGATTATTTATTCATTTTCAAGTGTGTGTGTGTGAAGGGTGAATGCAAAATGTGTGAATAGAGATCAAATCATTCAATTGTAGAGAAGAGTGTGAAGAAGTATTTTTGTGCCTAACTGGAACTATCATCAAGCTTTTGAAGAAGCTAATTTCTCATTTCAAACTCATCATATGGATTTAATTTGATTGTTTTGTGTAAGGCAGTGAGCCTTCCCTTTTGAGAAATGAGCTATAGGCAATGTGTCTGAATTCACGTGCATTCCTTATTCATTTATTTTATACTTTTAACAGGGTATAAATTATGGATTAACCTCCATCGTGGTTTTTCCCCTAACAGGGTTTCCACACAAAAATCTTGGTGTTGTGTGTTTTTGATGTGTTGTTGACTCATGCTTTCACTATTAATTATCAGATTTGATATTAAAGGTTGATAAAGGTTAAATAAGTTTAAATTCTATAACAACTGATTTACTCCTCTCTCAGTTGTTTATCCTTGTTTTTCCAACACGAAGCTCTGATACCAATTAGTGAACACCCAAAATATTGAGAGGGGGTGAATCATTATTATTTTAAACTACTTAAAATTTAATAATTCAATCATCATAGTATATTCAACTTGTAGTAATGAATGAAAGAATGAAAGAAAAAAAAACATCACATAACACATCTATCTCTACCTCTCTCTCCCTCCATACCTCTCCCTTACTCCTTCCATCTCTCTCAATATTTGCACCTTCCTCCTTCCCTCTCTCCTCTATACTTCTCTTTATTTCTCTCTCCATACCTCTCCCTCCCTCCTTCCCCCTCTCTCAAGTTCTCCCTCTTTCCTTCCCTCTCTACTTATCTCTATCTCATCTATACCTCTATCTCTCTCTCTATCTCTCTCTATCTTTATCTATATTTCTCTCTCTCTCTCTCCTTTTTATATCATCTATCCCTCTCTACATCTCTCTCCCTCCTTCCCACCTCTCTCTCACTCTCTACTTCATTCTATACTTCTCTCTATATCACCTCTCTCTCCTTCCCTCTCTCTTTGTACCTCTCTCTCTCCTTTCCTCTCTACTCTCTATCTCACTTATCCATCTCTACCTCTCTTTCATGCTCTCTCCTTCCCTCTCAAATTATATCTATCTCACATATCAATCTCTATCTCTCTCTCCCTCACTCCATCCCTCCTCTTTTTCTCTCTCTCACCTCTACTTCTCTATCTCACATATCTCTCCCTCTATACCTATATCTCACCTATCAATATCTACCTCTACCTCCCTCGCTCCCTTTTCCCTCCTTTATCTTTCTCTCATTTCCTATCTACTTCTTTATATGTCTCCCTCCCTCATTTCCTCTCTCTCTAAATATATCCCTCTTGCTCATTCCATATCTACTTATCTCTATATCACCTACCCCTCTCTACCTCTCCCTCACACTCTCCCTGCCTCCCTCTACCTCTATCTATCTCACCTCGAGCTCTCTCTCCCTACCTCTCCCCCACTCATTCCTTCTTTACTTATGTAGACAGGGAAAATATACAGGGTTGATTCGACGCACTTGATCCCGACTACTAACAACATTTCTTCCAAAATCACACTCTCAAATTATCATCACCTTTTGTCTCTTAATTAAATAAATAATTATTTATTTCATTAAGTCTTTCTCCTCTATTGATTAAATTAATCAATTTAATTTAATTAACCTTATATCTCGGTTTAATTAAATAAATCATTTTGTTTGATTAAAGTCTCTAAAGTATTCTTATTAAATTGAAAAAATTAAACCTTATTTTATTTTATCTAACATTTCCCATTTTAGTTAAATAAATCAAAAACATTTATTTAATTAATATTTCCTCTCATTTTGATTTAAATCAATCCTAAAATCTAAGTCAAAATGGTCAAATCACCTAACCTCATTAAATTAATCAAATCTTGATTAAGTTAATCCCTATCACTAAAATCCTCTAGAGAATGCAACTTGCACATGAAAATGGATTTAATTCATTTATTAAATCTCTATTTTCCCTCACATGGCATAAAAAGAGAATATTCCCTCAAGTTTGAATTCAAAAAGTCTAAGTGGATGGGTACTTCCAACAAAGCATTCACTCCTCTTACATGTCCTTGTGCATTGAGCCAAGTGGCATTTATTTCATTGTTTTTTCCCTCTCACATGTCATTTCCTGAAATTCAAATTCCACCTAATTGCATTTATTGGCACTTTGGCCAAAATGTGCACAACCATACACCATTCACATCTTGACAAGTGGCACTTGGCCATTGGATGTTGAATGATCCCGCATTGCTCAATTTCACTCTCTCTTCCATTTTGGAAATCTATAAATGAAAGGTTATTCCTCTCATTCAACATCCACAATCTCATGCAAAGTTACTCTTCACATTGAGAGCCAATTTTTCCCATTCCTCTTCAAAGTATCCATAGTTTTCATAATTCCATAGCTAGGTTACGCTAAAATATCATCAAGGAGATTGAACAATCCACACATCATCAACATTTTCAATTAAGGAGTTGGGAAAGGGCCAATTTTGACACATCAATTGGCACCAATTCCCCCATGGGATCAAGTGTTTGTTTAGCTTAGATAGCTTAAACTTGGTTTATTGAATTGTCTTGATTTTCCTTTCCATCTAAGTTTTATAAATGGATTTCATGGGGAATCCTTCTTTCATCTTTAATTTTGATCTAATAACATGTTTGTTTGTTGTGTTTTTGCAGGTATGAAATTAGGGTTCACATTTTGGCACTAGAAGGAGGGAGAATTTCAAGTTCTAATCACGTTTTTTTGGAAAATTTTGTGCTTTTCTGTTTCTTTTGCAAGTCTTAGGAAACTGCACTGCACACAGGCCTGTAGTGCTATATTGCACTGCTTCCGAAGGCGCAGTGCTATATCGCACCACTCTGAATCCAAACCATGCTGCACTTGTTTCCCACGCCAGATTTTTAAAGTTTCAAACTTCGTTGTGAATCGGTGAGTCCTAACTGTGCCGCACATAGTCTCGTGGCACTATATTACACCGCTTTCAGAGGCGCAGCAATATATTGCACTGCACTTAGTCCAAACTGCACCACACCTGCATTCCTGCTCAAAACATTTGAAATTTTAAACTCGGTCGCAGATTTTTCAAGTTGCAAACTGCGTCGCCTGGCAAAAATCCGCCACACCTGTGTTATTTGTTTCTATAGAGCGTCGCACTGAGTGAAAGGTGTGGCGCTATATAGCGTCACATTTTTTCCAAAGTGCAATGCACTTGCTAACTGCACCACTGAAAAATAGTCAGAATTTCAAATTTATGTTTTTAACATGTGCCTTTTTGGTTTTTAGATTTTTGAAATGTTGACCTATTTGTTGTTCTTGTACTCTATGGTTCTTATCATCTTGTAGGTTAGGACAAGGAAGAAAGAGAAATGGAAGGTTACATAATGGCATCATCCCCCTCTTATACTAAGTGTTTTTGAACACTATAGTGTTGTTTAACACTTTAGAGAATCCTCAATCTCTTTCAAGGATTCATTTTCTTTCATTCTTTAGAAAACACTAATTTTTTCTTTTTTGGGATTTAAAAAGAACAACGCAAATGTTTCCTTTTCAAAATTTTACAAAGGGATTTAAAAATAACCTTAGAAACAATCTTACTAGATTTTGTTGAGGTTTAAAAATTGAACAAGGCAACTTCCACATTTGAATTGGTGCTTTAAAAAGAATTCATTTTTATTTGAGGGTTTAAAATGAACAAGTGCTATTTTGTTTTATAATTATTTATTCAAGATAATATCATCAAAAGGGCGTATGCGCTTCTCTCGCACCTCACGATGATCTTGAAAATCAAAATTTCTTTTAATGATCTTAAGTTGAATAAAATAATTGCCTCCACATTTCATTTTTTTGAATTAAAATTGAACCAAACATGCGAGTGTGAGAATGGTATATTATGAGTGTTCTCCCTTTGTTTTTCAAACAAAGGTTGATTGAACTACGAGATATGCTAGCTTTCTATTATTTATCTTAGCGGGCTTGCCTTGTGGGAAAAAGTAATCACCCAACTAGGAACACGCTAAAGCCAAGCGACTTCCAACTGGTATATAAGTGTGGATTCTCAAGGAAAGTTCGAGAATCACGAGGATTATTCCGATGAGAAGGGAAGAAATGGTCTCTCGCCATACTAGATAGTCCACCATGAAAAGAATGGCCGCATTAAAACCCCTTGTTTAGCAAAGGCCAAAATCCTATCTATTTGTTGGTGCAAAAGGTCATGTCCTTTGAAGTTGCCCCACATATACATGTGGTTCTGTTGTAGAGATGAAAAGTATGCCATGGGAGATTCATGGGTACTAATGCTTGGCTAGCCTGATAAGTGAGTGCACTATAAGGGGGAGCCTATGTGGTCAAGCATCTAATCATCTGCACTAAATATGCACAACTGGATTCATCCAAGTGGGAACCCAACAAAGACTTTCTTTTCAGCCTAGGGTCATGCATGTTATTGAAATCAAAACACCTTGCTTGGTTCTAAAACATTGAGAAACAAACATCCACAAAAAATTCAAAATTTCAAACCCTTTGAGGAAATAAATATCCTTGGAAAAATCTAAGTGCTCTTGCTTTCCCTAGGGATTATATCCCTAGAGGTTTTTAAGTGCTTGGGTTTAAACACCATTTGTTTCATCAAAGTCAACAATAGGGAAATTTTGCTCTAATTTCCTTGATTTCCACATAATGGACCTTGTGGGATGAAAAGAAAGTAGGGAATTAGACATGTAGTTTGAAACATAATCAAGAAAGTGCTTTTTGGTAAAAAGAACTCACTAAGAAAAGATAAAGACAAATTGGACCTCACATGTGTTGTCTCAAATGATTTCCCAAAAAGTCAAAATCCCAAAACCAAGATTCAAAAGGATTAGTCTAAAATCTCGTGAGGAGCATCTTGAAAGGATTTTTCAAGTTAGAGAAAGGTTGGTGTACAATTTCTACAAGAAAACTTCAAATAACAACCCAAGTTTGTATGAATTCTATTACCAACAAAATCCGAAGCTTTATAAAAGGTTTTATTTTCTTACATAGGAAGAAAGGCATGTTCTTCAATATCGAGGTCTTGTAGAAAAGAGTTGTGTCTAGGTCAAAGTCTAGGATCAAAGTCTTCACTCTCACCCATCTCTCCATCAACCGAATTTCATCTCACCAAAAAACTTTCGAGAAACTTTGAAACATCATTTATGCTAAACTTAAAGGAGAAATCAGCACCACTCTATTTGGCTTAATACACCTAGCCAAATAGTCAATCCTCTTGAACAAACTTACCTTTAGGATAATGCAAATTCCTAAGGTCTACTAGTTCATGATCACCTTGGTTGGCTTAACACACTTAGCCAATTCATTCTCTTGTGTGAGTTTTCCCTAGGATAACACAGCTTCCTAGGTTTTATAAGTTCACCATCATCTTGTTTGGCTTAACACACCTAGTCAAACTATCAAAATCAATCCAAACCCCAAAAGTTTAACATCACCCCTAAAAAGTTCTTCAAAAATTTCACTCATTCACCTCATCCATTTATCTCATCCCCATCACCACCCCTTTTGATCCTTGGACTCTCCTAGTTCTCCTCCTTTGGGCCTAAAGACTAACATCAAAAGATCTCTATTTTATGGTCCAAACAAGATCACAACACAAGAGGAACATGGAAAACACCAAATGAATATCAACTTCCAGTGACTTAAGTCAAGATCCCCCAAACATCTCTTCTCTACCATCACAAATCCTCAAGAGGAAGGCTATGAAGAGGAAATCATCAACGAAGACTTGGGAATGACACAAAAGGAAATAACTAAAATGATTCAAAATCCAGAGAATCGTAGAATTGTCAATGTCATGCTTAAACTTAATCCTTCTCTATACATACACACATTAACAGAAGGAGGGGCCTAGTTCCCTTCTAACCTTGACGTAGGAACTAGTATGGAAAGGCCTCTTACAAGCATATCCCCAATGTCAATTCCAAATATCACTCAAGAAATTCCCCAAACCATATCGACAATCACATCAACCTCACCAATTGTAAATAAGGGAAGTGCCATGTTTCATGAATTACAAAAGCATTTCCTTGTAAAAAACAAAGAGGTAAATGTCACCACCACACCGGATAAATCTGTCTTGGTGAATCTATCACACCCATATGTCCCACTCACTTTCTATAATCACATGGATTCATCCTCATTCCATGCAACACTAGCCTATCTATTAAACATGAAAACTTCCTATCACAAGGAGAAGGTGGTTTGTTTGGAACAACAAGAGTCACTGACCCATTCTTCTTCCAGGGGAGCATACCATATTTCCCTCCATTACCGCTCACATCTTTATCACCTCTTGGATTGCATCTCCCCCCCTACCCACCGCTAGTTTCTCAAATCAAGGAAATCCGAGCATCACATCGAATCCTCTCCTTTTGCCAGTAGCATCACAACAACAAGTGGCAACCACTCAAGCCACCACAATCAATACATCAGTCGGTCCTCAAATCTCTCAAAACATACCTTTTCAAGGGTCGATCATCTCAACCACACCACCAACAACCCAAATCTCGACCACCAACACAACCCTTTCGCCCGTCACAATGGTTAGCACCATTCCCAATCCACCACCAATCCCACCAAAAGCTAACGTAACAAATTCATTCATCACCATGATCTAAGTCATCCAGAAGGCTAATCATCAGAGGGTACTTCAACAAAACCAATAAGCTGCACAACAGGCTACTCAGCAAGCACAGGTACAACTAGCTGCCCAACAAGCTACACAAGTTGCAGAAGCCTAGCAAGCCACACAAGTCGCGCAAGAAGCCCAAGACTAGGCCTAATAGGCGCAAGCACAATACCAAGCAAAACTGCAAGCAATTCATCAACAAGCATACCAACAAGCCCTGCAAGATTTTTATGCACAACAACAAGCTAAAAAACAAGCTTTGTTGGCACAACAACATCTCGACCAACAACAAGCTTTGTTGGAGCAACAGCAGCTAGACCAACAACAAGATTTTTTTGTGTAACAATAGTTAGACCAACAACAATCTCTATGGGAACAACAATAGCTGGACCAACAACAAGCTTCATTGGAACAACAGCAAGAAGATCAACAACAAGCATTGTTGACACAAATGCAGGTATATCAACAGGCCTTGAATGCACAACAGAGCTTGCAGAAAACTCCCACTAGTACCCCTCTCATTAATCAAACACCCCAAACACCTCAAAACACATTTATCCCACCTCCTAATCCGCATAACGATGTTGCAACGCAAATCAAACTACTCTCGCAGCAGCTGTTGGACCTCCAAGCAGGAAAAACAACCAGAATGTTGGGAAACTTGTGTCCCTATCTATTTGACAAAGATCTCACAATGATACCATTCCCAAAGGGATTTGAAATCCCCAAATTCGATAAATATAATGGAACGCGAAACCCTGAAATTCACGTCAGGAAATTTCAAGTGCATTGCATGGAGGTTGCACATGATGACACATATCTAATGCGACTTTTCCCCTAAAGTCTAACTAGTCCTACCATTGAATGGTTTTCTTGCCTACCCATAGGCATTAAAACATTCCAGGAAATTGTGGAAGCATTCCTTATATGCTTTCAACATGGGTGCAGACGCTAGTTTGGAGGAACTATCAACACTCAAACAAAGAAAAGGAGAGCTATTTGCATCGTTCTTGCAAAGATGGTGATCCAAGGCCAATCAGAGCAAGTGGACTATGCCAGAAGAATAACAAGTCTGCACAATCATATCCAATCTAGATGAAAACTTGGCGTTCTACTTAAAAATTCAATGCATCACAACGTATTATCAGTTGATACCAAAGGCATTCAATATCAAAAGAGCCCTTACTACATGAGGAGGTGCATCAAAATTTCCTCCACCATAGGATAATAACCCTTCGAATAATTATAATGATAAACCTTGACCATGGTCGAGGAACAAAAGTATAACAAATGATGGTGTGTTCGATGCTAAGGTGGTCATAAATGCTCCTAAACAGAACATCCAAACTCACCACCAACCATAGAATCATAATCATAATAATGTGCAAACTAATACAGTAGCACAACAACAATCACTTCCTAACAACTCAATCAATAACTTGGGAAATCAAGGAGGACCACCTCCTCAAAACAAATATCCTCCCAAGCAGAAGTTTATGGCTCTTGGAGAATAAAGTGAATCCATAATGAAGAAGTTGGTCAAGGAAAACCTTATCAAAATCTCCAACTCTGAGAAATACACGGAACCCATGAAAAACCACCATGGTACAACAAAAATTTCCTCTGTGATTTTCACAAAATCAAGGGACACACAACCACAAACTGCATGAGGCTAAAGAACATCATCCCAGACCTCATTGAGGACAAGATAATAAACGTTGAACAACTAGCTAGAAATCAGGACCTTAAAATATACACAAATCCAATGCCAAATCATAATCAAGGAAATAACTAGGGGAAAAACGAATGGAATCAAAAGTATGCTAGTGCCAACCTTGTCTATGAAGAGATTGTTGAATGCATAGATGAAATGGTTACTGTCATTACTGTCAAGGGAGCCAACACCGATTGTGGAGTCACCACACATGGTGGAAAGGTAACTATTGCATGGGCATCACAACCATCTAAGACCCCCATTTCAAATACAAAATCCATTCCCTATGACTATAGTGTCATCTACCAGCTAAAGAGAACCCCCACCCAAGTCTCCATCATGGAATTATTAAAAAATTTTCTTGCCCATAGGAAAATCCTTGATGAAGCATTAGCTACAGCCACTGTCTCCACCACCCTTGATACAGAATAGTTCTAGGCTACGGTTGGTAATATCGTTACCCTAAATCTCCTTACATTCTCTGATCAATATTTCCCCGCCCAACCATCTCATAATTGTGCACTTCACCTTCAAGTGTTGATTCATAAAAATAAAGTCAAAAGGGTCCTGGTAGATGGAGATGCAGGCCTTAACATTTTCTCTTTCAAACTTATAAATAACTTGGGACTCTCGGAGGACTCCATTGACAAGAAAAAAGGCATCACTAAAAAAGCATACGATGATCAAGAAAGAGTGTCTCAAGGCACTATCAGAATCCCAATCCAAGTTGGGGCAGCAACCATGGAAACCACTTGTCAAGTGTTTGATCTTGACCTACCATACAACATCCTCCTAAGATGTCCATGGATCAATGGAATGAAGGCAGTTGCCTTGACATTTCATTAATGAGTCAAATTCCTATACCACTACAATGAGGAGGTCACTATACATGGTGATCCAAAACCATTTGCTTATTGAAAAAACTTGGAAGCCAATTTTTATAAAATCCCCCAAGTTCTAAAAAATGATGAAGGCCCATCCATTGCAGACCTATCCAACCTTGCCTCCACTTCTATGATAGAGACACCCGCCATCCCTGATATATCCGAAATCAAGCTCATGATCTAGTACAATGAGTGCGGAGACTACAGAATTAAGAAGAGTGTGTTTGTTGTAGGAGAGTTACCACAATCTCCTAGGTCACATGGGCAACCTCGATCAACCGAAAGACCTATCCACACCCTTAGGGTAGACCCTTTTGGATTCCATTGTTGGGGAGACCTAAGTTGGGAAAATTTTGATGAGGAAGACATTTCAATCATGCTATACCATGATGAAGGAACTGTTAGAGTAATAATTTTATTACGCTTAATTAATTACATCATACTGGTTAATTAATTAAGTCACTTATTCCTCTAGTTGCTTAAGCTAAACTTAGGCGCATTAATAATTATTTATTAATTATTAAGTGTGCACACTAGGGTTTCATTTAGGGTTTCCCTTTTAGGTTTTGATCTCTTTGTAATAACTGAGATTCTGATAATGCATTTTACACTTTGAGGTTTGCAGAACATCTTCTTGGTTTTGCATGCCTTTTGCATGTGACAGGTATCCATTTGCATGTAGGTGATCTTGGATTCTAACATGGTATCAAAGCTCCAGACCTGCCGCTGCCTGTTCGTGATCTGAAGATATGGCTTCTCAGTGAGTTTCAAGTGCAAGGGTTTCCACAGGCATCTTTTCTAAAAGATCTGGGGGTAGCCAATTTTTTGGCATAGTATGGGCTCAAACGGACGTCACCATCGCGTTCGCAGCGCCCAAAAACCCTAGAAACGCCTGTCAAATCGTCCATTTTCGAGCAGTTGGTTTCTGAGGCAAAATTTTTTTGCTAGGGAAGCCGTACGGCCTCCCCCAACACGCTTCACGAGACACGAAAAAAAAAAAAATAAAGAAAAGGCGATTCTCTCGGGATTCTCCCACCGCCCGCCGGCCACCACCGCTTCACCGCGTGCAAACCGCAGCCGAGGTCATATGGATGACCAGGTGCTCGCGCCCGGCCCCCCGGCCCACTCCAGCCCCCTCTGCTTAGCCCGCGGTCATATGGTGACCAACGGCCTAAAAATTTTTCTGCAGGGAGTGATTTTTTGCGGTGACGGCTTGCAGGCCGTCAAATTTATGCCCGTGAACCGCTGACGTCAGCATGACGTCAGCGTCCGTACGGCCTCTCCTTGCCCCTCCTAACCCTAGTTTTCTCTAAAGAAGCAGTTTTTTTCTTTTTTGCATAACTTGGGCATACGGTATCGAAATTGGGCAAACGAGATATCGCCGGAAAGCTGGTTCCGAGCACTTTCATTTGGTACAGTTTATTTTTCAATATTTTCCTGTTTTACTGCATTTATTGCTGGTTGAAGTCAGATGTACTTTTTATGCTTCCGAGCTCATAACTTTTTGCCACGATCTCCGATTTTCGCTATCTTTGCGGCGTTGGAAAGGTATTGAGGAGCTCTATGTTGCTGTCCATGCACTTTTTTCTGTATCTATCCTAGGTTTTTCATTATTCCAGATTTGGCCCGATGGGTGTTTTGGAGATTACTTGGATATTTTGACAGTTGGGAGAGTGCTTCTTGCATCTTTGCACTTCATTTTCAGTGATACATCATTTAATAATCGACTGCTACTTCATAGATTCCAGAGTTGTTCCCGTTTGGAGTTTTCGAGTGTTCCGTGGCATCGGGTCTGCTGTTGCATCATTATGATTCCGATATGGTTTCTTGTAGACAGAAGTATCTTTCCTTGCTTGCCAGATTGCGGTTCCAGTGTTACTCTACAGTGTTCTTCCAGTGCTTCTTTGCAGCATGTCATATCATTGTAGGGGGGTTTTGTCCCACTGGGTTTTCCTCCTCTACCTCTTTCTTGCATTTGTAAATGGGTACCTGATCAGGCCTAGTTGCCGGGACCCATCTTTTCTTGCATGCATCTTATTCTAGTGTTTTAGCTTCTTCCTAAGTTCATCTTAAGGGGGGGTGTTAGAGTAATAATTTATTACACTTAATTAATTACATCATACTGGTTAATTAATTAAGTCACTTATTCCTCTAGTTGCTTAAGCTAAACTTAGGCGCATTAATAATTATTTATTAATTATTAAGTGTGCACACTAGGGTTTCATTTAGGGTTTCCCTTTTAGGTTTTGATCTCCTTTTATAAGGATCGATCTCTTGTATTTTATTTATGCTCTATTTCATTTTTCTGGAATACATCTTGCATATTGTGAGAGCCAAACCCTTGTCTTGATCTGTCTCTTTCTCTGTGACAAGTCTTTTGCATGCAGGTATTAATCGGGGTCTGTGGATTTGCATTTCTCAAATCCTACAGGAACCACACCCACTCTACCCATGGATGAAGCCAACAGAGGATTGCAAATAATGTTTGGTATGGGCTACAATAGAAATGAAAGCCTGGGAAGAAATA
This sequence comes from Sequoiadendron giganteum, assembly GCA_007115665.2. Classification (NCBI taxonomy): domain Eukaryota; kingdom Viridiplantae; phylum Streptophyta; class Pinopsida; order Cupressales; family Cupressaceae; genus Sequoiadendron; species Sequoiadendron giganteum. Next base: position 581,967,671 of record CM021108.1, on the reverse strand, counting down.
GTGATGGACGACTAGAGCCCATAATTGTAGAAAGAAGAATGAGAAACCTTGGCCTTGGATGTACTGAATTAAACTGTAAATGGAAGAGGTACTCCCAATAGGGCAATCAGGTCCCCTCCTCAAGTATCAACAACCACCCTTCAACTACCCATATGCATAGGTCTCCCCCTAGATAATTTTAGTTTTGACGTAACTAATGTCTATGCCAATAGTGATAATGAGGATACCATAGCTAGCCTACCCTTGATTTTTGAGGATTCCTCCTTACTAATGATTAGTACCTCACCCATTGAGTCAAACAAACAAACTTATAAAGTCAACTTAGTGTACCCTCAACTCATCGACCATGACCAGCGAACACCGCCAATTCTAGACTCATTCAAAAATGATGAGGAACTCTCAGAATTCATGGGACTAAGGGATGCAGTTCTATGTGGGGATCACAAGGTTGGTTTCAAAATCACATTAGACACTCAAGCATATTATAGGGAGACGATTGAGTCCTTCAATCATAAAAGAAAAAGAACGAGAATAAGCTCAGAGTTATTGAGTGAAAACCACACTATGAAACTGTCTAACCAAAGAATAATAAAAATAAAGGACGCATCTAATGGTGAAAACCTCTCTAAGGAACCAGAAGATGAAGGATTCAATCTCCCCCCTACTATGCTTCATCAGGAAAAATCAGCAGTCCTAGCAGAACAATGTAATCCTATCAACTTGGGAACAGAGACAACACCACAAATCACTTTCTATGTTGAGTCGCTTCTGACAAAAGAACAAGAACTACTAGCAGCATTTCTAAAGGAAAGGAAGGTAAATTTTTTCATGGACCTATGCCGACATACCAAGTCTAGATCTGTAAGTTGTGGTTCATCATTTGGTTGTTTACCCTAGAGCAAATCCAGTAAGACAAAAATTAAGGAAAATGCATCCCTAGATAGCCTTGCTAGTCAAGGTAGAGTTACAGAAGCTCCTCGATGTCGGCTTCATACACCCAATCGACTATCTAGAATGGGTATCCAATCTTGTACTAGTTTCAAAGCCAAATAGGAGCATCTGTATCTATACAAACTTCAGAGACCTCAACAAAGCATGTCCCAAGGATGATTTTCCACTACCTAACATTGATATGATAGTGGACATGACAGCCAGACATGAGATGCTATCACTGATGGATGGCTTCTCAGGGTATAACCAGATATGGATTGCAAAAGAGGACCAGCATAAGATGAAATTTACATGTCCATGGGGCACCTACTGCTAGAATATGATGCCATTTAGGCTAAAAATGTAGTGGCTACATATCAGAGGGGCATGACACTAATATTTCATGACATAATACAAAAAATAGTTGAAGATTATGTGGATGACATATAGGCCAAATCAAAGAAGAGAAAAAACCACATAGCAACCCTAAGTGCCATTTTCGATAGACTAGAGGAGTACAAGGTCAGACTCAACCCAAAGAAATGTGTCTTTGGGGTGCAATCAGGTAAACTTTTGGGATACATAGTATTGATGAGGGGAATAGAGGTGGATCCTGCCAAGGTCAAAAAAATCCTTGACACGGAGGCACCAAGGACACTAAAATAACTCAGAGGCCTATAAGGAAAACTCCAATCCATCTGAAGGTTCATAGCACAACTAGAATTCAAATAGGTTGCATATTCACGTCTACTCCACAAAGGAGTGGCATACAAGTGGGACAACAAATGCAATTAGGCATTTGATAAAATCAAAGAATATCTTCTCACACCACCAGTATTAATGCCACCCGTTGTAGGAAAACCACTGATCTTATACATCTCAGCAACAACAGTAGCCCTGTGTGCTCTTTTAGCTCAGCACGATAAAAATGGGATAGTAAGGTCCATCTATTATATCAGCAGAACAATGTTTGGCCATGAGTTAAACTACTCATTCATTGAAAAATCCTATCTAGCAGTAGTGTTTGCTTCACAAAAATTTCAACATTACATGCTGGCACACAAAATCAAACTCATCGCCAAGATAGATCCCCTAAAGTATCTACTGTCAAAATCTATGCTCACAGGAAGGATTGCTAAGTGGGTCATGATACTATCAGAATATGACATTGAATATGTGGAGTGAAAAGCAATCAAAGGAAAATTCATTGCAGACCAACTGGCAGAAGCTCCCATCTATGTAGAGAATCCACTCATATCAGAATTTCCAGACAAGGCCATCTTTAATCTTAGCATAGCTGATCATTGGAAACTCTACTTTGGTGATTCCCACACACAACATGGATCAAGAGCCAGTGTTTTCTTCATCACCCCGCAGGGGGATTGTATACCTAGATCCTACAAATTGGAATTCCCCTGTACCAATAACATTGAAGAGTATGAGGCTTTAACCATAGGTCTCAAAATTGTAGCATAGTGGAGAATCATGGCACTAAAAATTTATGGAGATTCATAGCTTATTATCAACCAAGTCAACAATGAGTACCAAACTAAGGATGATAAGCTCACACTATACAAGAAGTTGGTAGAAAGCCTCAAAGAATCATTCATTGATATCACCTTTGAGTAGATACCAAGGGCTAACAACAGAGCAACTAATTCCATGGAAATAATTGGATCCTTACTAGATATCCCTCACAATGTCTCAAAACATGAATTCTTGATGGAGCAGCTTCTTGTACCCATTTTTGAGGTACCAGAGTCAGAATATGCATGTGAACTCATTGCTCCTGGTGATCTTTAGTATCACAACATCTACACCTACCTGAGAATAGGAGTCCTCCCAGCCGACATTACCCCGAACCTCAAACGAACCTTTGTCAAAAGGTCCTTACTTTTTGTCATCCTAGGGGAAACCCTCTTCTGTAGGAGCATTGATAGAACCCTATTACATTGCTTAAAACCTAAGGAAGCCCTAATTGTTCTGACTGAGGTACATAATGGCACTTGCAGTTCACACTCCAGCGGTATGACCTTGACCAAAATGTTACTAGGAACTGGGTACTATTGGCCAACAATGGAAAGGGAGGCACACAAATTTGTCAGAAAATGTGTACAATGTCAGCAGAATGGAGAGCTTATCTATGCACCAACTTAGGAACTCCATCCTATTGTTACACCATGGCCCTTTTCAATATGGGGCCTCGATCTCATAGGTAAAATCACACCCACCTCATCCAACGGCCACAAGTTCATCATCACCGCTACAGAGTATTTCACAAAGTGGGTCGAAGCGATCCCCATGACCTACATAACCAGAAAGTAGATATCCAAGTTCATCTTGAACTATCTCATTTGTTGATATGGTTTCCTCCAATCCATTATCTCTGATAACATGAAACCTTTCAAGAATCAGGATGTCTGTGACTTATGCGACAAATTCAAAATCCAACATCGCTTTTCTACTCGATATTATCTACAAGGAAATGGCCAAGAAGAAGCTACCAAAAAAACCATTCTAAAAATCCTTAAGAAAATAGTCAATGACTCTAGCCATGACTAGCATCTACAGTTAAATCTCACCTTATGGGCCTACCACACAATCATCCACACACCAACAGGAGCCACCCTATTCTCCCTGGTCTACGGATCAGAAGCCATCCTCCCAATCGAGATCAAGCTCCCATCACTGAGAATATCATTGCAAAACCTCGTCATAGATGAAGAATACAGGGTCTCATGACTGAATGAGCTGGAGTTATTAGATGAACAATGCATGGATGCCCTCAACCATCTACAGGTCTATCAAAATTGCCTAAAATGCAACTACAATAAGAAGATCATGCAACGCACCTTCCAAGTCAGAAAACTTGTGCTGAAAGAGAACCAAAGGAATGTGTTGAATCCAGAGAGCAAAGTTAAATTTGAACCCAACTGGCTGAGACCTTTTGTCATCATAGCCAGCTATAAATCATGACCCTATCAACTAGCAACACCAGAAGGCGAACCTCTATAGGATCCTTTGAATAGCTCCCATCTCAAAAAAAATTATGCCTAAGAACTTGCAAGGTATAGAACCAAAAAATACAAAAAAAAATAGAAAATGTCCTAAAAAAATGGTCACCTTGATGAAAACCTAGCAAACAGGCATCTTGGTGACAACAAAAAAAATCTGAAAAATAAAAAAATCCAAAAAATTAGAAAAAATGATTGAAAAAAGAAAAATCATCCTCAAGTGAAAACCACTTTAGTGGCACTTTGGACAAGTACCTTGGTGAAAACCTGGAAAATAAGCGCCAAGCATAAATAAAGCACTCTCCATCTACCACGATCTTCGCAACCTATTTTGTGCACCCACTTATCCATTACATTCCATTTTTCCTTTCATCATCCATTCACATTTGTACCATAGCCTGATCTTGTGCTTGTATTCTTTTCCACATAGTACTACTTGGCATATTCCTAAGGTCAGTTTGTCCTACCTTCATCGAAGTAGTCAATCACACCATGTTGGGGGCATTTTCCTATATCTACATTGGATTGGATTCGCATATATTCTCGTGATCTCCGTAAACATCCAAAAAATCCAAAAACATTCAAAAAATCAATCAAAAAATCCAAAAACATTCAAAAAATTCATCAAAATCCAAAAACATCTAGATCATTTAAAAATCCAAATCATGTCAAGATCCAAAAATCCAAAAAAATAGAGTCATCGGCCGAACTACGTCATCTTTGAGCTTGAACATAGGCAAGGTTGATCTTTGATCATCCCCCAAGAAATTTTAGGTCAGTCCTTTAGGCATCCATCGCAATGACAGTCTGTTTTCCCATTAATTTCACATATAGGTCAATCCTTTAGACGTCTGCCGCATTGAAAATCTGTTGTCCATTTATTTCACTTTTTTAGGTCAGTCCTTTAGGCGTCTATCACAAATGGCAATCTGTTTGCCCATCCATCTTATCATTGAGTCAAGTTTGTCGTCAGTCGAACTACATGGTCTCTACGTGTATAACTTAGGCAAGGCTGATCTATGGATCAGCTCCCGAGACCCCTAGGATAGGTATTTAATTTAGACTCTTCATTGTAAATCTCTAAAATACCAAAAACATTTGTAAAACACTTCAAAAATACAAAAAATAGCCTCAAAATATTCGAAAAAAATCCAAAATGGTGCTTTCATCTCATCTCGCTTTCACTCACAATAATCACCACTCATAATAAAATAAGCATCACCATCATCCTTTTGTGAGTTAGTCAAAAGCAAGTCTAGTAGGTTCAAAAGTGAACACCTAATCATCAAAGTCTCAAGTCCAGATCAGTGAGTCAACAAGTTGTTCAACTCAGAGTATCAATAGCTTATCATCCAATCAGTCTCATCAAAACCCTGATCACAACATGTCCTAGGATGAATCCTTCCCATGATGGACATAAGCATCAAGTATCTCACAGTAGTTTAGTCTTGGCTAGCGGTATGAAGAACAATAGCTTGTTGGTTTTCTTTATTTGGCTTATCTTATTTTGTGCTCATTCCAAGGACCTCTCAATGATGCCTAAACAAAACAGGTTTAGAGAGAAAGGAATGGGGTAGGGATCATTGTCTCTTTTATCTACTATGCTTGTGGGATACACTTGTAAAATAACTTAGTCATATGTACCTTGTTTGGTTTGTGGAGAGGATTTTTTAGATATCTTGTTGCTTTCCTATGTTTTTTCCTGAGATGTTTAGAATGTTTGAACTACATCCTGAATGAAGTATACATGCTAAGTGTGAATAACAATACTCCTCTCTGATTGAAAAGTCAAAGTCCATCACACTAGGTACAACGTCATCCTGGTTCTTTATACCTTGATGCATCATACCTATGTGTTCTATCAAACATAACATAATTGACCCTTTGAAAATCCTGACTCCTGGTAAGCAAATCACCATCATCCTAACTAACTCATTGAGTCTAAGTTCTTCTATCTTCTTTCCATACTAACATGGTATCATGATAGTTAATCAGAGCATCACCAATGCATACACTCTACATCTACCAAATCATTGGCATAAAATGCACATCACATCAAATCATTATCTTAAGTTATGAAGAATAATATAAAGTTTTTATTCTAACCATCTTAAGAAATAATTACATTGCATCATACATAATCCATTACCATTTGCACATCAATATGCCATTATTAGCATACATTACATTCATAGGATCATCATTAAAAAATGCATGAAAAAGAAACAAAAAAGAAGAAGTGCATCCATTAGAAACATACATCATATTGCATGAGCATAAGAAATATAAACATCTCATAGCATATAGGAAATTAAGAAATGCATATCATACAATACAAAATATTTCATAAAGGTGAATCATCTCATATATATCATCAAGGAATATACTGTCATGATACAAAAATCAAATCAAGTGTACGATCAAGGTACATAGTACAAAAAGGTACAAGTTATTGAGGCTCATAAATCAAAAATGGAATCTATTTGTGATCAAAGGGCTAGCCCTGTTGGCTGCTGCCCTCTCCCACCTGCCTCTCACCATGATCCTCTAGGGGCCTCATCCTTGTCTACTGAGAGAATTCTGGCACTCGAGTTGCTATTGGTACTACTTGTCTATAGTCTTGTTGATAATACTCGGCCTCTCTGACTACCTCTTTGTATGCCCGTAAAGAAAATGATCGGCCCTGAGATGATGAAGGTGTACTCTTCAGCTGCCTCCACCAACCGATCTCATGATCCCTCTCAGATCGAGCTTGGTCCCTCTCAGTAGTAACTATCACAACCTACCACCTAGCCTCATCTCTCTTTGCAGTCAGTACTTGGATCTGACACTGCAACTGCTGGATCAACACATCTCTATGGTCTGGCTGCGTTGTTGGCTGCTGCTATGGAACTACTCTGCCCCCATCTCTCAGCTGATTGACCTGTGCCTCTACCCGTAGAGGTGACTGCTATGCCATATCTCTAGGAGGTGTCTAATGAAGAGGTGATCCACCTCCTCCTTTGTCCCTGCCCCCATCTCTACCACCTTTGCCCCTGTCCTCTCCCCCTATCAGTTGATCTACCTCTAGGTCTCCATCATGGGAGTACTGCACCGAGAACTTTCAATCTCAAAGGAGGTCTAAACTAGGCTCTGTACATTGGATTCACCCCTACATCTGTTGGCCCCTAATCATATGGCCACGGTCGGGCCACCAACTTTCTAAAGGAGGACACTGCCTTAGCTGTCGGGATGGGTTGGCCCCATGTCATCTCTCTTATAGTATGGGAAAAGATTGCCACGTACTGATCATCAGGCCTATCCTACATCTCTCCAAACTGACGGGTCACCCTGTCTAGGAGATACCGCTCTATCATGGTATGCTTCTGACCTTGCATCCACCTATCCTAATGAGCAAAAAATAGTTGATCCACATCATCATACCATGGGCCTATGCCCATCCAAGGTCTCCAGATGAACTCTCTCATCTCATCAAGAACCCATCGCCAATAAGCAAGGCCACCTATGCCAGTGTGGGTAAAATGAATCTGTGCCCCGCCATACCGCCAGACAATAGGATCATCGATATCAAGGACAACTGGTGTGACATCTGGATGGAGCACTGGGATCCACTCCCATGCCCAGATGTGTACTAAAGTAACTCCAGCTCCAAGGGCCCGATTGTCCATGTATGCGAACTCATGTAAATCTCTATATAAGGAGGCCAACAAAACTAGTCCTGATGCAAAGCACTCTCGGTGAACACACATCCGATGCCATGCCAATTCCCAGCCTAGACTAAAGTACTGGCCCCACTGATCAAGTGCCACAAGACCTAAAATGATAGCAATAACAATCAATCTATAGTTGGACACTCTACCCCGGTATCGCTCTAGGTCAATCTGTCCATCAGAAAGGATAAGCTCATCAATGCCAATGACATCAAAGCAGGCATCCCTACCCTCCTCTAGATCATAAATCACTCTAGCTCCATCAATAAGCAATCAGAGAATGCGCCAGACATCCTCAAGAGTAATGGTCGCCTCACCAGTAGGCAGATGGAAGGAAAAAGTCTCACTATGCCACCGCTTAGCCAAAGGAGTCATCATACCTAGGTGTGTCCGAACAAGAGGGACGTATGCAATATACCAAAGACCAAGAATACCGAGTTGCTCCTAAAGGTACACATGCATCCCTGCAATCTATAGATCACTGGCCATATGTGCTCCCTCAAATGAAGTATATCAAGCTCCTCCTATGCAAGGGAAAACCACCGCGTCAAGTCTCCTAGAAAAATTTATCACTCGCATCATTTTTTTTTCACATTTGAAACAACATATGTGGCGTTGTTTACAAATGTGGTGTAGTTTGTAAAATTCCAAACTACATTGCGCGACGGACTTTGACAACCCTAACTTCCTAACTACACTGCGCAGTGTTGTTTGTGCACATGACCGACTTTCACCCCGGGAGCCCTAATCTCCAAAATGCATGACGCGACGCTCTTTGCATATGTAGCCCTGTTTAGGACAACACAACCATGACCAATCAATTTCAGTGGTGCTATATAGCGTTGTGCCACTTAAAATTAAATTTGACCCTAGTTAATGCATGAAAAATGAGAAATCAAAAGTTGGGATGGGGGTACATACCATGGGTTTTGCAACGACTAGTCGCTGATGAACTCGTACTCTCTCCGACAGGTGCCTAGGAAGCTGTCGTTGTGCCATCTCAACCAAGACTCAAAGCTCAAAGTGTGAAATTTTCAAAAGGCTAAGTATGCAAATGTATTGAAAGTGACCCCTCAAGGTCTATTTAAGGTTGCAAATTAGTGTTTTTTGACCTAATTTGGCTGTCTAACTAAGGTTTTGGTCCCCTAATCCCGTTTTTGTCCAACCAAGGGCCATTTTGCATCTTCTCTGGCTTTCTAACATATTTTTTGACATTCTGGGGCATTTTTGATCTTGTCAGGCAGCTTGTCATCTTTTTCTTCGTGAGATCATCCAAAAAAAATCAAAATTTTGTTCGATCTCTCAAGGGGTCAATATACCAACATAATCCTTCCACTGGGGCAGTAGTGAGGAATTTGGAAAATCGAGAAAATTTTGAACTTTGATCATAGCAGTTTATTCTTTGAATCAATGCAACAAGTACATTGCTTCAAAGAGGGCCAAAATGTAGACATGGAAAATATACAGATTTGATTTGGCGCACTTGATCCCGACTACTAACAAAATTTCTTCCAGAATCACACTCTCAGATTATCATCACCTTCTGTCTCTTAATTAAATAAATCGTTATTTATTTGATTAAGTCTTTCTCCTCTATTGATTAAATTAATCAATTTAATTTAATTAACCTTATATCTTAGTTTAATTAAATAAATCATTTTCTTTGATTAAAGTCTCTAAAGTCTTCTTATTAAATTGAATAAATTAAACCTTATTTAATTTAATCTAACATTTCCCCTTTTAGTTAAATAAATAAATAAAAATTATTTAATTAATATTTCCTCTCATTTTGATTTAAATCAATTCTAAAATCTAAGTCAAAATGGTCAAATCACCTAACCTCTCATTAAATTAATCAAATCTTGATTAAGTTAATCCCTATCACTAAAATCCTCTAGAGAATGCAACTTGCACATGAAAATGGATTTAATTCATTTATTAAATCTCTATTTTCCCTCACATGGCATAAAAAGAGAATATTCCCTCAAGTTTGAATTCAAAAAGTCCAAGTGGATGGGTACTTCCAATAAAGCATTCACTCCTCTTACATGTCCTTGTGCATTAAGCCAAGTGGCATTTATTTCATTAATTTTTCCCTCTCACATGTCATTTCTTGAAATTCAAATTCCACCTAATTGCATTTATTGGCACTTTGGCCAAAATGTTCACAACCATACACCATTCACATCTTGACAAGTGGCACTTGGCCATTGGATGTTGAATGATCCCACATTGCTCAATTTCACTCTCTCTTCCATTTTGGAAATCTATAAATGAAAGGCTATTCCTCTCATTCAACATCCACAATCTCATGCAAAGTTACTCTCTTCACATTGAGATTCAATTTTTCCCATTCCTCTTCAAAGTATCCATAGTTTTCATAATTCCATAGCTAGGTTATGCTAAAATCTCATCAAGGAGATTGAACTATCCACACATCATCAACATTTGCAATTTAGGAGTTGGGAAAGGGCCAATTTTGACACATCAATTGGCACCAATTCCCCAATGGGATTAAGTGTTTGTTTAGCTTAGATAGATAAAACTTGGTTTATTGTATTGTCTTCATTTTCTTTTCTATCTAAATTTTATAAAGGGATTTCATGGGGAATCCTTCTTTCATCTTGCATTTTGATCTAATAACATGTTTGTTTGTTGTGTTTGTGCAAGTATGAAATTAGGGTTCACAAATTATTTATATCTCACTTATTTATCTCTACCTCTTTCTTTCTCTCTTTATCTCTCTCTCCTTCCCCCACTACTTCTATCTATTTCACTTATCCCTCTCTAGCTCTCCCTCCCTCTCCCTATCCATCCCTTATATCTCTCTCTCTCTCTAGCTCTCTCCTTCCCTCTCTACTTATTTATATCCCAACTCTCTCCCTCCCTATCTTTATCTCACCTATCCCTCTCTACCTCTACCTCTACCTCTACCTCTCCCCCTCCTTTTTTCCTCCCCTCTCCCTCATTTTTTCCTCCCCTCTCTCACTTTGCTTCCCTCTGTACTTTATATTTGTCTCCCTCCCTCCTTCCCATCCCCCTCTCTCAATCTCTCCCCCTTCCTCCTTCCCTCTCTACTTATCGCTATATCACTCCCTCTCCCCCATTATATATCTATATCCCTTGCACTCTAGAAAAAAGTATAAATTGAAAGGGATATATATAAAGTGAGATAGAGAGAGAAAGATGATGTGAGCCTACCAATTACCGAAATTTGACTAAGTTCAAAAATTATAAGATCTTCCGAAACCTAGAATCTGCATTGTAACTCCTAGAGATTTGAAACCATTCTCACACATCCTAAAACCATATACATGAAATATAACTTAAAGTATAAGAAAGTAAATTTACATATATTAATGTTTATTTCATGTATGTAGTTTGACTAGAAGAAAAAGAGAGATTTTTTATTCATGTAAAAATGTGAGCATGTTATAATGTGCTCACATTATTTTAATGCAATAAAATAACACAAGAAAATTTAATTATAACATTCTCAAGTTTTCTCTTTTATGGGACCAAAGAGTGGCATGGCCATTTTTCGTCCCTCATATTTGTACACTTACCCCAATAGACTAACTAGCATACTCAACAACATAATAACCGTATAATTTCCATTCTTGGTATAGGAATAATAAAGATCATAATTAATTGGTACCTTTTATATAGATTTAATTTCTATTTTATATTTTTAGTGATGCACATTTGAATCTTTCATAAATATAAATGAAATATCTATTGCATTGGTAATACATAATCTAGATATAATTATCCAATTAAAATTCCTAATAATTATTTCTATAAGGTAGAATTTCAAATTTCAAATGATTATTTAGAGTCTAGGTTAGTTTATAAATTAATAGGCATAATATCTAGTTTACTATCCATCATATTAAATTTAATAGTTAATCTTGTGATTACCTTTCTTAATATACCATAATAGAATATCAATACAAAAATTATTCATTTATTATATTTGAAGAATAAGATAAAAATCAATCATCTCCAATAATTGAATTTTATACTTATAGAATAGAGAGCTATGACGACCTATAATAAGATGTCATACAACTATAGTATTAATCTATTTTTTTGTAAATAAATATTTTTCAAACTAACACATGCATAATCGAAAGAATTAAAAAATGCATGTTGCCATTACATAATGAGCTCTAGGAATCTATTTAATACCACATATATATTTTATTAATTTACATACGCATGTATTTTCATTTGACTTGTTCAAAATATTTAGATTGAGACATTAAATTCTTCCTAAAAATAACTTTTGAAAAATACATTTTCGCATACATTTAGTGAATCTCGTAGTCATTTTGGGAAACTAGAGAAATAAGCATCCTAATGGTTATCAGTTTTTCCACTAGAAAAAATATTTACTCATAATCAAAAAAATGTCATTAAGGGAAGCCTCTAGCAACTAGGATTAGCTTATATTTTCATTTAACAATTGGTGTTATATTTAACTTTGATATAGCCATTGATAATTAATAATATTAATTTCTTGAATATGCAAGTACAAGATAAAATTATTTTTTCTAATTATAGTGTTATATTCTAACTATATTTTATTCCTCCACTACTTATCTCTATTAAATTCTTTAACTCACTTTCACATAAAGTGATTTGGGTATTGTGATAGAGGGGGACCAACCACTGCAAGGCCCCAGGTCACGAAAGACCAAGAGTGGAAAGGCTGCCCTAACTTACCTCAGTTTAAAGGAAGGTTAGGATAGGAGGGATGAGAATGATGAAGACTATGAATTCCTTCGATCACTCTGCGATCTCGAGAATTGGAGAGAGGCTAGGTGAGTTGCTTTTTAAGGTCAACTTTGTGTCTCAGGTAGTTCTCTATTAGAGGACATAAGCGCGATTCCAGGATGACAGTGTGGTGTGTTGGCATCTCACATGCGCGTTGGTGTCTCACATGCACGTTGGCATCCATACGGGCAAAAAACCAGACAGACGAGGTTAAATCCTCAAGAGAGGACTACTAGCCTAGTTTAGAGGTTTCTTGAACAATAGAATGAGATTAAGAAGAATGAGACATAAATACGTATGTGATAAAAGAAATATATTACCACAAGGGTGACGAAGATAATTTTGTACAACAATCCTCTTGCCAGCTTGCTTCGAGATCTCTCCACCTACATAGAAAAAGGGGGAAATGTTGGGGCTGTTTAGGGGCCTGCCTCAGTCAAAACCCTATTTTGGTGTTTCCATGTCCATGGAAAGCCAAGTTTGCAACGATAGTGTAGACACGAAAAATATACAAGTTGATCCTACACACCTGATCCTTATCTTACTAACATCGTTTCTTCCTAAATAATCCCATTTTCCAATCAATTTAATTAAATAATATTTATTTGATTAAATTCGTCATATTTCCTCTCTTAATTAAATAAATCAAATTTATCTGATTAAGTCATTCTTCCCTGTTGATTAAATTAATCAGTTTGATTTAATTAACCCTATATCTCCATTTAATTAAATAATTCATTTTATTTAATTAAATCTCTAAAGTTATCCTATTAAATTGAATAAATTAAACCTTATTTAATTTAATCTAACATCATTTCCCTTTAGTTAAATTAATTAATCTTTATTTAATTAAAGTCTAAATCATTTTCTCTCAATTTTGATTTAAATCAATCCTAAAATGTGAATCAAATTTATCACATCACCTAATCTCTCATTAAATTGATCAAATCTTGATTAATTTAATCTCAATCACTAAATTTATCTAGATTTTTCCACTTGCACAATAAATCAATTTATTTGATTTATTAGTTCAACTATTTTCCCTCAACTTGACATCAAAAGAGAATATTCCATAAATTTGAAAAATCCCTCCAAAAGGGGATGGGTACTTCCAACAAGGCATTTAATGCCTCTTACATGTCCTTGGCCTTGAGCCAAGTGACATTAACTCCATTCTTCTCTCCCTCCAACTTGCCAACTTTCAAATTTCAAACTTGAATCTAATAGCATTTATGGTCACATTCATCAAAATGTGCTCATTCCTCCTCCAATCACATGTGGACAAGTGGCCTCTTCTCATTGGTCGGTCTTTTAGTCCCACATTCACCCAAATCCTTCAATCTTCCATGCTTCAAAACTATAAATAGAGGCCTCCTCTATTGAATTGATCATCCACAATTTGAGAGAAAAGTTATTATCTTCACATTGAGAGCAACTTCATCCATTTTCTTGAGCATTTGTCATCACCATAGCTAGGTTATTGCAGGTTTTATCAAGAAATCATCTTGTTCTTCATCAAAAAAGTTGATCAATCTCCATCAAATCATCAAGCTTACAAAGGAGTTGGGAAAGGGAAAATTTCTACACATAACTAGCACCAATTCCCCCATGGGATTGAGGATTTGCATGCTTAATTAAGATTTCATTTACTTTATTGTCGTGTTTTTCATATTTTCCTATTTTGAGCATTGCTAATGAATTTCATGGGGAATCCTTGTTCTTACTTGCAGATGAATCTAATTGTGTGTTTGTTTCTCATGTTTGTGCAGGTATAGGATTTGGGGTTCACATTTTGGCACTAGAGGGAGGGAAAATCTCAAGTTCTAATCACATTTTTTTAGAATATTCTATTTTTTTTGTGTTTTTTTGCAGGTTCTAGAAAACTCAGCCGCTGACTGTCAAGCGGGGCCAAACTGCACTACTATCAGTCCAGTGGTGCTATATTGCACCGCTTCAAATTTCAAACTGTGTCGCTAGAGTCTTCCTGCCAAAAAAAATGAAATTTTAAACTTCGTCGCGAGTTTTCCAAATTTCAAACTGCACCGCTTGCCAAATAGCACTGCAATTGTGGTCACTGTTCTGCAAAGCCTCACTCTCAGTCATCAATGATGCTATATTGTGTCGCTGACCTTTTAAAACTACGTCACACCCATAGATTACGCTCTAGATTTGGGTAAAAGGTAGATTTCTAGTTAGTTTTACATGTTATTTTTTTCATTTTCATTATCTTTCTTTCTAACTGGTTTTTGGCCCCTGTTTTTACAGTATTAACTTGTTTTTGTGATGGAGAGACTTTCGGAGGTCATAACTTTTGACTCAAATGTGGATTTTGGCTGAAATTTTATAGGCAATTTCGTTATGAGGTGGCATGTGGATTCCCAAAAAATCAAGAGTTGGTTTGTGGCCATTTTGGCACTTTTTCGAGGATTGAAACTTTCATCTCGGCCCTCAAAATGGTAATTTAGTGATTTTTACTAGTTTTTTAATAGTTTTTTTTAAATCGGTTTTGTTAATAACTCGAAACTAATGTTCCGAATCTAGGATGTTAGTTGGCAATTCATCCTATCTTAGTTTTAGAAATTTTTTGGGAAAAAATAGGACTCTCAAAGTTATGCATGCGAAATTGCCAAAAATGGCAAAATCTGACAATTGTTGAAATCTGCCAAAAAGGAAAGTTTTCTTGATCAAAAGTGAAGGAAAATGAACGCCAAGGGTTCTTTATGATTTTATCATCTCATTGTATTAAGTATTTTTAAACACTTTGGGAGAACTTATAATCCCTTTCTAAGGATTTGATTACCTTCATGCTTTTAGGACACACTAAAATTCTTTTGGGCTCTAAAAAGAACACTACAAAAAGCTTTCATTTTTGCTACAAAAGGTTAAAAAGAACTTTAGACAAACTTAATAGATTTTGTTTAATGTAAAAAATTGAACAAAACAACTTTCATCTTTCTTTTTGGTGCTCTAAAAATAATCAAATCATTGCTTTGAGGACTTAAAATGAACATGTGCATCTTTGTCTTGTAATCACTTACCCAAAATAATATCACAAAAAAGACGTATGCACTTCTCTCACGCTTTATAGAGATCTTGAGAATAAAAATTATTTTTGATGATCTTAAATTGTGTAAGTGATTTCCTTCACATTTTATTTGGGATTAAAAATTGAACCAATCTTGCATGTGTGAGTGTGGTATATTGCGAGTGTTCTCCCTTTGTTTTGCAACGAAGGTTGATCGAACTACGGGATATGCTTGCTCGCTTTTGTTTATTTTGGAGGGCTTGCCTGGTGGGAAAAATTGATCACCCTAGGGAATGACCCAACCGGGAACACGCTAAAGACAAGTGACTTCCAACAAGTATATTAATGTGGATTCTCGAGGAAAATTCGAGAATCACGAGGATTTTTTCGATGAGAAGGGCAGCAATGGTCTCTCATATTTGTTGGTGCAAAAGGCCATGTCCTTTGAAGCCGCCCCACATATACATGTGATTCTATTGTAGAGATGAAAAGTATGCATTGGGAGATTTATGGGTATTGATGCTTGGATGACTCGAGAAGCAAGTGCACTGTAAGGGGGATCCTATGTAGTCAAGCATCTAATCATTCACACTGAATATGTGCAGCTAGATTCATCCAAGTGGGAACCCAATAAATATTGTTTTTTTAGCCTAGGATTGTGCATGTTCTTGGAATCAAAACACTTTGCTTGGATCTAAAATATTTGGAAATAAACATTCAACAAGATCTTCAAAATTTCAAACCCTTTGGAGGAAGCAAATACCTTTGACAAATTCAAGTGCTCTTGCATGCCTTAGGGATTTTATCCTTAGAGGCTTCTAAGTATGTGGGTTTAATCACAATTTTCTCTCTCTAAAGTCAACCTAGCAAACTATGCTCTTGAAACCTTGATTTTCACATAATGAACCTTGTGGAATGAAAAGGAATTGATACAAAGACATTTAGTTTAAAATTTTAATCAAGAAATTGTTTGTGGTAAAAATAACTCATTAAGCAAAGATAAAGACAATTGGACCCCACACATGTGTTCTCTCAAATGATTTCCCGGAAAATCAAAATCCGCAAGCCCAAATTCAAAAAGCTTAGTTCAAAGGACCGTGAAAAACGTCTTTCAAGGCTTCATGAGGTAAGAGAAAGGTTGGTTTACAACTTCTACTAGAAAGCTTCAAGAAACAACCCTAACCTGTATGAGTTTTATTATCATCAAAATCCTAATCTCTTTCAAAGGTTTTCTTTCCTTGCATAGGAAGTATGACATGTTCATGAAAATTGAGGTCTTGTAAGAAGGTGTTTTATCTAGATCAAGTCTAGGATCAAAATCATCATTCTCACCCATCTCTCAACCATCGAAATCAAAGATCGTCTCACCAACAAACTCTTGGGAACTTTGAAAACATCATTCATGCTAAACTTCTAGGCAAAATCAAAATCATCTCATTTGACTTAACACACTTAGTCAAATTATCAATCCTTGTGAACAAATTTACCTCTTGATAAAATCCAACATCTTGGGGTCTAGGAGTTCATTATCTTGTTTGACTTAACACACTTAGTCAAATTATTCTCTTATGTACAAGTTTACTCTAGGATAACACAACTTCCTAGGGTTTACAAATTCATTATCCAAAATCACTTTGTTTGACTTAACACACCTAGTCAAATTATCCTTAATCAAAATCAAATCAAATCAAGCTCTAAATTTTAGCATTTCCCCAAGGTTCTTCAAGAGTTTTCATCATTTGTATCATCCATCTTTCATTTTCATCATCACTTTGATCCTTAAATCTATCCTAGTTCTTCTCTTTTTGTACCTAAATTTAAATCAATTGATCTCTATTTTATGGTGCAAACAAGATCTCAACACAAGAAGAATATGGAAATCACCAAGGAAACATCAACTTCAAGTGATCTAAGGCAAACTACTCCCAAAATCAATCTTGTTGGATCAAGAAATCCCCCAAGCAATTTTCCTCTATCATCACAGGATCCCCTGGAAAATGGTCATGTAGAGGACATCACTGACAACGGGATGACACTGGAAGAAATCCTAGAGATGGTGTGAAATCTTGAAAATCATCGAATTGTCAATGCTATGATGAGGTTATATCCATCCCAATACATGCTTGAGTTAGCAAAAGAAGGGGCTAAACTTCCTTCTGACTTTGACGTAAACACTATTGTGGAAAGATTTCTTGGGATCATGCCCTCAATCTCATCCATGCTTCCGCTTCAAAGTTTCACTCAATACATCCCAAAAATCATAACATCCATTGCTTCTACCCCGTTGATTATTAACAAGGGAATTGCAACTCTTCAAGGACTCCAAAAGCATCCCCTTATAAATAATCGAGGGTTGAATGCAAACACCACACCAGATCAATCCATTCCAGTAAATCCATTACACCCATATGTCCCTCTCACATTCCATGATTCTACTGATCCAACCTCTTATCATGCAACACCAATTTATCCTCTAGACACAAAAACCTCTCTTCCTATCTCACAAGGAGAAGGTGACTTGTTTGGAGTTGGGGGAATCTTTGACCCCTCATCATCACTTCAAGGGAATGAACTGCCTGTCTTTTCACCATTTCCACTTCTACCACTCACATCTACATCATCACTTGGGTTAGGTCTTCCCCCCTTACCTGCCATGAATCAACCAAACCAAATAATCATAAAAAATCCTCCTACTATGCCATCGATATCACAACAACTGATGGCAACAATCCAAGCAACACCAACAATCAATACATCCACCATTCCCCAAGTGTCTCAAAGCATGGTTGACCAAGGACCAAGCATCTCAATCACACCATCCACAACTCAAAGCTCGATCATCAACATGACCGTTCCACTCATCACAATGGTCAACACCATTCCCAATCCATCCCCGCCACTACTAAAACACAAAATGACAAATGCATTTAGCATCACGTTGCAAGCAACTAGACAAGCCACACAACAAAAGGTGCTCCAAAACCAACAAGATGGACAACTAGCTACTCAACAAGAACAACAGGCACAGTAGGATGCTTAAGCCCAAGCTTTACTACAACAACAACAAGTTTCCCAAGTTGCACAAGCAGCTCAAGCGGCTCAAGTTGCTCAAACTGCCCAAGCTGCACAAGTTGCACAAGCCGAACAAGCCACACAAGCCGCATAAGCAATCCAACAGGCGCATGCTCAAGCCCGAGACCAATATCAAGCCTACCAAGTGCAAGCGCAAGCACAATACCAAGCACAATTACAAGCAGCCCAACAAGAAGCATATCAATAAGCCTTGCAAGATTATCAATTACAATAGGAAGTGGCTCAACAACAAGCCCAACAACAAGCTTTGTTGGTGCAATAGCAGCAAGACCAACAACAAGCTTTGTTGGCACAACAGTAGCAAGACCAACAAAAATATTTGTTGGCACAACAACAATAGGACCAACAACAAGCGTTATTGGTGCAACAACAAATGCAAGCATATTAACAAGCCTTAATCACACAACAAATCTTGCAAAAAACTCCCACCAACATTCCACTTGTCAACAAACACCTCAAAACATGTTCACCCCACCTCCTAATCCACAAGGTGATGTAATAGCACAAATCAAATTTATCTCATAGCAAGTGCTTGATCTTCAATCAAGAAAAACAACAAGGACACCCGACAATGAGTTAGAGGACATATCTCAAGAACTTATTCCAAAGCATGATCAACATCTATCACCTAGGTCTAGCAATGGTCCTTCCCAAGACATATTGACATCCTTTGACCTCATGGATACAGATACTAAAAGGATCTTCAACTCAACATTTGATCCAATTCCACTCAAAGATCAAGAGGATATTGAGCCACCTCCCATGCCTAATGAAGATATCCAATAACCCTTTATAAGTAATCCATCCTTTGAAATTGACCCATGTCAAGAACTTGATCTAAAGCATGTCAAAAGCAATTCCAAAATTAATCAAGATCAAGAATTTGCATCCAAGCTACTACAATGATGTAATGTACACTCTCCTATCTATAAATGATAGTCATATCCACATAGCACATACTCCTCCATCTACCCATGAGATGGTTTATTTGGATGGACACGTAGATGGTCTTCATTCAGAACATGATTCCTTTACTCCTAACATTATTACACAAAAAGAGTAGGATATTGATTCCTACAGTCAAACTCAGTTGTCAACATCAGGATCAGATATATCCCAAATTCAGACTGAGGACATCATGTATGAAGATATCTAGTATTATCCACTCAAGGGAACAAGTTAGATAGAATAGGATATTCTAGAGTCAGCAAAGAAGCAGATTAAAATAACATCATCTATAGTGGTCATTTATCAGAGAATACATTCTGAATAATACATCTCAAAACATGGAGAATCAGAAAACAAAGATGTTACTACCACCATACTAGGGCAACTTAATCTCAAGAAAATGTCAACATAGGGGGGACAAAGGATCTTTATGATGAAACTAATGCCAATACTACAACCATCCACGTCACGAATCATCATCCACCCATCACCCCATCCATGAATTGGGACAAAAATCAAAAGAAATATTTGAGTCAAAGCACGAAGAACGTCATCAAAGAAAAAGAAGAAAAGCATGAAGGACAAATCAAATACAAGTGGATACCAAAAAATACAAAGAAAGATTATCCCTATCAAACTCCATCAGTCAAAGAAAATATGGGGGAAAATAAAAAAAGGGCAAGTATCCATCAAAGATGTCCACAAAGGAAAAAGCAGTCTTCTCAAGCAACGTACAAAGTATATCGCACTGTTGGTCCTAATTCCATGCACACTTTTGTATCCACCCATCATTGCTCATCTTCCCAAGTTTGGAGAGTCAAAGGTTCCAAGCTATCAACCAATCCATCTTTTATTCCTAAACACACTCCATCATCCATGCCTCCACGCATGATATCCAATTCTCACATAAACCATGTGTTGGCAACAACCCTTCATCAGAAGGATTCAAAAGGCATTCTATCACGATGTATGCACAAAGATAGAGTTAACTGCGGTATCAGCAAAGTAGATCATGAATCTCAAATTTTGCTTTCAAGTGCATGTATCTTGGCAAAGAAACTCCTTCAAGTAGGATATCAATGGCACATTATGACAAAAGCATCTACATCAGCACCACTAGGTGATTCAACATGAGCTTAAAATCTTATAGCAACAAATCCAAAAATATATAAAAATATAAAAATCAGAAAAAAATAAAAAAAAGGATTGAAAATAGTAAAGAGAAAAATTGTCCTCTAGTGAAAACCACTTCAGTGGCCCTTTGGGCAAGTACCATAATGAAAACATAGAAAACAAGCATCAAGTGTAGAATCAAGCATTTGCATGCACCACTTCAGGTGAAAGCATCTTATCGCATTCACGAACCATTTATCCAATCCATTTCCATCCATCTCATCCATAATAAATCCATTCATCAATGAAACATTTATCCAACCGATTTTCATCCATCTACATCTATAGCCCAAATTATCTTGATCTTGACCAAGTTTTGTGCACACTATACACTTGCATATGGTAAACATCTTGACATGGGTCATTTTCATTGATCCTATCCAATCCAACATTATCTGAGCCATGAAGAACTATCCAAATGAGAATCCTCTATTCAAACACCTTATCTTGTCACAAGATAATCCTTGGCATCCTTTGCATGCTTATCATATCTATCCATCCATACACCTATCCCATCGTCCACCCATGGAATTCCATACATTGCTAGACACTGGGGGTAGATATGTACATCTTGCATCGGGAATAAATCTTGATCTATATCCTCCAACTTATGTGGTGATTCGAACATTGGAAAATGTAAAATCAAATTGATCAAAGCATTTGTGAGCCAAAAGCCAAAACACTAGCCCATGGAATATTTTGACAAGAATATGTTCTTTATCAAGATTTATCTTTCATCGAACATCAATCCAAAAAATCAATATCAGTTGCATCTAATGTGTACTTTAGCGTCACATAAAATTATCAAAATGGTTTTGTTCCAAATCAAGCTTCAAAATCCTGATCAATCAAATCCAACCAATCCATCATCATCTCAGGATATCCTTCCCAATCCTTGTGTTGCTTAACACTATCCTTGCATTGTTGTGTATCCTCAACAATGTTATCCTCATCAATCTTGAAATCCTTGTGTTGCTTAACACTATCCTTGCATTGTTGTGTATCCTCAACAATGTTATCATCATCAATCCATTGATCTAATCAATCAACCTTAGCTTGGTTTTCAACAAAATCCCAAAAAGAGCACTAATATCGTCTCATATCCATATCCAAATTATCAAAATCATGCAAAAATCCAAAAAAACATCCAAATCATTCAAAATCTCAAAAAATCAAAATCATGTCAGTGAGTCATCCAACCGAACTATGTCATCTCTGAGCTTGAACATAGGCAAGGTTGATCTTTGATCATCCCCCGAGACACCCTAGGTCAGTCCTTTAAGCGTCCGTTGCAAATAAAATGGCAATCTGTTTGTCCATCTATCTCATCAGTAATCAAGTCAGTGTCAACTGAACTATGTCATCTTTGAGCTTGAACGTAGGCAAGGTTGATCTATGATCATCTCATGAGACATTTTGAGTCAGTCCTTTAGGCATCCGTCACAATAAAATGGTAATCTGTTTTCCCATCTCTCATCAGTAATCAAGTATGTCATTAGTCAAACAATGTGGTCTCTGCATGTATAACATAGGAAAGGCTAATCTATTGATTAGCTCTTGAGACCCCTAGGCTAGGTCTTTAGGTTAGTCCCTTGGTCAAATATCGAAAATCTAAAAACATTTGTAAACATCTCAAAATCCAAAAATCAAAACAGCCTCAAAACGTTTCAAAAACACCAAAAACATCCAAATATTTGAAAAAACCCAAAATGGTGCATCCGTCTTGATGGAACTCTCAAATTTTACAAATTTGAAGTGCTCATTTCAAAAAATTGCCTCTACACTTTCAGAAGTGCACTTGAAGAATCTGCCTAGGTAACCCACTTTAGAGGCTTGATTTTGAAGACTATTATTTTTGTGCAAAACCCATTTGTAGACATATTCAATTGACATATGTGAACATGCATGTCAATTTTCAACTTCCCATAATGATTTTTTTCAGGGTTTCGAAAAGCGAAGCTGGAGGGTTTTGGCACTTTTTTGTTGTTTGCAAACTTTCAGTTTTACAAAGTTGCCTCCTGTTTGAGCTTGCATTTTGCAATTGGTTGATCGTCATGCCTGAATGATTTTTTCTATGCATTCTCCTCACCTAAATGAGCTCGTATGTCATTTTTCAAAGTGTCATGATCTAATTCGCTATATTTAACAGATCGAAACCAAATACAATTTCTCATGTTTTGCATTTGCATTTTTAGAAACCTTTCTGAGAGGCCAACTTTGAGCGTCAATATCTTTAATTAGTGATGGCTCAATAAAATTCCTTTTGCACACATGCTTAGGGTACCTAAATGATCTACTGTGTCTGGTGGAAACTCTCGAAGAGTTGATCTGGTATTTTTTTGATGAGGTGATTTTGTGAGTTTTAATTGGTTCAGAACAGCTGTTTGTTGCAGAAAGTTTGAGAAAGCAACTTTGACAATTAATAACTTTTGATTCGTGATTTATTTCTCTGAGCCATCTTTTATATTACATTCTTTGGACCAACATCTATAGGCCTATTAGTTTTTATAGCTTGAGAAGGTTGCCTGAACTGTTTTCAAGGCCGATTCTAGAGCCAACTTGGCCAGTTTTGCATATTTTCCAAAAGTGCCTGAAAGCAACTTTTCATGATAACCCAGTTATTCTTTTCACTTCAAATGCACTCAGAAGCTACTTTGAATCAATTCAAGGAGAAAAGTTGTTTGAAAACATTTTCTTTTTAGTCAGGTCCACATGGCGACCCGACATGCCACACGATTATAAAGTTGTGTGTGTTTCAATGTTGGTAATGGAGACACAATCAGTGATGATATCATTAAAGAACCACAATAATGCATGTGGTTCAAGTTTGATATCTCAGCCTATGATTCAAATAATGGTAATTGTGTTCTAGGTTGTAGGTGGTTGTTTGCATAAGGCAAATATGAAGATTCTCACTGAATAAGGAGAACACTGATTTGCATAATAATAGAAAATGTGTTGATACTTGTCAGAATTAAGACTCATGTGTGAATCCCTCATGTGATGAAATTTCGACATTCATATTGATACAGAGGAGGACAACATTGACTGTGATGCCCATGCCAAGGGTGATCATAAGACTTTAACATTGGGTTGTATTACAAATTTCTCAAGCCTTCTCTTAAAGCACTCCAAACGAAGTTCGGTGATGAAATTGATGAGCATAATGAGGGAAAATGTCTACAAATTTTTACATCCATTGCTTATGGCTCTAAATAGAATCTAGCCAAAATTTGAATCTAATGGGAGGCAATCTACATTTGCAGTGAAAATATATTAAAATTGCCATCATTGCAGGCTACGCACAAAGTTGATTTGTTGAGAAGACTTTAGAGACTTTTGAGAAAGTATGTTTGCTAGTTGTGGGGTAGACAATGCTGATAGAGGAATCACAACAGATTCTTGCACAAATCTTATCAAACAACCACGAAAATATGAAGATGAAAGGCGTAAAAATAAAGTGGAATGCATTAAAAAAAACCTAGAAATTGTTAAGAAAAAGCAATTGGAGGGTGTAGGGCCAATTTCAATAGTGGTTATTATCCTCCCTTCCTATGTATTTGGAACTTTAACTTGGTTGAAAGGAAACCATCACACATCTAAGAGGGAAGGCTTCAATGAGTGAATGACATAGTCGTTGCATATACATAAAAGGGGTTTGTTGAAACAGGCTCAAATCATTCTCCATGGGACTGCAAATAGGGCAATACATTGTAATATGAGCATAGAATGAATAAACAGAGGCCAATTTGATATCTCAACAAGAGGTTTCTATATAGTTAGCAAATGAAATTCCATCGTGCCAGTTGAAATGGAGACGACAGAATAAACTTGGTATGTAAATTGTCTAAATAAAGGAACTTTTGTCAGATGAATGTGATCTCATGGAACAACATGTAGAATGCTACTGAGTTGAAAGATCCTTAACAATTTTCAAGAAAATGCATGGGAGTTTTGGATCAGGTTATATACATCCATCAAAGCGTTGGTGGAGGGCACGACAACACTTGGAAAAGGCATGTGAACATGTTCAACAAGATTTCCAAATCGATGTGGTCTCATGGCCACCATGATTAAAGCATGAACCTACAAAATAGAGATTAGGGCAGATGAGATCAACGGTTGGGTGAAGAATGAGCTACGTGGCATGATCTCGCTGACCTCATAGGAGAAAGGTGATGCCATCAAAACCCTTGCGAGGTGCACGAGAATGCTTGTGCGAGAATGGGATGCGTGGCTAGTGGGTGTGGACCCAATGAATTTTGAAGGATAAATATTTTTAATAAAGTGGGAGAAGTGAAGCAGAAATAGGGATGCAGATAATATTTTATTAACTGAATGAGGATTTTAAAAGTAGAAAGCTTTCAATGGAAAGAGAAAATAATGTGCTGAGAAATGAAGGATTTTTAGGGGCAGTTGGGTTTTAATCACAAGTAAAAATTAAAGGGGAAACACGGAGAATATATTTTTGCCCGTGAAAAGTGAAAAGCACGAATAAATGATTTTTAAGTGGTCTGCTAGTTTTTATTTAAAATGTCTTCATTTTAAATAAATTTAAATATGTGTAAAGTGGCATGGGAGAGATTTTATAAAGTAAGTGTTCACTTTATAAAATATTTTATGTGCTGGGGAATAAACATGTGCAAATATTTTGGGTGAAGTATCCAAAATACTTTGTGCCCGTAAATGGATGAAATGTAAAAGGGGGTATGAGTAAAGTGAAAATATATTCACTTTATGATCAAAAGGCTCATACTTTGCTGTGAAGTAAAATATAATGTGTTGCTGCAGAAAACAAGGAGAAAATAATTTTTCATGGAGAGCAGAGATATTTTTGCATTGCAGGTAAAATGATGCAGATTTTAATGGAAGAGTGAAATTTTCTATTGCAAATTGGTTTAATTGGAGGTAAAGTTTGTTGTAGGAAAGAGAGAGGAGAGATGATTTTCATTTTGGTTGTTTAACGGTGTGTTGGTACTCTCAAATTCTGCAAATTTGAGATGCCTATTTCAAAATTTTGCTTCCGCACTTTCAGAAGTGCACCTGAACAATCAGTCCCGACTGGCCCACCTTGGAGGCTTGTAATTTAAAGCCTGTTGATTGTCATGGAAAACCCAGTTGTAGACATACTCAGTAGTCATATGTGAGTAGGCATGTCAAATTTTAGTTTCCCACGATGAGTTCTGACAGTGTTTCGAAAAGTGAAGCTGGAAGGTTTTTGCACTATTCTGTTGTTTGCAGATTGTCAGTTTGCGAAACAGCTTCCTGTTTGAGCTTGGTTTTCGCAACAAGTTCACTTTCATGTCAAAATGAGTATTGTTCCATATTCCCCATATCAACATGATCTCGAGTGTCAGTTTTCAGAGCCTCACGATCTGATTTTCTATTTTTAGCAGATCGAAACCAAATGCAATTTGTTCTATTTTGCAGCTCCATTCCTGATAGCCTTTCTGAGAGGCCACCTTTGACCGCCAATAACTTTTGATCAGTAATGCTTCAAAGTAATTCCTTTTGCACATGTGCTCAGGGTATCTAAATGTTCCACTGTGTCTAATGGCAGCTCATCAGGAGTTGTTTCACTATGTTTATAAATTGGCAGTCAGATGTGTTCTAATTGGTTCAAAACAATTGTTTCAGAAAAGTTTGATCGGGCAACTTCGCCGATTGATATCCAATTCCTCCTAACCTGTTTCTCTGAGTCATCTTTTGTATTGTACCCATGGATCAAATGTCTAAATGCTTGCAAGATTTGATGTCTCCCGGAGGTCATTTGACTGGGTTTCAAAGGCGATTCCTAAGCCAACTGGGTCAGTTTTGCCCATTTTACAAAAGTGCCAGAAAGCAGTTTTTAATGGCGACCTAGTTTATCATTTCACTTCATGTGCATTCAAAATGCAGTGCCAAGTCATTTGAGAGTGATGTTTGTTTCAAAACGAATGTTTTTTTAGTCGGGCCACTTGGGGCCCATCATGCTTTGCATTGTTGTGGAATTCTTCAAATAGAATATTGCAGTCAAGATTGTGAGAATAGTACTATTGGTGAATTTCTTGTTTATTATTTCCTAAAGACAATAATAGCAAATGCAAAGAGCAATCGGGAGCAAGGTAAATGCATCCATTAAGGCATTGAGCCTTGAGGAGGCTCATGCGGCCAGCAATAGGAGACTTTGTGTGAAGGAAAGCCCAATTCTGGATATGAGAAACATAGGAGAAGAATATCTACGAGTATAGATTGATAATGGTAATTTGGGTAACTCCATTAAGGTGGATCATATCCACATGTATGTGTTAGTGGCTTTACAAACATTCAGGCAGAATATTTGCCAATTGAATAGAGGCGTTGTCCTATTGTTCAGAGGGACAGGTCGCACTTGCAAATGGGGAGTTTGGGGAGCAGTCACCAAAGGAAACCCGTAACCAGTGATGGAGATAGCTCGCAGCTGGAGAGGGAGATACAGTCTGCACACAACAATGAGGGAGAGATCATGAACATGGAAGCCTGTAGCAGTGTGGAGGAGCTCGATGAAGGGCGCACGACCTATTGACAATGGGGAGCCAGTGAGGGGGAAACCCACGCGCACTGCAGGAGGTGTGTGGTCAGCATGTGGTGGTCCGCACCATGTTTGGGGTAGAAAACCCATGCAGTAGGTGGAGGCCACACATAGTGCAACAAACAGGGAGAAGCCCACGCGGATGGCAAAGGGAATGCCCACGAGTGAGAAGGGAGCTCGCGCATACCAGTGAGAGATGGAGCCCACGACCTGCAATGGGGTGGAGACCACTGTGCCAAACAGAAGAGGGAAGTCACCAGGGTGCGGCCAAGCATGGAGAGTCCCATGCCTAGCAAAGAGCAGACTGCATGTGGAGGGCAAATCAATGGTGAGTAGAGTGGCGACCAAGCAGCAGAGAGTAGGAGAAGACCAGTGGAAAACACCCGTGACCATTGGAGAGATGGATCCTACACAGGAAATGGAGGATTAGGGCATTCTCGCAAACCTCATGAGAATACCGATGATGTGAGCAAAAAATTTGTGGAGTATGCGAGCACGGGAGGAGCCCGAAATTAAAATTTAAAATTTAAATTTTTGATACATAGTTTTTGAATCAGGGGTGGGCCCATTGAAATTTTTAATTGGCATAATATTTAAAGGTTAAATATTTTGCCCATGGGAATAGGGGTAATTTTTATTTCGCTGGGTGAAATAAATGTCATGGAAACAAATTATATTATTTTCACGGGCACGGATCAAATTTTAATTTCCCCAGCTATGTGTAAAATAAAGACAAGTATAGGTGCATTTTAAACTTTACTGATGGAATGTGAAATATTTTATGAAAGTGAAGTGTGAATACTCTGCTGTTGGGTAAGGTATTTTTAAATACTTTACATGGAGATTAATGTAATTGAAATATTTTATTTACTGATGGTAAGTAAAATAAAAACAGCAGTGAGTAAATATACAAAGTATTGTTGTAGCAAATAAAGAGCAGAAAATAGAAACACTTGTGCACGGGAAGAGATATTTTGAGCAGCTGGATAAAATTTAGAGAATCTCCACATGGGAAGATTTTCTATTGCTGGGCAATCATGAGTAGATGTTGTTTGAGAGAATGTTTGTTGCTGCAAGGAAGAGGAGAAGATATTTTGCAGATTTATTGATCAACGGTGAATGAAGATTCCAGATGGCAATTGCTGATCAAATTTGGGGCTTCTTCTATTCCCTCTCTTCTTTTATATCTTCTAGTATTGTTTCTTTGTAAAGGGTTCTGAGGGTTCTGAGATTAGTTCTGAGAAGGTTCTAAGTTTTGTATTGGACTGTGTAGATAGAGATTTGTATTTTCTAAGTCATTGTTTGAGTCTGTAAGCTGTAATTTTATGAATTCAATAGTGAATATAGCTAGTTTATGTATTTAACATCATGAAGTGCTTTCACATTCATGAATGTCATCAGATTGTCTCCACATTTGTATGCTTTCAATCATGTAAATTCAATAATACAAAGTGTCTTTAATTTATCATCTCAAGTTTCATGAGATTGTTTTGTCTGTTCACTGTTTTGTTTCAAAGAAATGGTTAAAATGCTTTGAACAGGTGATTGTGATTTCAGGTGTGCAGATTGGATTTAATAAGCAGAATCTGATTGATATCAAGAGAAGGATTGTTGGTGCAAGGCACTAACAATTGATGCAAAGCATCAGCAAGTTAATCCACTGGTTGAGGACTGTTTGCTGGAGAATTTGGTTTATGTGTTTGACTCCATGGCCCAGAAGAGGCACTGATATTTTATGTAGTTTTGTGCATCTCAGAAACAATATTAATTGCAAAATCATTTTAAATCTTACTATGTTATTGTGTGTCCTGCTTTCCAATGGCTGAGAGAGGGTTGAGTTGCTGAGAATTTAGCCAAATTTAAGGTAGTCAATGCTTCCCTTAGTGTTGTTTCATTGGGAATTATCTACTTTGTAAAACAATGTCAGTGTATGAGTGAATTAAGTTTTGAGCATTGTTTAGGTTTACCCACCTTGGTCCTACAGAGCCAAAAGTGTAGGAAATGTCATTCTTTAACTGAATCTTGTTAGTTGGCCACTAGGTTTTGTGGTTCTTTATAATGGAGGTTGGCTACCTCTTAGAGATCTGCAATATCTATGTGGATTTTAAACATCAACATGGTGGATGTAGTTGTCAAATGTCTTCAACAAATCAAATTTTGGAGCATTCTATTATTCTTTATCTTCTCTTCTATTCTCATTGTAAAGGGTTCCAATTTTCTGAAAGCTCTACAAGTCAGACAAAAGCTCTGGGTATATTGTAAAGCTAGGGGGAAATATGAATATTAGTCAATTAATCTGAAAGTGTGTGTTTTGAATTATGTTTTTATGTTCATATTTTAACTAATAATTATCTCCATTGTTGGAATGTAATGCTCTTTTGGATTCAATAATAAAATATTATCTGATTCTTTTCATGCACAGTTGTTGCATTTGAGTTGCAATAGTTGTTGCCTTCTATTTTCTGAGTGATGTAATTTCTTTAATAGATATCAGCTGCATTTATTATTGCCTATTGTTTAGGGAATAGTGTAATTGGTTCAACAAATATGACAAGAGCGTTGTGTTTCAGGTGGATTTATAAGAATGATTATCAGATAAAGGCTTTAGTGTTTTGGTTGTCATAATGTGATAACATTTGCAAAGACCTTCAGAGCATGTTCAACACTGAAGGATGAATGCTAGTTATATGACTCCATAGCCCATTTTATGGCACTGGTCCATTATCATGCTTCTATTGTTTTCAGCTTGGTCCCAATTCTTTAAATCAAAACCATTTCAAATCTATTTTGTTGAGTTGTGTTTGTCATGTTCTCCATGCTAGTTCCTAAAATTCAATCAATGTCTTGCCAATGTTGAGTGATATTTTATGTTTCTCGACATAATTCTGTGAGAGCATTATATGTTAAGAAACACCTTGTTAATTGCGAGTCTGAATCTTTAAGTGTTGGTAAAGGGTCACCCCCCTAGGTCCTACAGAGCTTGAAGTGCAGGGGAAATATATGTTAACTCCATTTCTTGTCAGTTGGCCACTCACTTTGATAATTCTTAAACATAGAGGCTGGCTACCTCTTAGAGAGTTTTGAAGCTTATCTGAAAAAATAAAACACCAACAAAAGGGCGACTCTGCTAGGGAAGAATTTTGAATCTCCAATGGCAGACCGATATTTCATCGAGTCATATTATTTTCCATTTTGAATTTAGTTCAAATATTGAAAGATTTCGAACTTGGAGAATAAATTCTTGTAGTGAACCTAAAGATTTCATGATTTGTGGTGCTTTGCTGGTGAAAGGAACTTAGAAAAAAATTTACATGTGAAATAACTTCATAGTGCTTAAAGTTCAACCCTCTTTGAAGAGAGGTGGCAACTCTATTAATAGAACCTGTTGAAAATTTGAAGAAAGTTCCAGATCTACAAATATTTCCAGTCAGGAAGACAATTTGCAGCAGCTGCAACATTTCCAGGTGTTCTTCATTCTTGGTTTTCAATAAATTTGTATATGAAAGCCATATTTGAACTTCTTAGGAGAAAAATTTAGTTCCTTATTGAGTGATTAGCACTAAGAAATGGAAAGAACAATAATATTTAGTTTGCATACTTCGGAATTGTAATTTGTAGCTTATGTATTATGCTGAAAGTATGCTTGTTCTTGACATTTTCCCAATAAGTAGATCTTAGACTTAGATGCATTTGAATTATGCACTATAACATCCAGAGATCATGATGAAAGATAGAACTAGGGCAATGAATGATCAATTGTAGAGATGATATGTGAAATTTGAAAAGGGCATGTCAAAATGTTTCAATATATGCATCCTAGTATGGTTCTAGATGGAACTATGGTTTGTGATCAGTCCCAGCCAGATTGTCAAAGAAGTTTCAACACTGAAAGGTACATAGCCATTAATTTCAGTGACATTAGTGGTTACCCAAATGAAATTCCAGCCAAATTTAGAAATAATTTACCAAGATTCATTGGTGATAAGTCTGAACCAGCAAATAGACATTTGCAAGAATTCAATAATGTGATGGATGATTATGAGATTGATCACGAAGATGTGATCATGAGACCATTTGTTCAATCCTTGAGAGGAGATACAAGGGATTGGTTCTCCTATCTGTCAACTTCCTCTATTCATTCATGGGAAGATTTCAAGACAGTGTTCATGGAGCAATTTGGAGAAAGAATTGACCCTGCTTTGATAAGGAAAAGGTTCATGAACATGGAGAAAGGAAAATATGAGTTAGTCCCATCTTTTAATATCAAATTTTCAAAGATCATAAGAGAGATTCCTAAGAACATAAGGCCAAATGATGTTGAATGTTTGGTCATATACTTAGGGGAATTTGACAAAAAGATGAGTTATCTGTTGAGGGGTAAAGAGCCTACAACCCTACACCAAGCATATCAAATGGCTATGGATATTGAGCATAATCTGAGATATTCAAAGATGAAAGGACATATGGTTGTGAGTGTTGGTCATCCTAACACACCTCATGCAGATAGATGTCATGGATCAAATAATAGAAGTGCTTGTCAAGATGTTGATGTTGTTGCTCCAATTTCTCCATCATCACAATCTACAGATCATAATGAGCTTCATGATAAATGTCATCAAAATTTGGGCAATGTTGATCAAACATCTGTTGTTCAAAGATTGTCTCAAATGAAGAGACTCAAAGAGGAATCATTAAATTATTTATTTTCAACTTGTTGGGGTTACCATGCGAGAACGTTTTAGATTTAAAGTCTAAAACCAGTAGTGCCTCAGTGAATTTCATTTATAAATCACTCTAGAAGCACTAACAACTATGCCATAAAGTGGAAACAAGCATAGTAGTTCTCCCCCATTGATCCTTCTGAGAAAAGCACATGCAAACTTAAACCAGATTCAACACCATGAACATACAAACAAATGAACACATAGATTTACGTGGGGAAAACCCTTTCTGGTAAAAAAACCAACACTCCAAAAGATAGAGCCATTGTATTATTCAGCAACTAAACGGTTACAATACAATATCATGCTCATACCCATTACATGAGTTACATCTTGTTCATCTAGAGAAATACAAGCAACAACATAGATCTGCAACCTTGCACTGTTACAATGTCTTCACAAGACATACAGTGAAGGTTCCCTTCAGCTCTTCAACCCATTTGCACAACCAACCTTTTAGTCGGCACAGCCTAGCGGCCACCTTAGGTTCACATCTGCCCAAGTTCTGAGTGTCTCAGTGTTCGCAGTTACAATGCTTTGTGCATACCGCTCGAACACACACTCTGATCTCTAACCAAGCTCACCAATCATGGATCTTCCAATCTGTCGATCATTTGATCTTTCGATCTGAACTCTATCACCTTGCTCTGCTTTCAACTTCAGCTTCTCAGCTTTGCCTTACTATTGATCAGCATCCGGTCTCATGTTTCGGCTTAGCATCAATCGACATTCCATCGGCCTCAGGCCGACCTCTTAGCTTCCAGTTCAAAATCACATACCCACCAAACGGCCATCAGGGTCTCATAATACCCCACCGATAAGCTTCACCATCTTGAGTTGTGTGCACCACCCTAGCAGCTGACATCGAGCTGCCCTCTAATCAATTCACACTTATATTGAACCCTCAAGACGCGTACACAAGCTTTCGATTACTAGTCGTTGATTTGCAACATCGATGCAAAATCAACCAATGAGATTTCACCACGTGTCGCACTGCCATTCATTTTGCAACTTGATCGAGCAGTGATTGGTCAACTGTCAATGGGTTCTGAAAACCCTTCACCATCGTTAACCATTTCATCACATTCTGAGCTAGTAATAATTTGCTATCCAGAAAACACCGATCGCCAACTCTATCGGGTCCCACAAGCCACATGTCCGTTGCTCAGGAGGTTCTGGGGCATCTAGGAGGGAATCTCCAAGATTCCCATGAGCCTTCTTGAAATGAGCTTTCAAGGCTGCCACGTGTCCACTGCTCGTGCTCTCCCCTTGGCTTACGTGGAAGCCGCTGGAGCTCCTTCGGGGAATCTCTAGTGGCATCCGCTAGATTCCCCAATGAACTCCTGAGGCACAGACAAGTGTCCATGGTCGAACAACCCTTTGCATAAAGCAACTCGGGGCCCACCTCCTCTTCGATGCACTCACCTATTTGACAAGCCACCATGCGTAATGCACACAGGAAATTTTGCTCAACGAAAAGGTTAACATCGGTACTTGCCTTCGGATGTTGCAGAAAGTAGCCAACATTCTTGGATCAAAGCCTCTACAGCCATCGATTAGGTTCTTCACCGCTTCGTCCAACTTCAATCGCTCAACACATATCAGCATATCGATGGGACATGGAATGTCACTCGCCGATATGAGATCACATCACCGCATCGGCCCATCAGTGGAACAACACAAAGACTCCTGCCGATAGTGATCACCAGCCGATAAGCAATGTCACCAAGCCAGGCCCGTGAGGTCATCTTTGGAACACCACTAGGAGTCCCGCCGACCGGATAGAGTCTCAATGACAAGGAAAAGGTTGAACACATGAAGTCCCCCAGATGAACGCAGTACAAGCCAATGAGATTGAGGCATATTTCCAACAATTTTCAAGGTTTTTGAATTCTTTGTTGAAAGTCCCCATAAATTTCAGACCTAAAGATTTAGTGTGCATTGATTTGTTTTGTGGAATCTATGAGTCTAGGCTGAGTACTTTTCCAAAGAGGTTGAAGCCTTATAGCTTGAATCAATTACTTGAATGGATAAAAGTCATTGAGGGAGCCCAACTTAATCATGCACAAAAGGTGATGTCTCAAAATGAAGATAGTAGCTATCCTATTGAGAGAAATCAGAATATGATACACAAGAATGAAAAAAGTGCATCAAAAAATGAAGATATATGTTGTATGAATGCGGATATTGGTTGTAATCAGTTCACAATCAGCACATGTGTAGATCCTTGCAACAACGATGAAGATGAAGATACATGGTATGATGAGGAAATGGATATGCATGAAATTTTCTCTTGCAATATCTTGTGTGATGAAGAAATGAATGGGATGCAAGACATCAATCCATATCAGTCTTTGGTTAGTGAAAATAATGCAATTGTTGATGACATCTCCTCACAAATCAATGACCAAGATATTGAAGATAGAATTTCAAGAACTTACTTTGAGGAATTTGAGCATGAATTATGTAATGATGATACTTCTTGTGATGAGGATGATGACGGAAGTTAGACTGATTGCTCTTTTTCTGATTATGAATGCTCTCATAAGGATGATATAGAAGTACTTTCTTCATATGAAGATTGCAATGCCATGAAATCTCGTGAAATCATTTTTCCACAAGTGAATGATCCAATTGAATTTGATGCAAAATTGGAATGTAATTCAGATGTGTCATCAATGGAATATGTCAATTCTATGAATGATGAAGAACAAAAAATGTGCATATGTGTGTTCAATTTTTTGATCATGAACATAGTACTACTAGAAATGATGAAGATATTGGTGAGCATGTTTATGTTTTTGCTGCTCA
The DNA here is from genome assembly GCA_007115665.2 of Sequoiadendron giganteum. Classification (NCBI taxonomy): domain Eukaryota; kingdom Viridiplantae; phylum Streptophyta; class Pinopsida; order Cupressales; family Cupressaceae; genus Sequoiadendron; species Sequoiadendron giganteum. The sequence goes on along the minus strand of CM021108.1, from coordinate 581,932,917 downwards.
CGACTGTTTATATGAAGCCAAGGTGGAAATGTTAGTTATACATGAGAAGGATGATGAGGTGCACACTAATGCAGGAAAGAATTATTTTCTGAAGGATCAAGTTATGAATTGTGAAAATCACATGGATTTAGGATCAGCTTTATTACCCATTGGTAATGTGAAACAATTTGATAGGTTTGCATATTGTGTTTATATTACAAAACCTTTTGATCAATGTGTAGTGCAGCCATATGGTGCAGATAATAGTGGGTGTTATATCAATCAGTATTGGATTGAATGTGGATCTTGCTTTGATGATCTCTCTCGTCTTTATAGTTTGCAAATAGATATGTTTCCTTTGAATAAGGAATGCATCAGTGAGAAAGAGAATGAAGGTGTTAACTTCTTTGCTAATGAACAATTTTTAGATGACAGTGAGTCTCTAGCACATAGATCAATGTGCCTATTAGCTGATAATGCACATGAAAGTTTCTTTGTTGATCCTATTGATCCTGAAGATGATAGAATCCAAAATGATTCAGACTGTGAATATGTTATGAAGAGTCAATGTGAAGTTCTTAGTTTAGGATTAAATTGCGAGTTATCTGAATTTTTAGTTGAGACTTTCCATATGGAATTGCATGATGATTTGAAGAATGGAACTAACATCATGTGTGAGCCTGAGATAGAGAACACTGATCATGCATTGGAGGTTGATTTTTTTGTTGAATGTCATGATTTGAATGAACATGAAAGTACTTTTTGTGTTGATAAACCTAATTTTCATAATCTTGAAACACATAATAATGTGTTTGGGCTATGGTGTTTGGATGATGACAAGCCAACCTGTAATGTGTTTTAGTTGGAGGAGATATATATGTATGAGAAATTTTTTCTCAACGCACAAGATGATTGCATGTTGTTTTTCAGCCATGACGTCTCCTCTGAACATGATCATTATGAAGGGGTTAATGAATATGATAAGACCGTGTTTTCATGTGATCTTGATCACTAGTTTCAAGTGTTTCCGCTTGGTATGAAATCAAAACATGAAGAGAGTGGTAGTGATGTGGCCTATCTGAGTTGGTTGCCACATGATGACAGAGTTGAATAGGGAACAAGTTTTCACTTGCACAAGGGCAGTTTGGTATTGTTGTTTCCAAAGATGTTGTCACTCATATTGTTATGTTGCGGCAAAGGAAAGCATCAGTTGAAGGAGATCAGCTCTTTCTATAGAATTGTGTTTGACAAAGGTAAATGTTGACTCCCATTTTTCATTTGGTGACCTGGGTCACCAGATGAAGTTGAGAAAGAAAGATGAATAAAGGAGCAGTTTGAAGGCACTTAATGGACTTAGTATTTGGTCTACTCTCCAAAGATCTGGAATCTTGCTATAACCATTGGGGGAATACATCCCCAGTCAAAGCCACTGATGGCACTCTCAAATTTTGTAAATTTGAAGTGCTCATTTCAAAAAAATTGCCTCTACACTTTCAGAAGTGCACTTGAAGAATTTGCCTAAGTAACCCACTTTGGAGGCTTGATTTTGAAGCCTATTGATTTTTTTGCAAAACCCATTTGCAAACATATTCAATTGACATAAGTGAACATTCATGTCAATTTTTAGCTTACCATGATAAGTTTTGTCAGGGTTTTGAAAACTAAAGCTGGAGGGTTTTGGCACTTTTCTGTTGTTTGCAAACTTTCAGTTTTGCAAAGTTGCCTCTCGTTTGAGCTTTCATTTTACAATTGGTTGATGGTCATGGCCGAATGATTGTTGTTCTGCATTTTTCTCACCTAAATGAGCTCGTATGTCAGTTTTCAGAGTCTCATGATCTGATTCGCTATTTTTAACAGATCGAAACCAAATGCAATTTCTCTTATTTTGCATTTGCATTTTCAGAAACCTTTTTGAGAGGCCAAATTTGAGCGTCAATATATTTTATCAGTGATGGTTTTAGAAAATTCCTTTTGCACATGTGCTTAGGGTACCTAAATGATCTATTGTGTTTGGCGGTAGCTTGCCAGGAGTTGATTTGGTATTTTTCCAATGAGGTGATTTTGTGAGTTTTAATTGGTTCAAAACAGTTGTTTGTTGTAGAAAGTTTGAGTAAGCAACTTTGATAGTTAATAAATTTTTATTTTTGATTGATTGCTCGGATTTGTCTTTTGCATTACATTCTCTAGACCAACGTCTACAGGCCTGTGATTTTTTATAGCTCAAGAAGGTTGGCTGACCAGTTTTCAAGGCCGATTCTAGAGCCAACTTAGCCAGTTTTGCATATTTTCCAAAAGTGCATGAAAGCAACTTTTCATGATAACCCAATTCGTCTTTTCACTTCAAATGCACTCAGAAGCTACTTCAGATCAATTTAGGGAGAAAATTTATTTGAAAACAAAAAAATTTAGTCAGGTCCACATGGGGACCCGACATGCCACAGGGTTATAAAGTTGTGTGTGTTCCAATGTTGATAATGGAGACACAATCAGCGATGTTGTCATTAAAGAAATGCAATAATGCATGCGGTTCAAGTTTGATATCTCCGCCTATGATTCAAATTATGATTCAAATAATGGTAATTGTGTTCTAGGTTGTAGGTGGTTGTTTGCATAAGGCAAATATGAAGATGCTCATTGAATAAGGAGAACACTGATTTGCATAATAATAGAAAATGTGTTGATACTTGTCAGAATTTAGACTCATGTGTGAATCCCTCATGTGATGAAATGTGGATGTTCATATTGATACAGAGAAGGATAACATTGATTGTGATGCCCATGCTAAGGGTGATCATAAAACTTTAACATTGGGTTGTATTACAAATTTCTCAAGCCTTCTCTTAAAGCACTCCAAACGAAGTTCAGTGATGAAATTGGTGAGGATAATGAGGGAAAACCTCTACAAATTTTTACAACCATGGCTTATGGCTCTAAATAGAATCTAGCCAAAATTTGAATCTAATGGGAGGCAATCTACATTTGCAGTGAAAATGTATTAAAATTTTCATCATTGTAGGCTACACACAAAGTCGATTTGTTGAGAAGACTTTAGAGACTTCTAAGAAATTATGTTTGCTAGTTGTGGGGTGGCCAATTCAAATAGAGGAATCACAATAGATGCTTGCACAAAGCTTATCAAACAGCCACAAAACTATGAAGCTGAAAGGCATATAAATAAAGTGGAATGCATTAAAAAAAACCTAGAAACTGTTAATCAAATGCAATTGAAGCGTGTAGGGATGATTTTAATAGTGGTTATTATCCTCCCTTCCTGTGTATTTGGAGCTTGAACTTGGTTGAAAGGAAACCATCGCACACCAAAGAGGGAAGGCTTCAATGAGTGAATGCCATAGTCACTGCATATACATAAAAGGGGTTTGTTGAAACGAGCTCAAATCATTCTCCATGGGACTGCAAATAGGGAAATGCATTGTAATATGAGCATAGAATGAATAAACAGGGGCCAATTTGATATCTCAACAAGAGATTTCTATACAGTTAGCAAATGAAAGTCCATCATTCCAGTTGAAATGGAGACGGTGGAATAGACAGGGCATGTGAACTGTCTAAATAAAGGAACCTTTGTCAGATGAATGTGATCTCATGGAACATCATGTAGCATATAAATCTACTGACTTGAAAGGTCCTTAGCAATTTTCAAGATAATGCGTGGGAGTTTTGGAACAGGTTATATACATCCATCAAAATGTAGAGGAGGAGGGCGCGACAACACTTGGACAAGGCATGTGAACATGTTCAACAAGATTTCCAAAGCGATGTGATCTCATGGCCGCCATGATTAAAGCATGAACCTACAGATGAGATCAACGGTTAGGTGAAGAATGAGCTATGTGGCATGATCCCACTAACCTCATAGGAGAAAGGTGACTCCATCAAAACCCTTGCGAGGTGCGCGAGAATGCTTGTGCAAGAATGGGATGTGCGGCTAGTGGGTGTGGGCCCAATGAATTTTGAAGGAAAATTATTTTTGATAAAGTGGGAGAAATGAAGCAAAAATAGGGATGCAGGTAATATTTTATTACCTGAATGAGGATTTTAAAAGCAGAAAGCTTTCAATGGAAAGAGAAAATAATATGTTGAGAAATGAAGGATTTTCAGGGGCAGTTGGGTTTTAATCCCAGGAGAAAATTAAAGGGGAAACACGAAGAATATCTTTTTGCCCGTGAAAAGTGAAAAGCACGAATAAATGATTTTTAAGTGGTCTGATAGTTTTTATTTAAAATGTCTTCATTTTAAATAAATTTAAATATGTGTAAAGTGGCATGGGAGATATTTTATAAAGTGAGTAAGTGTTTACTTTATAAAATATTTTGTGTTGGGGAATAAACATGTTCAAATATTTTGGGTGAAGTATCCAAAATACTTTGTGCTCGTAAATGGATGAAATGTAAACGAGGGTATGAGTAAAGTGAAAATATATTCACTTTATGATCAAAAGGCTCATATTTTGTTGTGAAGTAAAATATAATGTGTTGCTGCAACAAACAAGGAGAAAATAAGTTTTCACGGAGGGCAGAGATATTTTTCACATTGTAGGTAAAATGATGCAGATTCTTCATGGGGGAGTGAAATTTTCTATTGAAAATTGGTTTGCAAAGGCAGAATTGGAGGTAAAGATTGTTGCAAGAAAGAGAGAGGAGAGATTATTTGCATTTTGTTTGTTTAATGGTGGATGGAGCTACCAGATGTCTTCAATAGATCAACTTCTGGAGCATTCTATTCTTCTTTATCTTCTATTCTATTCTCATTATAAAGGGTTTCAATTTTTTGAAAGCTCTGCAAGTCAGGTAGAAGCTCTGGGTATATTGTAAATCTAGGGGGAAATATGACTATTAGTCAATTAATCTGAAAGTGTGTGTTCTAAATTATGTTTTTATGTTCATATTTTAACTAATAATTGTCTCCATTGTTGGAATGTAATGCTCTTTTGGATTCAATAATAAAATATTATCTAAGTCTTTTCATGCACAGTTGCTGCATTTGAGTTGCAATAGTTGTTGCCCTCTATTTTCTGAGTGATGCAATTTCTTTAATAGATATCAGTTGCATTTATTATTGCCTATTGTTCAGGGAATAGTGTAATTGGTTCAACAAATATGATAGGAGTGTTGTGTTTCAGGTGGATTTGTAAGAATTATTATCAGATAAAGGCTTCAGTGGTCTAGTTGTCACAATGTGATAAGATTTGCAAAGACCTTCAGAGCATTTTCAACACTGAAGGATGAATGCTAGTTATACGACTCCATAGCCCATTTTATGGCACTGGTCCATTATCAAGTTTTTGTTGTTTTGAGCTTGGTCCCAATTCTTTAAATCAAAACCATTTCAAATCTATTTTGTTGAGTTGTGTTTGTCATGTTCTGCATGCTAGTTCCTAAAATTCAATCAATGTCTTGCCAATGCTGAGTGATATTTTATGTTTCTCAGCATAATTTTGTGAGAGAATTATCTATTAAGCAACACCTTGTTAATTGTGAGTTTGAATATTTAAGTGTTGCTAAAGGGTCAACCCCCCTAGGTCCTACAGAGCCTAAAGTGCAAGGGAAATATATGTTAACTCCATTTCCTGTTAGTTGGCCACTAACTTTGATAATTCTTAAACATAGAGGTTGGCTACCTCTTAGAGAGTTTCAAAGCTTAGCTAGAAAAATAAAACACCAACACTTCTCATCTCGCTTTCACCTGGAATAATCATCTGCTCATAATAAATCAATCATCATCTTCATCCTTTGGTAAGTCAGTTGGAAGCAAGTCTAGCGGGTTCACAAGTGAACACCTAATCGTCAAGATCTCAAGCCTAGGTCAGTAAGTTAGCAAGTTAATCAACTCGGAGTATCAATAGCTTATCATCCAATCAATATTATCATCACCTGATCACAACATGCCCTAGGATGCATCCTTCCTACTATGGACATCAACATCAAGCATCACCGTAGTTTACTCTTGGCTAGCGGTATGAAGAACATTAGCTTGTTTGTTTACTTTATCTTTTCTTTGGATTTATCTTATTGTGCTCATTCCAATGACCTCTCGATGATATCTAAACAAAAAGATGTAGAGATAAAGGGAATGGGGCAATGATCATTATCTTTTTTATTTGTTGTGCTTGTTGGATATTCTTGTAAAATAACTTGGCGAATACTTGCTTTGTTAGGTGCATCCTAGCAAGGTTTCCATATGTCAGGTGTGAACAAGAATACTCCTATCTATTTGTTGAGTCAAATTCCATCACACTAGGTGCAATGCCATCCTATTTCTTTATACCTTGATGCATCATACCTACATGTGTTATCAAACATAAAGTAATTGGCCCTTTTAAAATCCCAACTCTTGGTAAGAAAACCATTATCATTATCATCATTCATAACGTAGGCTTAGTGGATCATCCTTTCATCATCTTATTCTTCTTATTCTTGTATCTTAACTAAAATTTCTATCTAAATTTGGTGTGTTGTATCAAAATATACATGAGGCTACCCATGGTCGATGATTGTCTATACATCATCAAAAATGTCTATGTCAAATATCTAATCTTTCTAAAGAATTATCTTTGATCCTTTGATCAATAGAACCACTCCTCTCACATTTTATCGTGATCTCGATTGGAAAATCGAACATTTTCGCTCGATCTCTTGAGGGGAAAATATACTAGCATAATCCTTCTCATTGGGGTAGTAGTGGGGCATCTAAAAAATTGAGAAACTTTTGAACTTTGATCATAGTAGTTTATTCTTTGAACCAACGCAACAAGTGCATTGCTTCAAAGAGGGGAAAAATGTAGACACGAAAAATATACAAGTTGATCCTACACACCTGATCCTGATCTTACTAACATCGTTTCTTCCTAAATCATCCCCTTTTCTAATCAATTTAATTAAATAATTTTTATTTGATTAAATTCATCATATTTCCTCTCTTAACTAAATAAATCAAATTTATCTGATTAAGTCATTCTTCCCTATTGATTAAATTAATTAGTTTGATTTAATTAACCCTATATCTCCATTTAATAAAAAAATTCATTTTATTTAATTAAATCTCTAAAGTCATCCTATTAAATTGAATAAATTAAACCTTATTTAATTTAATCTAACATCATTTCCCTTTATTTAAATAAATTAATATTTATTTAATTAAATTCTAAATCATTTTCTTCTCAACTTTGATTTAAATAAATCCTAAAATGTGAATCAAATTTGTCACATCACCTAATCTCTCATTAAATTGATCAAATCTTGATTAATTTAATCTCAATCACTAAATTTCTCTAGATTTTTCCACTTGCACAATAAATCAATTTATTTGATTTATTAATTCATCTATTTTCCCTCAACTTGGCATCAAAAGAGAATATTCCATAAATTTGAAAAATCTCTCCAAAAGGGGATGGGCACTTCTAACAAGGCATTTAATGCCTCTTACATGTCCTTGGTCTTGATCCAAGTGACATTAACTCCATTCTTCTCTCCCTCCAACTTGCCAACTTTCAAATTTCAAACTTGAATCTAATAGCATTTATGGGCACATTCATCAAAATGTGCTCATTCCTACTCCAATCACATGTGGACAAGTGGCCTCTTCTCATTGGTTGGTCTTTAGTCCCACATTCACCCAAATCCTCCAATCTTCCATGCTTCAAATCTATAAATAGAGGCCTCCTCTATTGAGTTGATCATCCATAATTTGAGAGCAAAGTTATTATCTTCACATTGAGAGCAACTTCATCCATTTTCTTGAGCATTTTCCATCATCATAGCTAGGTTATTGTAGGTTTTATCAAGAAATCATCTTGTTCTTCATCAACAAAGTGGATCAATATCCATCAAATCATCAAGCATACAAAGGAGTTGGGATAGGGTCAATTTCTACACATAATTAGCACCAAGTCCCCCATGGGATTGAGGATTTGCATGCTTAATTAGGATTTCATTTACTTTATTGTCTTGTTCTTCATATTTTCCTATTTTGAGCATTGCTAATGAATTTCATGGGGAATCCTTGTTCTTACTTGCATATGAATCTAATTGTGTGTTTGGTTCTCATGTGTGTGCAGGTATAGGGTCTGGGGTTCACAAATAGGAATAAAGATAAAGAAGGGAATACAAGCTATGTAAACAAAAGACACTACAAAACAATATGTTCTTACTCAACCAAAGATGATAGAGGAGATGGGAGGAGATTACCACCTCCATCCAAATTTCTCAAGGCTTGTGGAGAAGAAAATGAGAGGGACTCAAGCCTCTGCTAAAATGGTGTTTGTCCTGCGCTCATGCTATCAGAGTGATGGAGTGGTAGATTGTTGCAATGGAGTATAAAATTTGTTGCAAAGCTTGAAGTGAATGAATTGAATGGAGAGAGTGCTCAAACGATCTTGAAAAGTTTCAGAATGGATGGAATGGTCAAGAATATGAAGAAAAGGATGAAAACAACCATATTCAAGTCGGCCAGTCGAAGGGAGGTGTTACTCTTTTACTTTTAATCGAAAGTGTAACATCTCTACAGACTCCAGTCGCAAGAATCTGCCAGGGACATAAGCGTGCTGCACAGACGTTTGTGCCCTGTGTGGGTGTCCCTGACAGAAATGACCCCACTGACACACAAAAAAAGCACCAAGTTTGATGTGGACAACAGGCTTAAGTGGAATTAAGCCTTCGCCTTAGGTTTTCTAGAGTGTAAGGGGGTAAAAGGGAATTTGTGTTAGGGGTGCAAATTCATGCTTATACAGGTATGATATGTATGTTAACTTTGAAATACTTTAAATGAAGAAATATTTTCTATGTTTTCTTCTTAATTTAGGGTTTGAATCCACTTAGGTATTTTGGGCTAATAATTATCTATAGATTTTCCCATTCAATTTATTAGACTAAGTTTGATTATTTTCTTCAAAAATAAAATATTATCCATAGGTTTGAATAAGTTGGATGGAGGATACTATATTTTAAAATACATGGACATTTCTACTCAATAAAACATCTCTTTTTTGAAGGGTCATAAATACATAAGTCTTTGATTTTTCCACCATAAAATACAAAGATATACTTGAACTAGGTGGGAAAAGTTTTTTTCTTTTAGTTGTAACTTCTAAGTAAAGAAATGAATTTATTTTTATTTTAGTGTACTTTCAAACATGTTAGACTAAGTAAATGAGATAGTACATATATTTTCTAATGATTATCACCAATAAAACCATAACACAAGAGCATAATATTAAAAGTAGTATCGGACAATTATATATTCAACATGACATTAAAGAATGATGAATTTACTAAAGCTTTAATTTCTATATGAATAAATAACCTCCATAACTACAATTCTTATTTAAAGTTATTTTTTCTAAGTAATACACACATTAAAGAATCAAATTATAGTGCCAATGTATTTTCATTCACTAAATTTTCTTACAAGATTAATCAAGTATGATGATAATGTTGATATTGACTTGAAATAATGCTTTACATTAGGATATTCCATATTTTATTTAGTAATTAAATATTGATAAGCCCCATTCTAGGATATTTTTTATAAAATTCTCTTTTAGAGGAAAATTGGTAAGATTAATTTCTCAATAGTAGATTGAATAAAAACTAATATTTATCATAAATTTCAAATGTAGTCTTAAAATAACATTTATAAATTCTAATATTCATGTGAAATAGTTGACATAAAAACTCCAATATAGCAGGAGGGCACGTCTTCCTCTCCCTAGGATGCATCTTAGAAGTTGGTACACATTAACTATACAAAAGATGGGTATAACTTAGGAATCTCCAATAAAATGAGACATCCTAGATACATTTTTAGACATATCAATTTTTTAAAAGACCTAAAATTTATAGTGTTTCTCTTAAAACCTAGAGTTAAAAAATGAAATACCATACAATTTAATTTAAATTATTAAAAAAATAGAATAAACACAAAAAATAGATGAAATGACTAGTAGAAATTTGAAAGGTGCATTCATAGGTAGTAAGAGGTAGATCACTTGAAGGTTTATAGAGCCAAATTGCAATTAATATATTTGAGGAAATTTTTGATCTATTCTTCTATTTATTTTTATTATTTTTCTAAGTTTCATTCTCATGTTTGGATGATTTGTGTTTTTTCTAGGCTCCTATGATCCTATGAAGGTTTGCCTCCCTCCCATGAATAATTTGTTTAGATTTTTTTAGAGTTTAGTATTATGGTTTAATATTTATTTTTAGTATTAAGAGCTATAGTTCTATAATCCTTTCTATAAGTTGATTTTGTAGAACAATGTTAAAGTTCTTACTTTACCAACTCAAACTTCCTATCAATAGAATGCATTTCCACCATATATGTTTGGAAATTTAAACAACTTCATTCTCTCAAGCCATTGAAAAATAAATAAAATCAAATATAAAAAATCATATTTTTTAGTTTTAAGTTTTAGTTCTTAATTTTAGCTTTTAAATTATATAATTTTTATTTTTTAAAGTTTGAATTATTTAAAATATTTTTTTTGAATTACATTATATTTATATATATATATATATATATATATATATATATATTTCTTAGGATTTCAAGTGGGGAAAAGAGAGCTTGCACATGTAGCTACTTTGGAGAGCTCAAAGATGTAAGGCCTGCCTATATTTAGCTCTTGTCTTATCATGATTATTGTTTATTTGATATATTATATTTTTAAGATCTAAAAATTAGATGGTTGACCTATGGTAGCATTCATATTAATTTATGCATAATTACAAACTTGTTATCATATTTATGCTAACTTTATTTGAATTTGACACAAATTTATAATTTGTTTCTTCAATAGATATTATGACGTGTTAAGTCAATTTTTAGACTAAGGAATTACCATGTTAAATGTAATTAAATTTATAGGAAACCATTGATGTTCTAATTAGATGGTTAATTAAGACTGATAATATTCAAAATGTCATAATGAGGTTTAGAACATTATGATGGATTACTACCACCTATTTCTTTGGCTATGATTTTTTTTTTAGATTCGATGTGGGAAATAAAGAGTGAAGGTCCTACAAGTACAATGGTTGATCAAGTGGCATGTGGAGAAGTAGCTCATGAATTTACCTAATAACCATCTTATTTCATCTATGGAAACAATGAAATCATCCTTATCACCATGGGTATGGAAGACCCAATGGCATTTGTAAGTACTTAAGTGAATTTTTGCATTGTGATATTTAATATTCTTGTTTGTGTTGTCACACTTATAGATATGTCAAAGTTTAGGGTTGTTTGATAAGATTTACTTTTTGGAATTATTTATTTAGCTTGATATTTTAGAATCTTAATTATTACTTTTTGCATGAAATTTATTTATTTATCTAATTTAAACATTTATTCAATATCTACCTAATGTGAAATTGTGATAGTTATAAACCGAAAAAAGTTAAATTTTATGGATTTTTTTATTGCAATTTTAAATCCTTGGCATTGCTTTGAAATTTATCCTTTTTTTTATATTTCTATTTCACAATAGAATTTTCTAACTTTTATTTAATAAAATAAAATATTTCCTAATTAATATTGATTTAGACTTTTAAAATGAATTTTTTTATTGCTATTTCAATTATTTTCTAACATAAAATTTTAATATATATTTTTTGGATACATTAATTTGGAACTAAGGGGGGGAAACCCATAATACATCACTTTCAAAATTTACAGTTTTGATCAAAATTACAAAAATAGAGGCCAAAAAAAGTCAAAAATGCCTAATGACACTCTGTTTAAGGGGTACCTATGCCTCTACGTCCTCGTCTAGGTGATCTCCCAACACAACCTCCCCTTATGGTAGGGGAGAGACAACACCACTAGTTCTACCATCATTTGGTAGGCTCTAGTCAATTCTTTCAGTAGTGCAACATAACCCACCACCTATTGCACTTGCACCTCTTAGTCTTCCCCATCACTCCATACTATGAAATGGATTAATAGGTCATTGTATTTTAAAGTGAGTTGTGACCATACCAATGGTAACTTTAAAAAACTCCCCTCAGAAAAAGATATAAAATCTTGGCAATTCTTTCATTTAAAAAAATATATGTATTAATTTCTCTTGGTGAATCTTTCCTTTTTCTTGAAAAAATATTAATTTTATTAGTTTTTTTTATATTACTAAAATTTTGTAGAAAATATTAGAAAATGTTGAAAAAATAAGAAAATGCATTAATTATGATGGTGAATCCTTACAATATAAAAATTAATTCTTATGGAAAAGTAGGAGCCCAAGGGTGGAAATTATTGATGGGTTTAAGGAGTAGACTATAATATTTACTTGTCATAATTGATTTAAAATATAATCTAATGGACCTTGTATTTTGTGAGGTAAAATGTACCCATGATCTGTAATGCTCATGGGATCTAAAATTTATTTTGGATTGTTTATCTAATGAACCTCGTTTTATTCTATGAGGTAAAATGTATCGATGATCTAAAATTCACATGGGGCCCAAAATTGCTTTTGGATCATTGATATTAGAAGATGAACAATCTAAAAGTGAATTTAGGCCATTAGATTATATTATATATAAATGGAGAAGATCAACAATCTAAAAGTGAATTTGGCCCATTATATTATATTATAAATAAATGGAGAAGATCAAAAATCTAAAAGTGAATTTGGGCCATTAGATTATATTATAAATCAATGGTAAAAACTAAATATTGGAAAAATGGACCTAAAGAAACTAATAATTATGATATACCATTGTCGAATTATAATAGGTTTTGACTATAGCTTATAAAATTTAGGCGAATATATGATCTAATCATGTATCAAATATTGTGGAAAATTTTAGAGTTAATTTTTTTAATAAAATAAACTATTTGGCGATATAAATAAGACTATATATTTTCATTGGTGTCAAAGTGAACAACTATATCTCTGATCAACCTTGCTGGAAGCCTCTTATGTCTACCTCCCCGAAAGGAATTACTACTTGTACTGCTCTTCAACATAAACTGGATAGGTGGCCATTAATGGATAATGGAAAAGATAGTATGGTCTAGAGGTTTAATGTTTGTGGTGACATGTCAGCCAGTGGTGCCTACTCTATGTATTTCAGTGATGGTATGGTTTCAAGAACTGCTAAGCGGATCTAGAATAACCTTAGTCTTCCTAAGGCTAATGCCTTCCTTTGGATTGTGTGGAAGTGCAAAGCTCTCACTTGGGATAGATTGTATATTTTGGGGCATGTTGGGACCTCTAGGTGTGTGCTATGCTTAACTAATTGTGAGTGCAATGATCACCTATTCATTGTCTTTCCCTTTTCATCTCAAATTCGGTCTAATTTTTTGCAATGTTGGGGTCTTGCTTGGGTTACTCTGAGGGACATGCCGATGTTACTCGATAGTTATCTTTTGAAGATTTAAATCCTCGATTCATTGTTTATTTGGTAAATTTCCCCTGCAATTATCATTTTAAATATTTGTCTTGAGAGGAACAAAAGAGTGTTCCAAGATAAAGCGAAGGTGGTGGAGAGGGTTTGGGATATCATTGAAAGCTCGATTACAAAATTGGGGGAGGTGCATAGGGATGAGTTTAAGATCATGTTTAATGATGAGCTCCCCTAGGCTAATGATTGGCCCAAATTTAGATGGTTGGGCATTGGTAGTGATTTCAGGACGTAGAAAGAGGCTCGTCCTAGTTGGGTGGCTCTGGAGGCTATTTGGGTCAAACTCAATTTCGATGGGGCTACTAAAGGTAACCCCAGGGGAATTTGATAGTGGTGGGGTATTCAAAGTTTTGAGAGGTCAACTAATTGGTCTCTTTGATATTGATGGTGGTGTTGCTTCCAAAAATATGGCTGAGGCTCTGGCTTTGTTAAAGGGGATGTCTCTAGCTAAGTGTAAAAGGTGGAGGAGGTTGTGGGTTGAAGGTGACTCCAAAGTGTTGATCAATTCTATTCAAGGTAATGGTTTGAAAGATTTAAAACTTGGTGTGATTCTTGAGGCTATTCTTTCTACTAAGAATGAGTTTGAAGAGCTAAGGTTTTCTCACATTAAGTGATATGACAGTTGTGTGGTTGATTAGGCTATGAATTACAATGCCAACCTCATTCAAAAAACATGAGAGTCTCATATGGTTTGGTGGTCTTCTTTCCCTTATGAGATCTTCAAAATTTTACAGGATGACATCAAGTCTCACCCACCTTATTTATAGCTTGGCCTTGGGAAGCCTGGTAGATGTTGGTTTGTTTCCTATTGTGGTTTATGGTCTTACCTAGTTTCTTGTTCATTTCTTTAGCATTTTGTGATCTATTTTTGTGCCATTTTTTTAGTATTTGGTTCAAATTTAGTATTTTTGGATGAGCTTAGCTCTTGCTTCTCCTTGGATCTGACCAATTTTTGGTTCCTACATCCTACAACGAGGTCTTTATAACAAAAAATACTATAATATTTTTTTGTAAAAATATGGTGATTCAAGTTACATTACAACTCAAACTATTAGCCAATTTTGGATTCCCAAATTTCAACTATTAGCCAATTAGTGTATAATAGCCACTAAAAATCATTAGGTCATACCCCAGCTATGGGCCTCAGTCCCCAACCAACCACAACCCATGCCAAATATTTGTCCATACCCTCTCTCCATCATGCCAAGTCACTAGCCAAGTCTCATCAACCATTTTACCATCTTTGTGTCCTCTTGCACCTGGAGAATCCATTCCATGAACATGGACACAATATCATTATTTACTCAATTTAGTGATAATTTGAGGCCAAAAATTGAAATCACAAAATGGATTTGATTGCATCCACTGTATTTGAGTCCATGACATTAAACACCTTATATGGCCTCTAATTAGTTACTCTTCCTCTTAATGTCATCTACCTTTCTTTGGCATATAAAATGATAGTAGTATCCATTTCTTTAGTTTCCATATTACCTTGTCTTATAGGCTCTTAAAGTCATTTTCTCACAAACCTCTCTCCTTCATTTACTCTTCTCTATCAATGGCATAAATGGATCCCATTCTAACAATACCTTTTGCACTAATCTTAGCACATTATATTTTAGTCCAATCTCCATATATACCCTCATCATAGTTATTTGTCATGTCAATTATGATGTTGGATAATCAATTTTCCTCCTCATTACCTTCTTGATATATGTGTGTCAACTTGAAGTCCTCCAATTGTCTAAGGCTCTCCCATATTCTAGGAATGAATTTTTTAATCTTCCAATTCAGATTCTCTCTTTTAAAATTGACGTTAATTATATTCATCAAATTTCCTTCCAAGTGAATCCTTTTGAAACCTACTTCTCGACACAAATATATCCCTATCAATTCTTGCACTTGTATTTCACCTTCATTATTCATTCCCACTATCAATTTTCTCACCTCTTATGCAAGTATTTTTCTTGTTTGATATCTTAAAATTTATCCTACTCTAGAGGGCCTTGGGTTTCCCTTGGAATCACCATCAAACTTCACTTTCACCTAGATCCTTCATCTAGTGGTTGCCACTTCACATCAAATCTAGGAATGGTAGTATGATTATCCTGATAGTTCCCATAAAGGGGAGGGGTGATGAGACCAATCCATTTTTTCTTAATTTGTTCATCTCATGGGGTGAAATCAATATTTTTTATGCTTTGTCTCATTGTTGGATTATTTAAAAATGAAAAAATGAAAAAATCAATTTTACTAATGAGGTCATCCATCCATCTTTCCTTTTCCTAAAATAATCTTCTATTCCTCTTTCTAGATATCCCATATTATGATTGAAGGTGTCACCTTCCATATAATTGTGAAAATTGATATCTTCTTTGTGCTCATCCATCCATTGAACATGTCCACTAATGTGTTTGGTCTTGGTGCCTACCACTCTAGCTTACTCATCATCCATGACTAGCAACTACTAGCCATCATAAACTTATTCACCATATCTTCTTCCTTTCTACATATAATGCATCTCTGAGGGCCAGTTATCAATCCTCTGCAATCTATCCTTGGTAAGGATATTATTCTAAAAAGCCATCCTAGTGAAGAATTCAGCCTTTGGAAGGAAATCTTTCCCCCAACATACTTTTATCTAGGCCAATATTCTTTATTGTTGTCTCCTCAATCCCATATACTATCCTTAAATATATATCCCAATCTTTGTTGTGTGCCATTTTATTTCATCCTCTTCTTCCCCAATGTGCACCCTATGATCCTTAAGGACAGTTTCCAACATTATTTTTTGTTCTTTAGGTATATCTAAGTGTTGGAAGGACTTCCAGTTCCATGTATCAATTCCATCCTTTAGCACAGGTTCACCATAATCTATCACTTTGCTTCCCCATTCATGCAAGAGTTTTCTTTTATTATTCTCTAATCCCCTCATCTCTTCTATCGACTGAAACCTATCTTAGGAATCTTCCCAGAATCTAGCATGTTACCCCCTCTAATTTCCTATGTGAGGTGATTAGTTACCAATCCCCTCCAAGATATTACTGGGTGAGCAGGATAATTATGGGCCAAAAAGTGGCGATATGTAAGTGATATGATGACCCATGTGGCTAACGACTTTTTTTTTAACCAAAATTGATGAAAGGAAAAGGGTTTCTAAAGGATATTCTCATCTTTCCACCAATATAAATTATGCTTTACTTTGAATTTAATAAATAATTATTATTCATTTTTATTTGAATTATGACTAAAGTCCTAATTGATAGGCTGATTGAAAAACATCTATAGCTTTCAAACGGTATCACATTTTTTGAATCTAAAACATTCATCACATTCTATGCTTTGCATACTATAGGATTAAAAAAAAAAAAAAAATTAATGAAGTTTTGACCAAGTTAAGGTGGTCAGACATACGAGTTTTTATATTTTTTAAAAGTTGTAATAAAAAA
This sequence comes from Sequoiadendron giganteum, assembly GCA_007115665.2. Lineage (NCBI taxonomy): Eukaryota > Viridiplantae > Streptophyta > Pinopsida > Cupressales > Cupressaceae > Sequoiadendron > Sequoiadendron giganteum. Next base: position 581,916,062 of record CM021108.1, on the reverse strand, counting down.
TTCATAATTAACTATTTACATGGAAAAAAATTACAAAAAGATATGCATCATCAAGACATGAGTCCTGTACTTATATCTAAAATCTTATAAAAAATAATTATCATTTTACTGTGGTTAGGGTGGTCAGACAAACACCTACTTCTTTTTTTTCTCTGAAATTTAAGTACTATTGCATTAAAATTTCAAATTTGCACCAAAAAGATTTTTAAACAAAATAAACCTAGTAGTTTAGAAACTACATTCAATTTTCTACAGATTCTATTCTTACATATTTTTGAAATAATATAGATAACTTGTTCAAATTTTTACGTCAAGTTGCCTAACTCTAATTTTATGAATTTTCGCCAGTTAAGGGCCTGTTTTTTCCATGATGATCCTGCACATACCCTAGCAAATTCTAAATCATCAAGCTTGTAGAGGGATTTTGTATCATTAAGATTCTTTATTGGTTATTAGAGTCTAGGTACTTTTTCTATATAAATTTAATTCATTTTTGGTCTAATTTATGATACATATTCCATACTAATTTTCCACCAAAATCAACATTAATTATAGGCCACTTTCTCAAGCCAAATCCTCCTACCTCCTTTGGCTTGAAAATCTTATCTCAGGCCACTAAGGGTATTATTTTTCTCAATGTTTCCATTCCAAAAAAAATATCATCCAATTGTAGAGAAGGGGGATTCGCTACTCACGAGTTCTATTCATTCAGAGAGCCTCAAGGAACAACGTGAAAATTCTGATATCAGAAATAGCAGGTCATAGAGGTTTTTTGGAAAAACTGAAAAGATCTTGGCCAAGGGATGATAACACAGAATACAGATGACAGCACGATACACTGGAGTCCCAAAGGAATGCTAGCATCTCATACGGACCAAAAAGTGAGTTTATCATAAAAACGATAGAGTGACTACTTCTGATCTAATTGCTAAGAAATCTTGGAACATGAGAAAATAACCTAGAATGTAATAGAACTAAAATAAAGTGAAGTAGAAATGATAAAGATAAGAAGAAGAAAGAAAGAAAATTCTCACAACCACACAAGTGATGAAGCCTCCAACATGTGAATGTCTTCAATACCTACATGTGTAATATCTGGAGAAATTGTTGGGGTTGTATAGGGTTTTACCTCAATCAAACCCCCATTTCTGTGTTCCCACCTCCACAAACAACTAGATAGAAAGAGAGAGTGAAACCAAAATGGAAAAATCATGTGGTGAAAGAAAAACCTGCTTCAGGAGTAGGACCCACACCACCAAGTATGAGTGATAAAATCAAACCCCGCTCAAGGAGGAGAACCTGTATCACAAAATAGGTGATAAAAGAAATCCTCGCTTGCAGAGAAAAAACCGTATCATGAAGTAAGTATGAAAATGATAGTGGATATGGAATCCCAAGATGATCACAAGCACAAGGCAAGGGAGGTATCACATGCAAAAGCCAATGATTGCAAGGAGTGCTGCCAAGAGAACTTGAATATTCTGTTGTAGCAAGGTGTATGGAGTTGTGCAAACAAGATAGCAAGAGAGGAATGTAAGAGCCAAGGCTAGAATGAAGCTAGAAAGTAGAAGAGGAGCTAGGAGAACTTAGAAGAAGTAATGGAATTAAGAAGATAACATTTAAGAAAGGAAAAGAAGCTTATCGAGCTATTTTAGGGCATCCTCGGATGTTACCATCGACAAAATGATGTGACAAGTGGAAAACATGCTTGAAGGCATCGCAGGATGCTAGCACGGTGTGCGAACATCCACGCGACATGCTAGTGTCCAGAAACATCACGCTACAAAATGACGCAAACGAGAAAAACACAAATTTTGATGCAAATTTGACGCACAAGGGTAGCTATTGAAAATAGGTGCTAGAGCATCTTGAGAAGGGAAAAAGGCTGATGTAGGGGCTAAAATGCGCCTACACAAGTGCTAAGGGAGTGGAAACTAATGCAGGAACAAGAATGTATGTGACATTGCAAGGAGTGCAATTTTACAACCATACACCAATGTTTAATTTGGGTAAAAAAAATTTGTGGGAGCCTCATACACAACATGACATAAATTAGGATAATTGAAATGACTAATTTGAGCATTATTATTCTTCTTGCTACTATGAGCCACTTGCCTCTCCATGCTTCCAAATTTTTGTTATAATTTTGTAATATGATATCCCAAAGGTGATGTTTACTTGCTCCCCTAAAGAGTGGGAGACCCAAAAACTACCTAAGGAGCACTCCCCTTCTAAGGGTTATAATTATAGCCACTTCTCTTTGTCTTCTCGGATCTATATTAAAGAAATAAAATTTTGTTTCCTCTAGTTCACACTTTGTCCCAATGCTCAATAATATTTGTCCATCAAGTTCCTTATTCCACTTGCTTCTCTTTTGTTGGCCACTCAAAATAGCATTGTATCATCTACAAATTGAGTATGGGTTATAGGTTCCATATTAGGTTCTATCTTAATGCCTTTCAATTTTCCCCATAATATTTCTAATTCTATACTTCTCTTGAGTACTTCCACCATGATAATAAATATAAAGGGGGATAGGGAGTCCCCTTGCCTCTAACCCTTGCATCACTTTGAATAAGACATGAGGAGTCCCATTAACCAAGACTAAGAATCTTGAACCCTTAATGCAACCTTTTATCCATTCAATCCATCCTTGACTAAAGCCAAACCTTGCTAGAACCTCCACCAAAAATTCCCTGATGACTTAATCATATGCCTTTCATATGTCTAGTTTTATTAAAATTTGATCCACCTTTTCCTTCCAAACTATGTGAATAGCTTCATGTGCTAAATAAGGGCTTCCATGATTGCCCTTCTTGGTACAAACCCACTTTGATAAGATTCCAAGATATCAGTTGACAAAATCAACTTGATCCTATTTTCATCACCTTTGTGATTACTTTGTAAACTATGTTGCGCAAGGATATAGGTTTGTAGCCTTCTAATGCTTCCACTTTCTCTTTTTTTTTTAAATCAACACAATGAAAGTGTTGTTAAGGTCACCCAACATGACTTGTTTCTTCCTTGATTCCTCAATCGATCTAACCATGCCCTACTTAACTATATTTCAAAATGTTTGGTAAAATCTCATTAGAAAGCCATCTAAGATCATATCCTTATCAGGACTCATTTGGAACACTATTACACTAACTTCCTCTTTCATCATTGATCTCATAAGCACCTTAGTTTTTCTTTCATTTATCATATCCAAATATATTGTTCAATGTTTGTTGTTTTCTTTGGTCCTGCAAGGTGTTTTCTTTCAATAGATGGTTATTAAAATATACTATTGCCAATTCCTCAATCTTCTTGGGGTCATGTATACTTCTGCCTTCTTCATTTTTTATTTTTTAAATCTTGTTAGCACTTATTTTTACTCTGGTTGTTATGTGATTTATTTATTTATTATCATATCCTTCTTTCATTCAACATTCCCTAGACTTATACCTCCAAAATACTTCCTTTCTTAAGATATCGTCATATGTCACCCTTAGAGTCTTTTCTTTCTCATATATACATGTATCCATGTCTTTCTTAATAACAATTTCATTCACGTTATTCAGCTTCTTCTCCACCCTAAGTTTTTCCTCAAATATATTTAAAAGAAAGTATGATTCTAGTATTTTAGTTGCCCCTTTATATGCACTAATTTTCTCTCCAGCTAACATAGTTGGAATCCCCCACTTTTGGTGCTCCTCTTCGCTAATCCTCCATTCTTCCTCTTATATTTTCATCCCTAAGACACATGCTTGAAAATTTAAATGAGCATATTTTGGGTGAGTTGTCTTGCATAACACTTTACAGAATAGGAAAATGATCTAAACTTGTTAGAGGAAAAATGGAAGCTTCATATGTGCATTTCAAATCCTCCCACTCATCCATTATAAAGAATATATCTAGCTTCTCTATAATTCTAGTAAAACCTATTCTTCTATTGGTCCATGTGAAGGTGTCATTCTTTAGATTGATCTCCTTTAAGTGACACTCATTCACAAAGTTCTAAAAATATAATTGCATTTGTGATACCTACAATGAAACCCCAATCTTCTTAGTACTATTCATTGTGGCATTAAAGTATCCTCGCACCACAACATTTTCTTCTCTAAGTGTTTGGAGAATAATAGAAATTTAGTTCCACACACCCCTTTTTTATACTATCCTCATGGAACCATAAACATTAAGGAGAAAAACTTTGAGCCTCACACTGTTTAAGCTAGCCTTGACCGGTTGCTGATTTGTGAGCGCGATACAATTCTTTCAGCATTAAGAGGCTATAGACATCATTTAAATGTACTTAATTACATTTATTTAATGAATGTATTTACAATGTATTATCAAATGGTGAAATTTTAGGATTAAGGTGTCATCAACCTTGTAAATCCTTACAATTTATTGTTCCAACATACTTGTCTAGGTGTCTTTAGGTTCTTAGGGTGTAACTGTCTAATAATTTTTCACCTATAATTTATAAATGCAGTTATAAGAGATGAAGGGGTTTATTGATAGAAAAATTAATTTAGTGTAACTAACATTAATTAAATCCTCAATTGAAGGGACTCAAGAAGGAGTTTCCATTAGTGTTCATGAAGGAAAGTCTTTGTTTTGGATGGAAGTAATTTTGGGTGTCATGCTTGATGTCTCTTCTATTCTTGAGAAAGAACCCAAGGCATGTGGAATTTAGTTTTGAAATCCCTCTTCCTATAGGTAACCAATTTTTTGTTTTCCGAGCCTCCAATAACTCTATAAATTGAAGGGACTCAAGAAGGAGTTTCCATTAGTGTTCATGAAGGAAACTCTTTGTTTTGGATGGAAGTAATTTTGGGTGTCATGCTTGATGTCTCTTCTATTCTTGAGAAAGAACCCAAGGCATGTGGAATTTAGTTTTGAAATCCCTCTTCCTATAGGTAACCAATTTTTTGTTTTTTTAGCCTCCAATAACTCTATAAATTGGACCATTGGGATGAAGATTTCATATCAAATATTGAGTTTACATAGGTTCATAAGAGTTATCGAGTTGAAGATGAAGGATCAATAAAGACTATTATATTGTAATATTTATTTTGAAGATAATACATACTTGGCCTCTCTTCTTAGTGGATTTTTTTCCGAGGTTTTCTCCACCTTAAATTTTATTCTAATATAAATTCATATGGTTTGTTATTTTCTTTTATTTTTGATTTATTTCATTAAACTCCATATAGATTTTAACAACTAGGGTTGAAGGAGTTTTCATGAATAAAAGATCTTATTATCATATTTATAGAATTGATTGCCAAATTTTCATCTAGTAGTTGTTTATCTTTTATTTCAAACAACAAATGCAATGAATCCTAACCCAATAGGAAATAATTATTGCTACACTTTCACTACATTGGCATATAGTGCTAATAAATTAGTTATGGAAGAATATTTTTCTCTTATAAAATTTATTGTTATCAAATAAATTACCTTAAAATAAACCTAAATGGAAATAGTTTCATCTTGATTATGAGGAGCCTTAAAACTAGTGTATAATTTATAAAATCTCATATTAAGTATTGCTATTAAAGGATTTATGTCTCATCTTCTCATAGTGGCAAATTGACGTTACAAATTAACAATTGGATCACTACAAGTAAAATATATAATAAATAATGTATCATTAGGTAGGCATTTTTAGCAGTATGTGTCCAATTGGCCATTTTTGTCAGGCAAGGCCATTATCCAGTCACTCTCTTATGTTCGTACTATTGTAAACTTGTGCTTTTTCGGAAATTAATATAGGGTGCTGCCCCTCTGTAGCGGTTTAACTAGAAAATATATATATATATATAATAAATAAAATTATCCCTATACCCAATTTAGGATGGAATTGATAGGTAAGTACCAGCTATAATTTTTAGGACCTAATTTGAAGGGGAATAACCTACAAACTAAAAATTCATACTAGATTTTTACTCTACTGGCAGCATCTTCCAAAGGATAAATATGCTCTTCAATAATATTCCCTTCCTCAAATATGAATCTAAGACAAAATGACTCAATATTCTAAGGAATTCCATGCAAAGGGGGTTGTAGAGTAAGGGGAGAATTTCCTTATGGAAAGAAAGCCATCAGTTCATTTGGTGGAATATTAGGATATGTAGTGATGAATTGTGTATGAGAACAATAGACTAAGGTTTAGTCAACCTTAGATCTAGTTCTTCCCTTGTTGGTCTATACTATTTTATATTATAGAAGCAACAATGACTCAAAATTCTAGCTAGTGGACTTATGTTTGGTGATAATGTTTCTCTTTTCCCACTTGAAACGCCTTAAGGTATGTAACTCTCTAATATTCAATTATAGCTAACCAACAAAAATATCTCTTCAATCCCTCCTAGTGCCACTTCTATTAATTGGGGCTTTGAAAAATCTTGTGTGTAGGCAGGTAAAGTCACAAGATTACCCTATCTCTCTTGAAAAATAATTGATCTCTAGATGAAATAAAACTACTCCAAGGTCTATGTCACTAGGTCATGCAAATGAAGGAAAAATAAGTGATTTATATAGTTTTCTCTAATTAATAGTAGTCTTTGAGATCTGATCAAGTACTACTATAATAAACTAAAAACCCTATGGCTAGTAATCTAGAAATAGACATCTAGCTTATAATATATAAACAAATAAACTATAATAAAATCGCTAATTCATGAAAAAAAACATTAGCATTAAGATCCAAAAATAAAATCAATCTACTATATGTTGGGCGTTATAATTTAGTTTTTCAACACAAGCACCCAATCACTGGTTTAAACTTTAAATTTATTTATATTTATTTTTTCTTTATTTAAAAAAATATAAAATAGGTTAGGGTTAGGAAAAATAAAATAGAAATGGATCTATTTTGTAGCACCACCAATTAATAAATTCACTAAGAGGAAATGAAAACTAATTTTTCTTGATCAATATTACACAAGATAATTAATGTAGAGTAGTGTAATAATCTATATATTAAACCTTAAGAATAAAAGAAAATATGTAAAATTAATATATTACACATGCAAATTCCACACATCACCTCCAAAAACAAAATATTGATAGAGGTGTGTGCCAGAAGTTGAGTCCACTTTTTTGTACAAAAGTGGAAGTGTTTTCCTTGGTTTTCAAAATTTGTCACATTTGACCTAAAAATTTGAACCACTTAAAGATTAATTTAAAAAATAAAAAATCAATAATATGTAATGTAGTACTTATAATCTAGTTTCCAAATATGTAATTTGTTTGAACACCTAGATAAGACAAATTGATTTTCAATAGGCATGACTAAAAACCACTATTTAAAATTCACTTGTTTTTACCATACCATTCATGTGCACATCAACCATATTTTGACCTAAATAATTGTATTTTTATGAATCCTTTTGGGAAAAGATCTGTAACATTGAAGATTGTGCAAATTTTTTATTGGTTTTAATTGTTGTTTTGAAAATCCCGTGTGTACGTCATGCATAAGATGACATTTTTTTTTATTTTTTTTCAAATTGAATATAATTGTCTAAAGATTGTGCACGTATAATTTATTTTAAAAAAAATTATTTTAATAAAAAGTTAGTAAAATAATAAGAAAACCTAATATTTCAAGTTTATGGACCAATTTCATCAAAAAATATTTGAAAATTAGAAAAAATAATCCAATTGTAAAAAAATTACATATTTGGATTCTACACAATCTCATCTATAATGGGCTTTAATTTCGTCAAAAAATTATGCAAAAAATGTCTTTACACATGCCCAAAGTCACTCTTTTCTACTATCACTAATATGACCTTCAAGTTGCAGGTCAAAGCAAGTACAAAGCTAAGGGTCAGCTCCCCAAGCCTTTTTTCGACCTGAAAACCATAGCAAAAACCAAGTCAAAAATTGATTTTTAAAAAACATGAGATCCAATTGAGTTTTTTTTTAATTTAAAGCCTTTATGAAACACGATCCCGTTTATAGAATGAGTACCCATTTCTACAAAACGGGATCTTGATTGTACAAAGTGGGATCCTGTTTGTACAAAATAGGATCTCATTTCCAAAAAATGGGATCTCACTTTTGGCTCTGGGTCCTGAAGCAAAACGAGATCCCATTTTCTAAATAATGGTATATTGTTTTGGTTTGCTAGATTTCAGGTTTTTCGCTAAGACCGGAACTTCCACGAGAAGTGGACTCATCTTCTTGCTTTTACACATAGCATATTTTCATGTAACAAGCCTTGAACTTCCATCCAAGTCTCATTGAATTTCAAAATAAGTATTGTAACATAATCTAGTTTAAAAATTGGAGCTTCTAACTTTTTTCATACTTCTAATTGATATTTTCTAGGTATCTATTTTCCAAAATTTTGATCTATATCCAAAATTTTGACCCAATTTGATATTTTGCAATATTTTTTAAACTTACATAAATATCCAAACCAAGCACTCAAAATCCAATTACCTTGAACTAGCTAGCCTAGATCTTAAATTAATCTATTGGTCACTTACAAATTTATTTAATTCATTGCTCCAAAATTAAATTGTATGACTTTATTTATTTTATGGGTACAAAATAATTAAAAATAAATTCACTCTCAAATTATAGAGTTGTTTATTACAAATATTTAACAAATACATAATAATAAGAAATTATAGTTGAGTTCCCAATTCATCACTATCTTATTTTTTTGGGTCTAATTTCCCTATTGTGGTAGCTCCAAGAAGTGCACCTTAAAGTTTTCCAATGTTTCTAAGGCTAAAGTCAAATTGGAGGTCCCAAAATATTGAAAACCCCATGTATACATATGTATATACATATAATCTCTTGAATTTTCGTTCAACCCTATGATTGACTTGACTTACTTGTTGTGAACTTGAAAAATTTATTACTTAAAATATTTAAAATTTGTGTTTTTGGATCTACCAAAAGTATTTTTAGATTATAAAAATATATATGTAATGTAAGAAAATTTGTTGAATGTATAAGTATTTTAAACTTTTTAAAAATATAACAAAAAGTATTCTAATTGAAACTATTTTATACTAACATTTTGAAAAGATGCCTTTATTTATGTCTAGAACTTGAAATGTTTTGGCAATAAAATTTAACTAAAATGTTGGCTTCCCCATAGTCACCATGGTGATCTAGTTGAATGTATTTCAACCATAACACTTTTGGTCAAAATGTCTTAATTGACACAAACTAAATGATATAGCTTTGAACTTCCACCTAGCTCTTAAAATATACACTAATAGCAAGGGTAACTTTATTGATGTGTTTTCTCAAATCTTGATGTAAAAAAATAGAAGGGGGTGAGATTTTTGAATGAAGGAAGGTAAATTAGGTGAGATAAAGATACAAGATTTTTTTTTTTGGAATTTATCAAGACACATGCTAATTATTTATGGTACTTATGAAGGGCTTGCAAATAGATTTATTTAGTCTTAAGTGAATGTAATGATGACTATGTTTGTACTTCATAAAGGAATATAGATTTGATTCAAAAGGAGGGATATGGTATGTACACCTTGTACATCATTATATAAAACAAATGGGAAAGGAATATATTTGTGGACATCCACCAAGAGGGTCTCATACATGAAATTAGTGGCTTAACTTTAATTGATAATAAAAACAACCTTCACTTTTCTTTAAGCCATTTTAAAATATATATTTTAATATTTCCAGCTCCATAAGGCTAATTGATACTATATAAATGATTGCAAAATGATAGAGATGATTTTCTTAATATTCATAAATAGATGTGAAAATGGTGAAATTTTTTATATATTTTTTCTTATAATTTATTGTAAATACATAAGATTAATTTACTTTGAAAAAAATAAAAAAATTGTGATATATTTCGTTTTCATGATTCATTATTTAAATTCATTGAATAACTTTTATTTAGAAATAAATGTGAAAATAATCAAAATATATATTCAAAACATATGGGAATATAGATAAATAAGGCTATCAAAAAACATTTTTATAAAAATAATACTTAAAAATCAAATTTGGAAAAACAAATCGAAATTAAAGTATTATTTAAAATTTATGAATAAAAATTATTTCCATCAAAAACTGTGTTTGAAACTTGGTTAGCTAATAGGCTACATATAGTGTGAGATTCGAGCTTGCAACAAGTATCGCCCTTGCAAACCATTGTTGAGTCAAGCTACATATAGAGTCTGAAACAAGTCTCACGCCTGCAAACCACTATTGAGTCATTGTAAAACAAGTTTTAGCTGCCATTTAATGGTAAAATAGTTTCCTTTAATGGTAAACTAGCTACCATTTAATGGTAAAAGTCTCTAAATCTCACTTATCACGTAAAAGTCAAATAAATATTATTTTTTTCACCTAGATGGGAACATTTTATTTCCATTTGCAATATTTTTTGTCAATTTGATGATAACATTCTTTTTCATTTGCATTGCTTTATGTTTTAAATAGATATGCAAGTATTTCAAAATCAGATAATACTTAATTTCTCTAAGGAAAAAATCTAGATTTGTCTAAATTTATTTTATTTCATTACTTAGCACTTATTATTAATTGTTTAATCTAGTCACATACAAGTAGAATTTGTGGCACATGACATCCATACATACCCATTCACAAATACATACTCTATGACATATTAACATACATATAGTTTTCTATCAACGTAATCCTTGAACCTCCTTTAGATGCAAGTGCTAGTTTATTAGTTTTGTATAGTAATAATAGTCTATTACGTATATATTTTTTGCGAAATAGGTTGTGGTTATGATAGTATGATTCTTTAGCTACCCTTTAGGTAGGTGCTTTGAAATTTTGTGTATGTTTGATGGATAGCTTGTTGGTCGAACGATTTTGTAGATAATATTAATTGTTTATGAATATGACCTTAGTGTGTGTTTTGCTAACATTTGGATAGATACAACCATTTTTTGGTTTCTAGACCTACCATCTTTATTTATGAATAAGAGTTATTTTTCGTTGTGTCAAATATCAAGATTAAATTGTGTAGTTTTAAAATCAAACTCATGGATCCAAAATTTAAAAAAACTTATGAATAAAAATACTATAAATTCAATTCTTAGACATATTCCAATAAACAATAATAAAACATTTGAAGTCTAAAATACTTAGGTTAATGAGAAAAATAAAAAATTGAAGGGCAGATACATTTAAATTTTCCATAACTGTCATCCATCCAAACACTGGCCGTCGCATGCAAAGACACTTTGTAGTTCGAACAAAGAAGCACGAGAGACCTATCTGTCACACGGCCGTCAAATTTAAGGTACGCTCCCACGAATGTAAGCCACCATCAATGATTAACGTTGGAATTCCCTGGTGGAATGATTAAAGTGTCGCCCTAATTTTCTCTGTTTCAACGCAGCAGGGTAAAAACCTACTTTTGGCGCACATAAAATCTGTGGGATTCTCTTTTTGCGCAAAACCTCTGATTTTATAAAGCTCTGCTTCATTGAATTTGAGCACTCCTACAATCTGGCAGATCCCCCAACACAATCTGGTAGGGACCGTGGAAGCGTCCATGTGACCAGGCTTTTATCTGACACGGGGAAAAAGCTTCGCGGGGGCCACACTTCCACTTGACAGGTGACAAAACAATGTGCTTCATTTTGAAATCAAACACCCACTTTCACGAATTCAAATCTCAATGCCATACGACTCTTCCGCATTGCCGGTTGCTCAGAACACAGAAAAATGTGTGATTTGGATCTTGTTTTATTATTAATATAAACTGTACGGGTTCACTTAATTTTATTGAGCCGAGATTCATTAGCAGATACGGCGGTGCTTAGATTAATGACTTGTGATATTTGACCAGCGCTCTTGTACGTGGTTCACTGCATCTCGCACAAGTAGCCGTGGGAGATGGGAGGATTATTACATATTATTTGCAGTAATTGGAGTCTAATTGGAAACAGGCTGGACGACCAAATTTTTTTTCGAATAAAATCTGATTGAGATACAGATACCTAAATCATGCACGCCATGCAAAATCTTGTGGATATGGTTATTAGGAAAGAAACTTCCCTGGGAGTCTTGTTAATAAATCAGGTTCGGATCTTGGAGCTCCTGGTCAAACTCAACCAAATTCTACAGGATCATTGCTTTCTGGATTTTGTTTGGCAGTTTTAGGTTTTTAAAAGGTTCAAAGGGATTTGATAGATTAGAAGTGTTTTTATGGTTGAGATTGTGTTTCTGAATTAGAGATTATATATTGGTTGTGATTTTAAGATTGTTAGTGTTTGATTAGTATTTCTAATATTTAATTGAAATGTAGTGATTAAATTTAAGAAATAAGAAATTATTTGACTTTATATTGGTGTATCAATAGTATATAATAAGTATCGTGTTATGGTTGTAGGGTTAGGTTTTTCAATCTAATTATTATGATTTGATGTATAATTATTGGTCTAGTATATAGATCTTTTAAGACAACTCAACAAAAATATGTTGATGTAGCATTGTGTTTGATGATGACTTGAAATCTTAAGATATCTATTCAATTAGTTGTTATAAAATCTAAGAATAATTTCAAATGGTCACATATGATTTTAAAAGATATAAAATCAAGATGTCCAATCTCATACCATACTTTTATCCATATCCAAAGTTTACATTTATTATTTTTACAAAAATAAAATGATTCAATTCTATAGAGTTACATCTAATATATAAGGTCTTTTACGATAACTCAACAAAATATGTTGTTGTAGCATTATATTTGATGACGTGGACTTGAAACCTTATGATACTTGTTCAATTAATTGTTATAAAATCTAAGAATAATTTTAAATGCTCACATATGATTTAAAAAGATATAAAATCAAGATGGTCAATCTCATACCTATCAAAAGTTTACAATTTTATTATTTTATAGCACAAAAAAATCATTCAATTATATAGAGTTAGGTCTAAAATATCGATCCTTGTCACTTTATAGTTATGCAAATTAAACTTGTACTATTTTTTTGTTAAAAATTAAGAAATTATGTGACATAATATATGTGCATGAATAATACATAATTATCATATGATTTGATGTATAATTATTGGTCTAACATTTATAAGGTCTTTTAGGACACTTCAACAAAAACATGTTGATGTAGCATTATTTTTTATGATGTGAACTTAAAACCTTAAGATACATGTTCAATTAGTTGTTATAAAATTTATGAATGATTTCAAATAGTAGCACATTAAAAAAATATAAAATTAATATGTCCAATCTCATGTCATACTTTTATCAATATCAAAATTTTACATTTATTATTTTTACAATACAAAATTTTATTATTATAGATTAATGACAATTCTAAATAAATGATGGTATAATTAATATTTAAATGAAATGTAATGATTAAATTTATAAATAAATTATGTGATGTTATATTTGTGCATCTGTAATATATAATTATTTTGATTTGATGTATAGTTGTTGGTCTAACATTTATAGGGGTTTTCTAGGACTCCTCAAGAAAAATAAGTTGACATAACATTATATTTGATGATGTGGACTTGAAACTTTAACTTTTCAATTAATTGTTATAAAATTTAAGATAATTTCAAATTGTCACATATAACATTAATAGATATAAAATTAAAATGTCCAATCACATACTATATTCTTATTAATATAAAAAATTTACATTTATTATTTTTACAATATAAAATGTTGATTCAATTAGGTCTAAAATATCAATCCTTGTTTGTAGTCATACAAATTAAACTTGTACCTTTTTGTTTAAGATGATTCTTAGAGAAGATCATGTATATTAGATAGGTGTATTTTCTTTGGTTGTTTAAGTATTTTTTAAAGGTTCAAAAAGATTTAATAGTTTAGAATTTTTTTTATGGTTTGAGATTGTATTTCATATTTATCTAGATTGTTGATTAGTTGTGATTTTAAGATTGTTATTGTTGATTAGTATTCTATAGTGATTAAATTATGTAAAAAAATATCTCTTGGTGCATCAATAATGTATAATTATTGATTTACAATCTAAGATATTTTAGTATACCTCAACAAAAATATGGTGATGTAACATTATGTTTGATGATGCGGATTTGAAAATTTAAGATGTACGTGTTTAATTAATTGTTATAAAATCTAAGAAAATATCAAATTGTCACATATGATTTGAAAAGATATAAAATCAAGATGTCCAATCTCATACCATACTCTTATCAATATCAAAGTTTTACATTTATTATTTTTCAGAACAAAATTTTGATTCAATTTTATAGAATTAGGTCTAAAATATCAATCCTTGTCACCTTATAGTTATCTAGATTAAACTTGTACTTTTTTCTTAGAAATTATGTGAGGTAATATGTGTCCATCAATAATATATAGTTAATATGATTTAATGTATGATTATTGGTCTAACATTTATAGGTTATTTTATAAAATCTAAGAAAATATCAAATTGTCACATATGATTTGAAAAGATATAAAATCAAGATGTCCAATCTCATACCATACTCTTATCAATATCAAATTTTTACATTTATTATTTTTAGAACAAAATTTTGATTCAATTTTATAGAATTAAGTCTAAAATATCAATCCTTGTCACCTTATAGTTATCTAGATTAAAATTGTACTTTTTTCTTAGAAATTATTTGAGGTAATATGTTTCCATCAATAATATATAGTTAATATGATTTAATGTATGATTATTGGTTGAAATTTATAGGTTATTTTAGAACACCTTAATGAAAAATGTTGATGTAGCATTGTATTTGATGATGTTGACTTGAAATCGTAAGGTACCTATTCAATCAATTGTTATAAAATTTAAATTTATAATTTTAAATGATATCAATTTAAGATGTCCAATCCTATACCATACTCTTGCCAATGTCAAAATTTTACATTTATTATTTTTTTAGTACAAAATTTGATTCAATTAGAGTTAGGTTTAAAATATCAATCTTTGTCACTTTATAGTTATGCAAATTAAACTTTTACATTTTTTACAATAAATGATTATATGAGAATAACATAGATAGGTGAATTAAAAATATAAAAAATGAGAAGACAATGGATGTAAATTTTGAAGAGTGTTATTAAATCTAACACCTAACTATTAATTTAAAATGGATTAGTGACAATCTAAATTAATAACAATATAATTAATATTTAAATTAAATGTAGTGATTAAATTTATAAAGTAAGAAATTATGTGATGTTATATATGTACATCAATAATATCTAAGTAAGATATGATGTAGAATTATTGGTCTAATTTTTATAGGGTTTTTTAGGACACCTCAAAGAAAATATGTTGATGTAGCATTATAGTTGATGATTTGGACTTGAAACTAACTTTTCAATTAATTGTTATCAAATGTAAGAATAATTTCAGATTGTCACACATAATTTTAAGAGATACAAATGAAGATGTCCAATCTCATACCATACTCTTTTCAATAGCAAAATTTTACATTTATTATTTTTACAATACATTTTGATTCAATTATAGAGTTAGGTCTAAAATATCAATCCTTATATAGTTATACAAGCTGTTAAAAATAATAATTAAAGAAGAGAATAGATAAGTGAATTATAAATGCTATAAATGAGAAGAAAAGGGACTTAAATTTTGAAGATTGCTACTAAACCTAACACCTAACTATTAATGTAAAGTTTATTATCATGGATTAGTGACAATTCTAAATTGATGATAATATAATTATTTTAAAATTAAATTGTTCTAAACAAAAATAAAGGCTATTTTGAATAGTATTTCATATGATTTATTGATTTGAATTGAAGCTTGTTATATAATTTAATATATTATAAAATAATTATTTATATGAAAATTAAATAGTAATTGTGAAATTTTAAATTATATAGAATGCTAATTTGTAAAATATTATATTCGATAAAATTAATTATTTATAAATTAGATATAAAATAACCATTATCAAATTCTTAGCTTAATTATAATATAACTTATCTAAAAACATAGTCCTATGTAGTTATTTAGGTTTTTCTTAAGGATAATTTTTTTAATGATAGATAGAGAGGGGTTTCTCAAGTTAAATATAGTGTCTAGTTAACCATAAATTTATCATGTGGCTACATTCTTTATCTTTTCTTCCTTTGTTCATTTATTTTTAAAAATTATCTTCAAGATTTAATAGTTATAAGAATATTGTAATTTGATAATTTCTTTAAACAAGCATAAAAAAGTATGGAAATGTCTTAAAATATTTGAGTGGTACTTATGGGAAAACTAGCTAAGTAGGAACATGGGACTTTATTTTGATGTCCATAATATAATGACATATTTATGAAAACCCCAACTATATTTAGGTCATGCATCACATATTTTTTTCTATTAGGTTTATGGTCTACTATGGGGACTTTGCCAATGAGGATCAACATGTCTTATTTATAAAATGTGGCTAAATATTTTTTAATAATCTATTTAAATCTAGTGCTAAAACATAATTTTTATTTTGGGCATGTACTTCCAGGCAAGATTAAAGAAAGGTAACCTTGAAGGCTTTATTGCCCTTAACAATCATCTAGTTGGTTTAACAAATCATATATTATGTAAGGGAAATAACTATTGATATTAAGTGATTTTTTATATTAGAATTTCATTTCATAAAATTAAACATTTAACATAATTTATAAAAAAAATTAGGTTGAAGGAAATCACAAACCAAAGCTATCATTTTTTCTAAAGGAAAAAAATAAATATGATACAATACCTTAAAATTTTAATTGGGATTCATGTAAGGAGTCATCATACCATGACACAACACTTTATAGTGTAATGAAACAACTTGCACAAGAATAATATAATATAAAATATGCTACAAATACTTGATAATAATATGCCACTTTGAGGGGGAAACCTCCTAATCCACTTCGATGAGGATACCTCCAATAGTCTTAAATAAGAACACAATACTCAACATGATCAAATAAGACTCACAACCTCCTAGATATACCTATTTATGCCTTAGAGGATATCACCTAGGCTGACTTAGATAACCCTATATAAGCCCAAAGCTGACTTAAATAATTAAATAATAATATTTAATAATGATAAAATGACTTAATTAGGAGTTAAGATAGCCACAAGATGACTATTCATAACCTGATATGCACTAATATTAAGGGTGTAACATGCCCCCTTGCTTCAAAGAAGCATTGTCCATAATGCTAATCAAGTCTGGATTCTTTTGAATGAACTCCTCATCCTCCCATGTGGCATCTTCAAATGGTAAATTATTCCATTGGATGAGTTTTCTAGTCATTAAAATATTTTTTGGGAATGTTTGACAACTGAACTTTGGTTCCAATACATATGATTCTTCCTTCTTCATCAAGCTTAGGTAATATTTATTGGATAGGGATATTATTCCCAATTACCTTCTTCAAACAAGAGACACAAAAACTTGAATGTATCTTTGTTGTTGGTGGTTGGCTCCTTGGAACTAATTACATATGGTATGATCATGATCCCTCTTAGGAGGAGGTCCTTTAGGCTTATCTCCAAAGGCCACTAAACTATGATGATCAACTATTGCTTGTAAATTTGGATGGGAGGGACCTTTCGAGTGAGTGACTTCTAATGAACATAACTAGGCCACAAAACCATTAGCTCCCTTCTTAGGAATCTTTTGGATTTGATAAGAGCTTACCATTTGTGGGTACTTTCCTTCCACCCTCTTAACTCTATTATATTTCCTTCTGATTGAAATCTCATGAATAGTTCTTGGAAGTTCATGTCAATTGTTCCCAAAGTAGTAAGCCATTGTACTCCCAAAATAATATCTATTGTACCCATGTAGATAACACACATTAGGCTATCAAGGTGATAATATCCCATGGATAATTCAATGCTATAGCACTTTCTGGAACAACTAGTACCACCATTTGCAATCAAGACTTGAAACTATGGAGCTAGATATATAAAACAATTTAGATGAGTAGCCAACTTTTTTTGATGAAATTATGTATGCTACTTGATTCAATAAGCATTGTTACTTCCCACTTCTTTGAGAAACCCACTACCTTGATAATTTATGGGGTGCTAAAACCTGAGAGTGAATTCCAAGAAATAATTGGTTGGAGATCCTATGATTCATCCTTTGTTCAATCCTTATCACCTTCTAATATTGGTTCCTCCTCTTCTTCATCACCCAGACCTTCATATAGAATAATTTATTTTGACTGCATTTATGTCCTGGACTATATTTATTGTCATAATTGAAACACATTCCTTTTGCTCTCTTCTGCTCAATTTTTTGTGGAGTCAACTTAGTAGGTTGAGGGAGAGGTGTTGAATATCTATACTCTCATATCTCATTAGCCCCTTTCTTATGAGGAATCAAATACTTCTCCTCTATTATGTCTGGTAAGATAAAAGACTCATATGTAGAGCTAGGACTAAACATGCATACCCCATGTTGAATGTGATACTTGAGACCACCAAAAAGTAAATAATTTAAGTTCTCATTCATAATTGTATCCTCTTAAGGATAGATTTTGGAAATTTTCAATATAATCCTTGACTGTTCCTATTTGTTGAAGTTTAGCCAACTGGTTGAAGAAGTTGAATGTCACATTATTGCTATATTGTGATTGAAGATCCTTTGTATTAACTGACCATGAGACAGGCATACCATTTTTTTGACATTGAGTACAAAGCCATCGATACCAAATGAATTGATCTATTTCTAGATATAGGGAAGCCAATGTGACCTTTTGACCATTTGGGAATTTATGTACATCAAAGAAATTATCCATTTGGTTTATCCATGTTAGTGGATCATTCCCATCAAACTTATGCATATCCACCTTTGGTATTAAATTCCTAGATCCCATATGAGTATTAACATTTGGATCAAGATTAGTCAACCTAGATGATTCACCTTGATTGCTTGAGACATCCTTTCTTGGTTCATCTATATAGGCACTTAACATGCTTCATATGTCTACTATATCTCCTCTTAGGCCACTCATCTTCCTCTTCACTGATGAAATATCTCCCTTGACCTTGTCGATTTCTTTATTGGGAGTAGTATTGTCTATTATTACCCCATCCTTATCAAGAGACTTCCTCGGTATGACAAAATTATTTTTGCCTTTTGTTTGAGGCCTCGACATGATGGAAACCAATAATTTTGAAATAAATCAAAAAAATTAACTTTAAATTCTCTGAAAAAATTAATGTGTCTTTATAGGGCCAAGATACCACTTACCAAGAAAAAACTCCAAGAAATTAGTAGATTTGTAGCCTTGAGAGCTAATTTTTTAGAAAAACTAATTTTCAATAAATCACTTATTTTTTCTTCAATTTCTCCAAAATTTGGACTATAGTCTTCTCTTTTATGTCTATAAAAACACACTAAAAATCATGTTCCCATTTGGCAGGATTTGAGAGATATGCACCTTCCAAATAAATTGGGTCGAAACCCTAATTCTACATTAATTCACTCAATTTTGCTCCAATTTCTCTAAAATATGGATTCTATTTTCTTTAATATGGTATGAAAAAAACCTTTAAAAATTAGAGAAAAATTCTTCAAGATATTGGAGATAAGGTCTTCACAAAATGACCTCCAAAATTGACAAAATGTCTTATCATCATGATACCAAGAAAATGCTCTGCTACCACTTGTAATGAAACAACTTGCACAAGAAGAATATGGGTAGAAGCACAAAGATGAGTCCACGACACGTGGAAGTTTTTGCCTTAGGCAAAAAAATGAAATCGGCTTGCAAAAAATGGGATCCCGTTTTTAATAAACAAGATCCCGTATTTTAAAAAGCGGGATCTCGTTTTGAAATGGGATCCCGTTTCTTAAATTCATAAAAATTAAGAAATGGGATCCCGTTTCAAAATGGGATCCCGTATTTTAAAAAGCGGGATCCCATTTTGAAAACGGGGTCCCATTTCTTAAATTCATAAAAAAAATTTTTTTTATGAAACAGGATCCCGTTTTTTGAAATTTTAATTTTTGGTTAGTTTTTGCTTTGTTTTTCGGTTTGGGAAAAGGCTTTGGACCTGGTTTGACCTGCAAGTTGAAGGTCCTAGTGATGTCACAAAAAAATACTGAGATTGGGCATATGGCTGACGCCTTTTTTGGCAAAATTTTTTGATGAAATAAAAATCCATTTTAGATGAGACAATGTAGATTCCAAATATGTAATTTTTTTTACAATTGGATTATTTTTTCTATTTTTCAATTAATTTCTGATGAAATTGGTCCATAAACTTTAAATATCAATGTTTTTTACTATTTTAATAACTTTTGATCAACATAACATTTTGACAAATGGATTGCACAAGGGCAAACTTCAGACAATTCTTTTCAATTTTAAAAAAAAAAATGCAAAAAATGATAACTTTAGGTCATCTTATGCATGTCGTACACGATGATTTTTCTAAATGACAAATATGCCTGATAAAAAATTAACAAAAAAAAAAATTCAATAAAAAATTACAAAAAAATATCTAGGGCACGCTTCAGTGAGTCACAAGTCTTTTCCCAAAAGGATTTTTAAAAATATGATAATTTAAGTCAAAATATGGATGTCGTACATGTGCATGGTATGGTAAAAAAATGACTTTTAAATAGTGGTTTTTACAAAAGCCTATTGAAACTCAATTTGTACAATGTGGGTATTGAAATAAATTACATATTTGGAAACTAGACTCTGAGTAATGCATTTTATGATTAGTGACTTGTTTGAAGATTTCATCTCTACGTGCTTCAAATTTTAAGGTCAAATGTGTCAAACTCTGAAAATCAGGGAAAACACTTCCACTTTTTGGCCAAAAAGTGGACTCAACTTCTTGCCAGCACCCATATAATATAAACGATGTTACAAATACTTGATGATAATATGCCACTTCAAAAGGGAAACCTCCTAATCCACTTCAAGGGGGATACCTCCAATAGTCTTTAGTAAGAACAAAATACTCAACATGATGATCAAATAAGACTCACAACCTCCTATATATACCTATGTATGCCTAGGATATCACTGAAGCCGACTTAGATAACCCTATATAAGCCTTAGGCTAACTTAACTAACTAAATAATAATATGATAATGATAACATGACTTAATTGGGAGTTAAGATAGCCACAAGCCGACTATTCATAACCCAATATCCACTAATATTAAGGTTGTAACATATAGAGCATTAAAAAAATAGAAATCCATCTACATTACAAAATAAAAAATTCATCATTTGAGGGAGATCACCTTCATATTTAGAACCACCTAAAGCAACTCACAATGTATAATCTAGAATTCATTCCTAAATTGTACCAATGCACTCATTCAATTCTTCTTAATGATGAACAACTAGTTACATACCATTACCACTCTTCCTAAGGGTTATGTATAAAATTAGTTGGGGGAATATTTTACCTCTAAACTTATGGTGTTGAAAAGGAGTGTGGTGATAGCTAGAAAAATACCTCATTTGAAAGTGATACCTAGATTTTTTGTGATATCTATTCACATAGGGAAGAGTATTATGATCCTTTCATTTTGTGATATATGATTGAGTTATTACAAGGGACATCACCCTTTTAATCTAGCTACTACATTTTAAATAATTCAATATAACATAGATTTTTTTTTTAAATATTGAATATATTAAATCACATTAGATTCCACGAGTACTTTAACATTATGTAGTGCCTCTCATGTTGCTTTCATTAGTCCGATACTCGTTATGTTTGGAATTACACTATGATACTTTGTTAATGCTAGCTTTACCATTTTGGATTGGTTTGGACGACAGTTGATCTGACTTTGATGTTTATGATACTATTGACTTATGCATATGTTATGATGTATATATGGATTTATTTGTGTGTTCGGATTAATTTGATTATGTGAATCATGTGGTTATATGACTATGCTTACTATGCATTGAATTATTGATTGATCTATGATTGCGATGTAATAGCTATTATTCATTGATGTGGTTATTGTTTGAGGTCTTGGTGGGAGGTAAAGTGTAGCATTACTTGTTCATGAGTACCCTGCTATGCTGTGATTTCCTCTCATGGTGTGTTTGTTGTTTGATATATATATGGTTTGATAGTTTTTTTAATGTAGATTGCAAGTACTAGGCCTCGAATCCACCTAGATTATCAAGTTTGAGTGTGCCTCAAAAACCCAATGTATATGTTGTTGAAAACGGAGTTGACAAAAGGACCCCTACCCTTCCCATCATCCTTGACGAGGATGAGTACCCATTTTGTTACCTTTCCAGTCTAGTTTTCATTCTTAGCCAGTTGTTTCATTTTGTGTTTAACGTTTTTTGGATGAATTATGATGTTGCATTGTTGTTCGCCATTATGTTGTTTAAATTATTTATTGAATTTAAATATATTATTAATTGAGAATGAGTTGGAAAATACGAAGAGGAGACATAAGGAATTCATCTTGGAGATGAAGTTATGGTATATCTCAAGAAGGAAAGGTTTCCAGTAGGAACATACAATAATATGAAGATGAGGAAGTTCGAACCATGTAAGATTCTTAGGAATTTTGATTCAGGAAATGTATATGAAGTGGAATTACTATAAGACATTTATGAGTATTATGAAGGATAGGAAAGTGGGGGTAACAAATAATTTGTCTTGAAGGAGTTGTTACCACATCAACCACCAGAGCAGATTGAGAAAATATTGGACACTAGAAATAGAAGGAGCACTAAGAGCAAGTAGTACATGGAGTACTTGGAGAAGTGGAAAGGTAGATCAATGGAGGATTCATCATGGATTTCTCAGGCTGATGTGGACCACTTTGGTTTTCCTCTAGCCCCAGGAAAGTGAGTGATTCAGTTTTCTTTCCAACCCTAGGTGTCTGATATAGGAGTATCCCAAGTTGTAAAGCAATCTTGTATCATCCAAAAATATTTATTTTTTTGCAGTTCAGTCTGTAACTATTTCAAAAGTTTCTTCTACATTTTACTGCATTTCTATTTCTCAGCTCACAGAGAAGGATATAGATTCTACATGAGACCATCTTCAACATATCCAAGTTTCAAGTGATTTTCATTCCTTTACATAAATTTATCACTCTCAGAAGTTCACTATCAGTTCTTTGGTGGAGCATTCAAGGCCTATCTGTTCAAGGCTTGTTGTGCAAACCATTTTCAAAATGCACATAGCTTAATGAAACATCATTCAAGGAATTTTAGGTCGAAGGGAACTTTCTTGGAGATCTACAAAAAATTATGGGTTATCGTCTCATATTCTAAAGTTGACCTACATGCTTGATCTTTCATTGGGTTTTGTGAGCCCTTAAGGCTGATGTGGATCATAATTGAAGCTAGAGGTTCATATTTAAGATTATTTTATAAACCATTGGAAGGAAGATAGAAATAGAATAAGGATAGTTTTGATAGTTAGTTCAAGCTTTCTAAGTTGTTGGTTGTAATAAGGCAATGTGCTAATTGTAATGTCTTGTATTGTGAGCCCTTAATCATATCACACCTGTGGTATGTGATGCATGTAAGATTGTTGGTGATCAAATCAATGACAATTCATGTTGTTGATCATTTATTGTTTTATTTCCATTGTGTTGAGATCTAGGCTACATGGTTGGACAATCCTTTTTGGACCCTCCATTTGCGATTACATCAAGATACCATCATTAGGGATCAAAGATATTTAAGGTTTCATTTGAACAAGATTTGGGTAGTGTGCAAGTGGAGGTTCTCTCCTTTCTTTAATTGCTCTTTTTTGTTAAATGATGTAATATGTATATTCAAGGAAATTTGATTCCTCGCATGTAATTATAACAATATTCATTATATCATTTGTGTAGTGTCATAATTGCAAGATAGGAAGTAGCCTTTATCTTGTAATTATGCTATGAACTCATTTAGTTGTTTACTGTAATCTTTGTAAGTAGGGTCTATGTGACCTATACAATTATTTCATAGTTGTATTTTTGTAGTGGGTTATTTTTCAACTATTCTTATAGTGAAACCCTTTATTTTTACTTATTGTTCACGTCCAATTTTTTCTAGACTTGACTATGCAGTGTCTCCATGAATCCTATAAATTCTTTTTTTTGTGTAATCCTCTTAGTCTCCATACTAATTTCTCTAAGATCCATAAATCCTCTAGGATGTATTCTTGTCACATTCTAAAATGGTGCATTCTCTGTGCCTTGGTTAACAAAATTATTGTATGCAAACTCTACTTGCGGTAGAACTATGTCCCAATTTCCTACCTTATCTCCAACCAAATATCTCAATAAGTTACCCAAACTCTTGTTCACTACCTTTGATTGTCCATCTATTTGTGGGTGATATGTTGACCTAGACATCAAGTCTATCTTCATCTTTTTCCACAATATCCTCCGAAATTATCCAATGAACTTGGTTTCCATGTCTAAAAGTATACTCTTTGGTAGTCCATGTAATCTCATAATCTCCTTGAAAAATGAGTCTGCAACATGCACAACATTATTAGACTTCTTGCAAGGAATGAAATATGTCATCTTAGAAAATCTATCCACTACCACCATTATAGAATCATATCCTCTATGTGTTTTTGGTAATCATAATATGAAATCCATGCTTATATCTTCTCAAGGTCTCTTTGGTGTTTTCAAAGGCTTATACAATCCAGTATTCTAACTACTCCCTTTTGCTAATTGAATTTTTTTACAATTTTAAACATACTTCTAGACATATTTATATAGCTATAGCCAAAAATAATGTTCACTCACCACAGCTACTATTTTATCTACCACAAAATTTCCTACTAGTTCTCCACTATGCTTCTCCTTTATCAAAGTCTCACTCATTGAACTCCTTAAAATATAAAACTCATTTCCTTTGAACACCATATATTCCTTAATGAAGTAATGTAATCATTGACTCCTATCTGTTACTACTGCTTCCTTGCATGCCTTCCATGCTTCAAAAACATCTGATCATCCTCATACATGTATTTTAGTTCTTCAAAAAATAATACTTTTATCTTCATTTCTATAAAAAAATTCATTATCCTGCTCAATGCATCTTCAAATTTATGGGACTTACCACTCCTACGCTTCAACACCACAAGTGTATAACATTGCAAGAACTCAATCCATCTCATATGTATCTAGTTCAACTTAACCTGATTCTTTAAATACTGCAAGGCTTGATGGTTAGTCTACAACACAAATTCCTTAGGAAACAAATAATGTCTCTACTTCTTCAAGGTTTAAATTATAGAACACATGATCATAAACCGAATATCTCATTTTTGCATCATTCAACTTCTCACTGAAATAATCTTTTGGTATCCCTTCTCGAATCAACACTACTCCTATTTCATTTCCATTTAAATCAAAATCAACTTGAAATGCTTTATCAAAATTAGGTAATGCTAACACTAGTTTCTCTATCACCTTTTTCTTCAACAATTCAAAACTTCTTTGTTTTTTGGATGTCCACTTAAAGTATTTCCTATCTCCTCTAATTTTTTCTATCATGAGTGTGAAAATTCTAATAAATATCTTGATGAATTTACTATAGAAACTTTCTAGTCCATGAAATGTTCTTACCTCCCCAATTTTCACTTTTGTAGGCCACTCAAAAATTACTCTAACCTTCTCAGGATTCATTTTTAATGCTTCAACAAAAATCACAAACATCAAATACACCAACTCCATTTTTATAAACCTACACTTCTTGATGTTTATCAAAAAATTCTCCTCCCTCAACCTCTGTAATACTTGTTTGATGTGCCACAAATTCTCTTCTCTAGTCTTACTAAAAAATAGAATATCATCCAAGTACAAACAATAACAAACTTACCCATTAATTGCTTCAGTACCTCATTCATCAACCTCGTGAAAGTTCTAGGTGCATTGGTCAATCCAAAAGGAATCACTAACCACTCAACCAACCCTTAATTATTCTTAAGTGTGGTCTTCCATTCATCCCCTTCTCTGATGCTGATTTGATGATATTCACTCTTTGGGTCAATATTTGTGAAATACTTTGCTCCGCTCAAACATTCCATAATGTCATCCATTCTTGGTAATGGGAATCTATACTTGACCATGATCCTATTTATTTCTCTTGATTCTATAAACATCCTCCATTCTCCATATTTCTTTGGTTCTAGTACAATAGGTACCGCACATGGGCTTAACCTTTCTTTGATCAATCCCTTCTTCAACAATTCTTGTATTTGTCAATCCAGTTCTATATTTTCTATAGGTGTCATCTTGTGTGTTGCTTTTTTAGGAAAAATATCTCCATGTGTTAGATCTATATGATGACTAATGCTCTGACTGGTGGTAATCCCTCTAGTACATTCTCTAATATGATATCCTAATATTTTGTCAACAATTCTACTACTTTTTGTGGTGGATCTCCTCCACTTCTGGTAGAATTATCTACCTCTTGATTAATTTACTTCTTTGGAATCAATGAAAAACACATGTTCTCATGTCTTAATCCTTCCAAAAACTTTATTCCACCTACCAAATATATTCTAGTAGTGCCACAAACTTCACTTTTTTCCTCTTCTCCCAAAGGTATCGATATATATCTTTTTCCATTTGAAGTCGCAATATAGGTATTCTTCCTCCCATAATTAATTTATTTCCTATTATATTGCAATGTTCTTCCTAATAATAAATGGAATGTATCCATTGGTATAACATCACACAACACTTCATCATTGTATGACCCTATATGAAATTTCACCAAATACTACTCACTTACCAAGATATTATGTTCATCTTGAATCCATGTTATCTTGTATGGCTTTGGATGTTTCAATATCTTCAAATTCATCTTTTTTACAATCTACTCTTAAACTAAATTATTGGTACTACCACTATCAATGATAAGTTTTCATACCTTACCTCCAGATTCACATCTTGTCTTGAATAAATTCTTCCTTTTCAATGGTTCCTCAGTCACTTCTTCTTGCATCAAATCTCTCCTAATTACTAATGACTCACCCTTCTTTGGTTTCCCAACTAAACTATGGGATCCAATAGGTTCTTCACCCACGTTATTTTTTCTTCCATTGTTCTTAGTCCTCTTGTCGGTACTTCCTTGATAGTATTAAAATGCTATATGTCCTTCACCTCCAAACTTGAAACAAGTTACTCTAAATAGCCTCTTCTCAAATCTTCCTTAATCCCTCCAATATCTATCATTACATGGTATGAATTATGATCTCCCCTATCATTGCGATAGAATTTATTTTCCTCTCTTCCTCTGTGGTATGAATTATTGTCCTTCTCTTCGTTGTAGTAGGGTTTTCCATCCTTTTTTTTCTCCATGTATGGTCTTCTCTCTTCATATTGTTTTGTGCCTCTCTAGGATCTTCCTCTCACACTTCTTATTCTTTGTTCAAACTTCTTATTCAACTTTTCCTCTACCTCTAATGAAAATTGGTATGCTTCTTCAACTTTTGTCATCTTTACTTTGCTCAACTCTTTTTGTATGTTTTCACTCAGTCCATTGATGTACCATAAAACCTTCTCCTTTCTTGCTTCACTGTGTCCAACCTTGATGATCATCATGTAAAATTATTCACTATACTCCTTCGTAGACTTCTCTTTTTTACTTTAGATTCTATAATCTCTTAAACAATTCAAGCTCATAATCAACAGGTATAAATTGATTCTTCAATTTTGTAACCATCCTATCCTACTTTGTAATTTTCTCCTTTACCCTCCTATTCCTATCCAATTGAATTTATTTCAACCATATAGAAGAATTTATTTTTAACTTAGTTCTTACAATTCTCACCCTCTCTAGATCTTCAATTTCTTCATACTCAAAGTATTCTTCCATATAATTGATTCCTCAGAATTTAAATTTCTTGCGTAATTTTGAATTCCAATTCTAGGTCTCTTTGCAATCTTGGAAATAGCTTTTAAAATCTTTACTTGATCTAAATCTTCTTCTTCTAGGTTATGTTTATTTTTATTTACAACATTATCCAATTCATCATCACTTTTAGCCTCATTTCTAGGATTTAGACCTCTCCTATCTTCTTCTACAACATCCAACTAGACTCCCATTTCCCTCATAATCTCCAACATTTTATCCAATCATTTAGTGATATTTTCCATAACAAGCACTCTTCTTGGCAGAATCTCTTCCCCTTAAATTCGATGAAACTACCTTGATTCAGTGTTTTGGCTACAAGGTCTCAAATACCTCATAGTTAGTTCTTGATTGAAAAGACTTGTAGGTTGCCTCAGGTCGACGATATATTCACCACAAGGAATGCATTCTCTCCCAAAGGACCCACAAACTCACTCTGATACCACTTGATGTAGTCGTGGATGGAGGGTCCAAAAAGGATTTTCCAACCATGTAGCCTAGATTTCAACATAGTGGAAATAACATAAGAAATGATCAAAAACTTGAATTGTCATTTGATTTAATAACCAACAGTATTACATACATCACATTCCATGGGTGTAGACTGACTAAGGGCTCACAGTCCTATCACAGGGCATTACAAGATATTATAATTGGTGCATTGTCTTATTGCAACTAACAACTTAGAAAAGTTGAACTAACTATCAAAAATATCCTTATTCTATTTCTATCTTCCTTCCAATGGTTTATAAAATAATCTTAAATATGAACCTCTAGCTTCAATTATAATCTGTCAACTTTAAGGGCTCACAAACCCCAATACAAGAACAAACATGTAGGTCGACATTAGAATATGAGAAGATGACCCAAAATGTGCTACAGATCTCCAAGAAATTTCCCCTAGACCTAAAATTATTTGAATGATGTTCCATTAAGCTACACACATTTTGGAAATGGTCCGCACAAAAAGCCTGAACCAGATAGGCCTTGAATGCTCTGCTAGAGAATTAACAGTGAACTTCTGAGTGTGATAAATTTTTGTAAACGAATGCAAATCACCTAAAACATAGATATGTTGAATATGGTATCATGTAGAATCTATATCCTTCTCTATGATATGATAAATGGAAAGATAATAAAATATAGAAGAAATTGCTGAAAAAGTTACAAAATCAACTGCAAGAAAATAATTTTTTTTGGTTGATACAATATTTCTTTACAACTAGGGGTGCTCCTACATCATATCTACACCACCCAGCCACATGGTACCCTTAGTTCCAATCCATCATGATAGGAGATAGTCAATTGGTCATAAGAAAATAACTCACACAAAACAAGGGAACATGGCTCACAAACATTCTAAAGAACATGAAAATCATCATATACATGCATATAATCTAATAAGATAAAACATTAAGCCATACATGAAAAAATGTATGATCAACATCAAATGTATATATGCCAATGATCATGATTTAAATCTAATGCATAATAGGTCAACATAATTGTTAATTAAATTATAAATACCCCTGTTAAAGGAGATAACATCACCAATAATAAGCATGAAAAAAATCCACATCATATGAAATAGACATGACAACAAGGAATAATATATCACAATCATGGAAACATCCAAGTGAAGTCTCTTCCAATCACAAAATAACCAAAGATAGGTCTCTTTTTGAACTCCGAGTCTAGTGGAATCAAGGACAAGGAACCATACAATACGAGGGAAGGAGTATCATCACAATAGATTAAAGGTATGGATAAGTAGAGTAAATTATGCATCAATTTACCCATGCATGGAACCCAACCAATAAGTACCAACACTCCTTGAGTGAGCATACCTTATATACCCCTACTAGGCCTATGTAAGGGCTCTCTCTATGCCATTGGAATCAATATATTGGTTTTTTTAATTACCCAATATCTTTACTTATCACTTAATTAACAAAATCTTCAGAAATCATATCCTTGGGTCCCTTTGTTCTATATCAAACATCAATATCAACTATCCTTTATGACACCCTACACCTCAAGTCCTAGCTCCATCATGCCAAAGCATTACTTGGGTGTGACACAAATTTCAATGCATAAGTTTGGGTATAAAAGTAATGGTCTCAAAAGATTATAAATAGAAAGAAATCTAGTAGATCTCTCCTCTTTCAATCCAATCTATTTAGAATCATTCATAATTTAAATTTTTTTAAATTAATTTTATTAGAAAACCATAAAATTCCCACAAAACCCATTAATAAAAGATTTAGTTTTCAAAATTAAAATTTATAATTAAAATTAATGATCTTTATAATTGATAAAGATTTAGTTCCAAATATGCACAAAATACCACTTTTAACATAAAATTCACATTTCATGAGATTTTTGAATTTTTTGTCATAGTGAGGGCACAAAATGGAGATTTTAAAAAAATTGAGCATTACTTTTTCTAACAAAATGCATGGTAATAATTATAAAATGAGGTCTTGTGCTTCCTCAAGGGAAATCATGTCAAACATTAAAATAATTAATTTAAAACATAAAGAAATGAGGAACAAATACCTCAAGTAAGAACTCATAAAAATTACCAATTTTCCTTCATTCATCCTTAAATTTGATAAGTAATTTGAGTTTCAATGCAAAAAATCCAACAATACTCTCTTAGCAATTTAGTTCCCAATCCAAGAAAATCCAAAATCCATGAAATACATTTAATTTCAAATTCTTGAGGAGAGGTTTTGAGAGGGAGATCAAGTTCTCAAAATCAAATAATGAATAAAATACCTAGTCTTTTTCATTTTATACCTTTTCCATTTTCTAATTTCATTTATTTCTCTTGTATATTTTACTTTATTTCTAGTTCCCTTTTTCTATTTTTCTCATTTCACACAATACATATGACAATTAAATTAAAATGCCTCATTCATTTTTTGTTTTCAAAGTCAATGAAAATAATACAATTTAATTCCTTTCCCAAAATTTAAATAATTCCAATTGAATTTCTCACATAATTTTTTATCACAAATAAAAATTAAAATAATTAAATACCATTTCTAATGCATATTAAATTTGTATTTTTATTGTTCTTTTCAATCCCCATTTCTTGATTCTCAATGCATCAAGAACTATTCATATGCAATATTTTATCTTTAAAATATAATTGCATTCATATGAGAAAATAATCCACAACAAAAATCAGTAATTTACTATTTTCCCATAACACACATAATCTAGAATCATTATTGATTTGGATCCAAAACCATAAGGGAAAATAGACTCATCTTGCACTCAACTGAACGCAATAGTGGATACCAAACACATAAGCCCAAAGTGACATCTTTGATATAACCACCATTGAAGAATAACTCAAACCTTCATAATCAAGTGGAGAAATAACCCTATACTTATACCCACTTGACACAAATTTCAAGTGTACCTACTCAATATATAATAGCTGAAGCACATGAAAATCATCCAATTAATATTATATAAAATATATATTCATGATATATATATAATTATCCATGGAATAAAGAACTATGATTATCAAAGATATAAATTATAACACATTTGTCTCAAGGAATATAATAGTAATTAAAATACATCATGTCCTCACAAGGAACTTGACACACTACCATAAATGCATCCAACCAAAATACTAGAAATAGACATGTTGAGGAATACCATCTCAACACATGTGAGTGGTCAAAACACACCATATAGTTTAATCACAATAGCCACAATTAAGAATATCAATAAAAATGATGAAGCTAAAAGACTAATAAACACTTAATAAAAGCACAAGAACCTATGCATCCCCTAATATATAGGTAGAAAATAGTTTCAAAACCAATACATCTCAAGGAAACAAATGGTTGTGAATTGCATCCTCCCCCACTAAGATTAGAATTACTCTTAAAAGTCTACACAATACAAGGATAAGGCACTCTTAGTAATTGATCCTTCTAACATAGTAGACCTTGCAAGGTCAACCCTCTATACTATCACTGAGTCTAGGTATCAAACACACAACTCAAACATCTCTAAAGGTGCACAAGATAGGTGAACACTAGACACTAGGTGTGAAACAACCTCAAAGATAAATACACTCCATCCTCTAGCCACCACTATAAGTGAGAGTAATAGCTAACCTCATGGTAAAACTAACAATAAGAAAACAAGGACTACTATAACTACTAGGAACTCCATCTCACTACTCAATAAGCTAATTAAATACACAAAAACGTACAAACTTTAGCTCTTTATGAGACTAATGAGCACAATGTTGCACTTCCTATGGTCTCTCCTAATACAAATTCCTTAATCCTTAACGGTATAACTTGAAAGCTAAGGAAAACCATCCCTCAAGGTAAGAGGAAACACTACATCACTTTCATACTCATTTAAAGCATTCCTCACTTCTAGACATGGTCTCACTCTATGAGGTCTTCCCTAAAGTACCACTCGAAAAAATTAAGGATCTCCTTAACATGCTATCTTCTCAACATGAAACTAGGAACAATTTAAGGGTTCTTAGAGAAAATAATATATGCAATAACCTCTTAGAAGAATAAGCACTCACACCAAAAGGCTTAGTAACCATAAAAATCACAAGGAAACATTCAAGGAGGAAAATAAATATATAATATAGGAGAAAAAAATTGATATACACCAAAATGAAGCTCAACTACCATAAACCTAAGGGTTAAACAACCCAACAAGAACATGAAACCATTATTAACAAGGAAAAGAATAACCTCTACAAGGCTCAGACACAAATTATTCTCAAAATAGAATACACATGTAACCATTTCTTTATACAGTAGTTGCAACCCTTCCAACACTAATCTAGTAACACCTCTAAACTTCTAAGGATAAAATCCCATAAATACTAGGTTAACCTCAATTAGAAACCCAACAAGTGATATTTATAACTATAATAAAATAAATATAATAGTATGTGTCAAATTACTTACCAACACACCATCATGCCCCTAGACTATGTCAAGAATGTGTAGCTATAAAAACTACATCATAATGACATAATATGCATCATTATGTTATCCAATAATATGGCTTCAGTGTCTACAAAACCTAAACAAACACTTGTCTAATATCATAGCAGTAGGAGGCCAGATCACTTGACCACAACAAAATAAGAGAAAGATAAGAAATAAAATGTATAGGTTATGGACTAAATCAACAACCAACCATCTACTAGTGTTGAAAATTGAGGAGTTTTCTTAGCTTAATACTTTGTAAAAATTTAATATTTTTGATATAAATATGCTTTTCCTTTGTTACAAATTCTTTGTGGGTGATTATCTGATTAATCCATTTTACTGTTTGTAGAATGTAGATAGAAGTTGATAGAAGTAGACAATATATTAGAAAGATTACACAATCATATATCGTGGAGAAACCCTTTTGGGAAAAAAATCCACCAATAATTAATCTATTATTCAATCTTTGAAGTAGATTACAATAGCTCCAATTCTTGCTTGAGAATGCCTCTTTTGCCTTCACCAAAACTTCTTCACAATCTTAAATAAAATTGATAATAACTCTCTTCAACTTGCTTGAGATAAATAGACTTTAATCAACATTGAAAACTCCAAATGAGTTAAAATTACAATGCTCAAGCCCTATCCCTAAAAGTTACACATGTCTCTTGCAAGTAGAGTTATGTCATGAAGAACAATGTCAAATCCTCTCCTTCATCCATTTGGGCATCCCAAACTGAAGTCATAACTCAACCTTTATCCTATAAATATCTTCAAGGCTTTATCCTCAAAGTAGGTGCCCAAAATAGGGCCCACTTAACTAAGCCTTCTGAAATATCTCAACATGCAAAGGAGTTAATTCCAAGAAGCCAACTTGGGCACCCAAGGTGGGTCCAAGTTATTTCGTGTTAACTGGAACATTTCTCAACGCCATTCATGCAAGAATGGTCATGTCATGTTAATTGAAGTTAGTCCTTGTTATCTATCATGTAACTCAAGATATTAGCCATGCATTCCAAGTTAACTAAACTAAACTAACATTCAACTAAAACTAACTAAAGATAACTGAAACATAACTGAACTGAACTAAACTGAAACCCGTACACATCACCCCCTATTTTATATAACCTCAACATGCATAAATCAAAATCCCTATTTTGTAGGAACCTAGGATGCATTCTTGAAGTGTACTCAATTCACCAACCAGTTAACTGAACCAAGGTGGATCCCACCTCCCATGTGCTCCTATTTTGTAGCAGCTAACTCCAAGGAGTCCCCACATGCTCCTAACACTTAGAATTAATTACAAATGTCAATTAACATGATTATTTCATCAAATATTATTCTCTTCCTAATCCTAGTGTTGTTGAACACATTCCAAGGACTCGGGAGGTACATGAAATAAATAATGTTTAGGATTTCAATTAAATGGAATCCTATTTCCAACAAGTAGAAAGAACATAAATATAAAACTTGCATCAATGCACAAGGTACTCATAGTAAAAGATTCACATATATGCATATAATATAATTCATTAAAAATACCATACACTTCACAAAGAGACCTCTTACATTCCACAAGGATAAATGAATTTAAAACTTAGAATAATTACAATTAGCACAAATTTCAAGAACTAGTATGTTCTCTACCATCTACTCCTATATACTTTCCCTGAAAGGTCTATTGTAAACATGATAGAGAAAAACACTTACAAGATACAAAAATAGTAATTTAAAACATTTTAGTGTATCCACCTCATTAATAAAAGAATTCCAAAGAGGAATAATTATCAATTCCAATATTAAACATAAGATGAGCTCAATTCCAACAATAAATCAATTTTGACCAAGGTTCACAAAATAAATAGATGGAAAAATTTGGTGACTAGAATAATCATAAGAAGAATTTTAAAATTCAATGCCAATCCTTAAAATAAATTGGAAATTCACCAATAAAAAAGATATCAAACTTAGAAGAAACAACTATATGCACTGTTGTGAGACGAGGATTGTAAGGGTGGACTGATTACACTTGATCCATGAAGAATCAAAGCATAATTGAACCAAATATACCTACATCTACAAACAAGATCATTCAAAATTGAAATCTAAACTAAGCATTTAATTAAAAATGAAAGCTACAAACTACCAAAAATAGTTAAATTCCTAATCTAGCCCATCTGAAACTTATCCTATTTTGGAATTGGTGTCCTGTTGATGTGAAATGACAAACCTTTCCCAATCATGTGATTAGTGAGCCTATTTCAGTTGATTTTATGGAAGATAATCAATGAAACCTTCGTGATAAAAGGATTAAAACATATTTTTTGCTAAAATGGACATGATGCAAGCTACTTAAACATGATATTATGCTAAAAATGATCTAATTATGCTATTGCTAAGCTACTCTAAGCTATTTATATGCTAGAAGATGAAAACCCTAATTCATATATAAACTAAGATGGATGCATGGAAGCCATTAATGGATTCTTTAAGTTATTTATGCAATCAAAATGAACTAAAACAAGTTAAAAGTGAGTAAAATATGAGTGTGGATGCAAGTTAACTCAACAACATAAGTTTACAATTGAAAGATGGATGAGATTTCAACATGATTTTGCTTTGAAAAAGATGGATGAGATTTCAACAGCATGAGTTTGCTCTGAAAAAGATGGATCCATTTGTCTCCAAATAGTGACCTATTTATAGGAGAGCAATTGAGAAATGGAGGGTTGAGATCAAAAAGCTTAATCAATGGTTCAGGATGAAAGGAAGAGGAGGCATAGATCAAGGATTCTCATCAACGGATGAGAATTAAAGATCACATGGATCAAGGAAAGGATCAAGGGTTCACATTAGCCTCAAAAAAACACACTTTTGACCTACACACACAGGTCAAATGTAACTTGTTCAAAAGGTTAAAAAGATAACTTGTAACTCAAGTTACAAGGTAACTTGCATTTGAAGCTAAGTGAAAATATCCTTTTTTCAAATGATGAAGGAATAAGGTGAGGAAAAAATCATTTTTACAAATTTAAACAAAGTTTTAATTGTGCAAAAAGGGGAGAAGGAATATTGTATGGGAATATTCTCTTTGATCAGAGAATAATTTGTTTAATTGCTAATTTAACAAGGTTTAATTTATGAAATTAGGGGATTTGGAGGAATTAAATGATTTAATGAATGGGAAGAGGGTGAGATGACATTTAATTAAATAACTTAGGGTTATTTAATTTAATCAGATTAAATGTTAGCATGAAAGGGGGTGAATTAACCTGATTGAATTAATTAGATTAATAGATGACAATGACATAATTAATTAAATAGCTAGGCTAATTTAATTAATTGAGTGAAAAGAGGATGGATTTGAGAGGAAATGATGTTAGTAAATCTGATTTAAATGTATGATATCAATTAGGACATTTTTCAGTGTGCATTTTTCCCCTCTTTGAAATGAGGTACCTACTGCTTCAGTTCAAAGAATAGTGCTAGGACTAAAAATTGTTTTTCAGATCAAAAAATAAAAAAGTCTGATTTTTATGATGCTCCAATGGAAGGATAAAGCTAACTCCCTACCCCCTCGAGAAATCAGGCACAAATTTTGAATTTTGGGTTAATTTCTCGATAAAGGTGAAAATTTGCTCCAGGGGTTCGAAATGGCTCCAGGATGCGAGAATTATGCCAAAAATACAAAAATACATTGCAAAATTAGGTCTAGTTTGGAAAAATTGGTGAAGGTGATGATAAACCCCAATTAAAATGTGAAATTAGGGCAAAAAACCCTAATTTACTAGCTTAAATAAGCCAAGAAGGGTCATTTTGAATTCATTTGTGCATTCACACTTAAGAGATTCTTGTGATTTTGAGCTCTGACCCTCCAAGGAAATGGCATGTCGGGATCTTCCCAAGCACATCTACGATCGAGTTCGAGAGTTCCAGTGACTTCCAGGCGTAGGACCACCAGTACGTGATTCAAAACTTGATTTGAAATTTGAATTTTTGATGCATTTATTACACGTTAGAATTTAGATTCTGGCGGCATCGCTATATAGCGACACCCAAACTTAAATTGGCAACGCACAAATCATTTGTAGCGATGCATATGTGTATAGAGATTCTTTTCTTGATTTAAAATTAGGGTTTCCATTTGTTAAATGACAATGCATTCTTTTCTAGTGATGCACATGCCAATTTGGAAATTAGGGTTAGGTCAGTTCATAAGCTAAATCACGACACCAACTTGTCTGGTGACGCATGCCCTGATTTGAGATTTTAAATGCATCGGGCATCGCTATTTGAAATTTGAATATAGTGTCACTATTGCAAATAATGACGCTTCTTTTATTACTAAGCCAAAAATTTCAAATAACTTCAAATTTTGATGCTTTCCTAATGTCGTGCGCTTTGTGGATGCAGGAGATTATCCCACCATTGATGTCGAGGGAGCACAGGCCTGTTGTATTGGAGAGATTAGATGATTTATCAGAGTTGCGCTAGGAACACCTAGGAGAGATTGGTCTATGGTACATTGCATATGCCCCAGTGATTAGGACACACCTGAAAATGATGACAACTCTGTGCGAGAGATGGCATAGTGAGACCTTGTCCTTCCACCTTCTAACCGGTGAGGCGACAGTAACCTTGGAGGATGTGTGGCGGATATTGTGCTTACTGACTCACGATGATCATGTGATTTATGATGTTGACTCCAATTTGATGCATGCCACGAGGTGATGGATGATATTGTGTTGGTCACATCTCAGATCGACGTCGAGTCCTACAAGGGCCATGTGCCCACTTTCACATTGATCATTGCAACCATTATTTTAGGGTTGGTGGCCCCAAACAGATGTAATAGAGGGTTCAGCCTAGGATGGTTCTTGGAATGGTATCACATGCTTCATTGAAGGACACTCTTTGCATGGGGTCCATGATGTTGGCCTCCTTATACCATGATTTGTATGATTTTTTCTATTGTGATGGCAAGGCTATTGGTGTAGGGGTCACTTTGCTGCATATTTGTGCATGGGAGCACATTGTCGTGATTCAACTGATTGTTTAGATGGTCAATGTCGATCCAAATGATCTGGTGATCTAGTGATACAGAGGTGCCATTAATCTGAGGCACACAAGATAGATTGGCATCTCATACTAGAGACGGGTGATAGATGACATGAAATTTTTCTGCTGGCACCCATGGATTTAGATGCCACCATGGTTTGATGACATACAACAGTTATATTTTGTCAGATAGACCTGATATATGTAGGGTCGAGAGAATCATTTTATTGAGAGGTACCTTCCAAATAGGGTAGCATGCCAATTTGGTGATGCACAAGATATGCTTGATGATGCATACAAGGCCATTTTTGCGAGATCTGCTAGAGAGGTTCCTTCATGGGGCCCGACTGTTCTGGCCCCAAATGTTGTTGATAGCTTTAGACAGTTGGTAGCTCAGCCTTGGGAATATGATCAAGGTCATCTAGTAACATAGACCATGCCAGCATATGATGCATGGTTCATCCCCCCACGATGATTGACAGATCTTGTAGGTGCTCCCCCAGAGGGAGACCGACAGGCAGGGGATCCAAAGGTAGGGGATAGGGAGGCCAGGATGACCATGATGAGCAGGTTCTGGGGGTACCCCCAATGGGACAACCATCTCAAGTACAGCTGAAGGCACAACAATAGGTACAACCATAGGTTCAGCCATAGGTACAATCATAGCCAAGTCCACCACCACTAGATGTACGAGATGCATTGATTCAACAACTACAACAATAGGTACAAACAATGAAGGGTGAGCAGGATCAAGCCCGCCAACAACTAATTGCAGTCACAACCAAGAGAGATCAGGCATTGTAGAGAGTATAGGTTGTGATGGCAGAGAGGGACCAAGAGGTTGCTCGATTCCAGTAGATTCAGGCCATGACAATGGCTACATATGGTAGGATTATGTTGGCATGATTGTATAGAGAGACTATTACAGAGGTTGCATATTATAGGATGCATTATCACAGGGATGTATCGGCGACACTGAGACAACCAAATTTTTCAGTGTAGTGATACACGACCACAAGTAGAGGATCATCCTGAGAGACAAGCTAGAGAGGGTAGCATCCATTAGGGCTAGCCATTCTGATATACATATACTTGTTTTTTTTTTTTTCCCCATTCTTTATCGCAGATATACATTAATGGGCTCATTTTTAATAGCCTCATGGATATTGTACTTTTGATTGATGTTCATACACTGATCCAAATTTTGTACCATGACACATTTTTTGATATATATATGATATAGATATGGATGATTCATGATGTGATGTGTGCACTTTATTTCATGCTATGAATGGATGAGATGCTTATATTTGATTATCTATGGATGCACTTAATTTATGTTTATGTGATATGTGATCATTATGATATAGATGTATATAAATGATATGTTCTTTTTCATTATCTTTCCGTATGCAAATGTTATGGATGCAATGATTTTAAGATGCTTAGAATAAAAAATCTATATTATTCTTCACAACTTAAATGATAATGCAGTATATATGATGTGATATGCAATGATTATGCTAATGAATGTCTTATGCTATGATTATGAGATGCATGATTTTTGGATGCAAGATGAATGCAATGATGATGTTTTTGTTGATTGTCATGATACTAGGTTAGCGTGGAGAGAATATAGAAGAATAAGGAATGAATAACCGTTGATTCTAATTGATTGCTTCAAAGGATCCAACAAGTCCATGATCGATCGATACTTTATTAGAAATGGCGACGAGACAATGCAAGATGTAGGATGAATGTAGGATGATGAGTTACTCACACTTTAGGATTGGGATTTTTCATCGTTCCTTATTGTTTGATATAACACATAGACACGATGCATCAAGGTATTGAATACCAGGATGGCGGTGTATCTAGTGTAATGGACTTTGACTTGACAAATAGATAGGATACTGGACCAAAGCATAAGAAATAGTCAACAAGATACCCTAAACAACCTTCCTACACACAACTAAGCAAGTATGCACCAGGATTATATTACAAGAATACCCACAAGCATAGCAAACAAAAGGTCATGATCGATGCCCCATTCCTTTCTCTCTAAATATTTTTGATAGACATCATTGAGAGGTCCTGGGAATGGGTCACTTAAGATAAATCATAAGAAAAGATCAAAGACAAACAGTCAGTGTCATCTATATCTCTTGATTTGTTTAATTTAGCTAAAATTAAAGCCAATATTTATGCCCATTGTCGAAAAGATACATCCTAGGACATGTTGATTAGAGGGTTGTTAGATGATGTTTAGACGATGATGCTAAGATGAGTCACTGATACAAATTTCACTAACGTATTTACCTATGATCTAGACTTGATATTTTGATAATTAAGGTTCTCACTTTATGACTTGCTATACTTTCTTTCTACTCAACTTACCAAAGGGTGAAGGCTTCGATCAATTTATTACGGATGAGGGTTTACTACAAGTGAAAGCTAGATGGGATGGGTGGTTTTGGATTTTTTAGATTATTTCAATATTTTTGGTACTTTGAAAATGTTATGAGGCTATTTTTGGTCTTTTTGAATGTTTATATGTTTAGGGATTTTTGGTTATCTGAGGATTTTTAGGATTTTTCAAATGTTTTTGTGTTTTATGATAATTGAATGTTTTTGGTTTTTTCTGATATTTGAATGTTTTGGGATTTTGAAGATATTTGGATGTTTTAGGGATTATCAAAATATTTGGATCTTTAGGTTTTTTTGAAGAGTTTCGACCAAGAAACTAACCTAAAGACCTATCCTAGAGGTATCGGGGTTTGATCAAAGATAAGCCTTGCCTACATTATACATGTAGAGACCTATGTAGTTTGATTGACTTGACAAGATGAGAAATGTACAAGCGATGGAAAAATCGGTTTATTATGATGAAATCCTAAAGGACTAACCTAGGGTGTCTTGGGGGCACATCAATGATGGCCTTGCCTACGGTTAAGCTCAGAGACCCGTAGTTCGACCAGGATACTGCTTTTTGGATTTTTGATTTTTTGGATTTTAGCTGTACAAGATTTTGCAAATGTTTTTGGATTTTTTGATGATTGTTTTACGAATGATTTTGGGATTTTTGATGAGATTTTATGATTTTTTTTAGGATTTTTGTGATAATATTTCTGATGATCTCAAGATATACAATAACCTGATATGATCCATAAATAATTGCCCCCAACATGACATGATAGACTAATTCAATATAGGTAGGACAAATCAACCTTTGGAATATGCCAAGTAGTACTAAAGAGATACGATACTTCACATCATCAAGCTATGATATGAATGTGGATAGGTGATGGATGAATGGTGGTGCAAAGAATGATGGAACAAAAGAGCCAAAGAATCTAGATGGAGGTGATTTATTGGGGCACATATTTTCCAGGTTTTCACCAAGGTACTTTCCCAAAGCGCCACCGAAGTGGTTCTCACTATAGGACAATTTTTTTTCTTTTTCTCATTTTTTTAGATTTTGATCACTTTTTGAGTTTTTTGTATTCTCATATTTATACCCTTCAAGACTAGGCATAAATTTTTTTGAGATGCAAGTTGTTAGTTGGATCCTACAAGGGTTCACCTTCAGGTGTTGATAGCTGATATGTTCTTGATCCATAGCTCGTTGTGATGACAAAGGGACCCAACCAATTAGGATCAAATTTTCCTTTAATTTCTTGATTTGGTAGATTCTTTTGATTATGTTTTAGGAAAAGATCCCCTACTTGGAAGGAACAACATTTTATTCTCTTGTTATAGCTCTATTTCAGTCGGTTTTGATATACTTGCAAGTGATTGAGGGCATCAAGATGACGCTTGTCTAGAAACTAGCACATTCAGCCGAGATACTCTGTATTCCTCATCAGTGATCAGATTCTGTAGTGACACTCGTAGTGATGGGAGCTCAACCTAAATAGTAAAGATAGCTTTGGATCCATAGACCAAGGAGAAAGGGGTTGCGTCTATTGATGTGGAAACACTAGTTCGATAGGTCCAGAGAGTGACATTTAGCTACAGATGCCAGTCACTACCAGCTTTGTTGGCTATTTTCTTTAGGATTTTTAGGATGGTTTTATTTGTAGCCTCTTCTTGGTCATTTCCTTGGGGATAATACGGGGTATAGAATCAATTTTGGATGTTGAAATTTTGGAATAGCTCTTTTACATCCTAATTTTTAAAGGGTGTCCCATTGTCTGAGATTAGGGTTTGTGGGACACCATAATAAAAAATGAGGTAATTTAGGATAAACTTAGCAATCTGCTTCCCTATTATGTAGGTCATAGGAATGGATCCCACCCACTTAGTGAAGTACTCAATGGCTGTTATGATAAACTTGTGGCCATTAGATGAGGTTGGGGTGATTTTTCCTATGAGATCAAGCCCTCATTATGAAAAAGGCCAAGGTGTGATTATGGGTTGCAATTCCTAAGTTGGTGCATGAATCAAATCTCCATGTTACTAACATTGGACACACTTATATACATACTGATGAGCTTCCTTCTCCATGTTTGGCCAATAGTACCCTATCCTCAATAGTTTCTTAGCTAATGTAAATCCACTAGAATGGGAACCACATATTCCATCGTGTACTTCTATTAAAGCAGTTAAAGCTTCATCTTGGTTAAGGCATCACAATAATGTTCCTTTGATGCTTTGATGGTATAGGGTATCACCTAGGATAACAAATCGGGATGCCTTTTTGACAAAGGTCTTTTTAAGGTTCGAGGTGATATCAGATGGGAGGGTTCCCCTACTTAGGTAGGTAAAGATTTCATGATACCATGAGGATCCAAGATCAATAATGACACACGCATATTCAGATTCAAGGATTTTAAAAGTTGGAATAAGAAGTTGTTCTACCAAGAATTCACATTGGAGGACATTGTTCAACATTTATAGTAGTGATCAAATGGTTGACATGGCGTCTATTGCTTTGTTGTTCATGTGAGGAATCTTCTCAAAAGTTATGTCTATAAAGAGATCTTTGAGATTCTCTACCATCTTCTTGTAAGGGGTGAGCTTGTCATATTTAGTTTCATATTCATCATTGACTTGGTTGATAACCAGTTGTGAGTCCCCATAGACTTTCATTTCTTGAATCTACCATTGAACTGTTATCCTTAAACCTATGATTAGGGATTCATACTCAACAATTTTGTTAGTGCATGAAAATGATAGATTGTATGAATTTAGAATGTAATCACCTTGAGGGGTGATAAAAATGATGCCTTCTCTAGATCCATGTTGAGTGAATGATCCATAAAAGTACATTTTCCATTGATCTATGAGATTGAGAAGGAATATTGATTCATCAGGAAACTCAGATATCAAAGGATTTTCTACATAGATGGGTGCTTCTGCTAGTTGGTCTGTGATCACTTGTCCTTTGATTGTCTTGCACTCCACATACTCTATGCCAAATTCAGTTAAGATCATCACCCATTTGGCCATTCACCCTATGAGGGTTGCCTTAGCTAATAGGTACTTTAGTGGGTCTATTTTGTAACAAGATTGATTTGATGTGACATTATGCAATGTCTAAACTTTTGTGAAGTGAAAATTACCACTAGGCATGCTTTCTCAATAGGTGAATAGTTCATTTCATAGCCTACGTAGGTTCTGCTAATGTAGTAGATAGCTATTTCATTTCCATTCTCATCATGTTGTACTAAAAGAGCTCCTAGTGCTGCTTATGTTGCTGAGATATATAAGATCAATGGCTTGATTGGTATTGGTCGCATGATCATTAGAGGTGTTAGTAGATAATATTTGATCTACTTGAAAGCTTTATCACACTTGTCATCCCACTTGTAGGTTATCCCTTTATGGAGAAGATGTGAAAAGGGATGGATCTTATTTGATAGTTGTGCTATGGACCTTCTGATGGAGTGCAATATTCCTTTTAATCCTCTCATTTGTTTTAGTGTTTGTGGTGGTTCCATGTCAAGGATTCCTTTTACCTTTGTTGGATCAATTTCTATACCTCTTTGTGAGACAATGAAGCCAAGAAGTTTTCCTGATGTAACCCCAAAGACACACTTTTTTGGATTCGATCATACCTTGTATTCTTCAGGCCTATCAAAAATAGGTCCTAAGACTAGTATGTGCTCACTTCTCTTCTTTGATTTTTCCAAAATATCGTCCACATAATCTTCAACTATTTTTTTGGATCATGTCATGGAAGATGAGGGTCACTGCTCTTTGATAGGTTGCTCCTACATTCTTTAACCCGAATGGAATTACGTTCCAGCAATATGTTCCCCATAGACAAGTGAATGCAATTCTATGTTGATCCTCCTTGGTGATCATGATCTAATTATAGCCCAAAAAACCATCCATGAGTGATAGCATTTCATGCCCAGCTATTAGGTCCATAATGAGGTCAATGTTGGGAAGTGGAAAGCCATCCTTTTGTTTAAGTCCTTGAAATTGGTGTAGATTTTGATGCCCCCAGTGGGTTTTGAGACTGGTACTATATTTGTAACCCACTCAAAATAATCTGTTGGTCAAATGAACCCAACATCCAGAATTTTTTGTAACTCTAGTTTCACCAAGAGTACAATCTGAGGTTGCATCTTTCTTAACTTCTGCTTGATAGGCTTGGCTTTAGGATATACTTCTAAATGAAGAAAAACTACTTTAGGATCAAGGCCAGGTATATCTATGTATGACCATGCAAATTTAGTTCTCCTCTCTTTTAGGAATGCTGCTAGGTTCTTCTATTCCTCATCCAATAGGGATTTGGTATATAAAGTCATTTGGGGTGCTTCTTTTGTTTCTA
Source organism: Sequoiadendron giganteum (assembly GCA_007115665.2). Classification (NCBI taxonomy): domain Eukaryota; kingdom Viridiplantae; phylum Streptophyta; class Pinopsida; order Cupressales; family Cupressaceae; genus Sequoiadendron; species Sequoiadendron giganteum. Next base: position 581,871,358 of record CM021108.1, on the reverse strand, counting down.
GATTGACTGGGGTAGCCTTTTTTGCTAGCACTACTAACTTTTTGGGATGCATTGCACTAAGGGGGAGATTGAATCCCTCATCCTTGGGCACCTCAGAGAGGTTTTCACCCTCAAATACATCCTTTTTTTTTTACTATTTTAGGATCAGAGAGTGCCACAGTGTGGTTTTCACTCAAGGATATGCATGTTGGTTGCATTTCATCAATTTTGCAACTGAAGGATTCAATCGTCTCTCCATAGTATTCTCCAGTTTCTATCTCTATGTTGAAACCTGCTTTGTGATCCACCCAAGATAAGTTGTCATGGAGTCCCATGAATTCTTAGATTGCTTCATCGTTTTTGAATAAATCAAAAATTGGTGGTCCTTGTTGGTCCATGTCAATAAGTTGTGAGTATACCAGGTGTAGTTATTGGTCTGATTGCTTGGGAAAAAAAATGTATTGGATATCATGAAGAGGGAGTTTTTCTCAAATAGGTCACCCATATCAAGGGGGAAGTCATATAAGGTCATTTCATGTGGTGTAGGTAACCAAGAGGAAGCCTCGACCAATTTAATGGAAGTACCTTTTCCAATAAGGGTAACCTTGTTAGTAGTACAACCTAAACCAAGATTCCTTAATCATTTCTCTGGAACAATAGGTTCTAGCAAGCCATTGTCATTTTGTCCCAGTTTCTCATTCTTGTTATAACCCATTCCCTTCACGAGTTGCAACCTTTATTATCATCTTCCATGGGAAAAATAGAGATAGGTCGTTCATCCTGATAGAGGAGTTAAGAGATATCCTCCTCATTGAAATCTTCTTGATTCAAATCCCCCCATTTGGTGAAGGTAGTAGCGGCCATCTTTATTTTTTTGGGCTCTTTGATGTTAGATGTGGGTTTCCCATGCGATTGAGGAGAAAGAGGTAATTTTCCTAAGAAAAAAGTATCTTTCAGTAGCTTATAATTTCCACAACCATTATCTTGGATCATTGCTTTGATGTCAGGAATGTTTTGCATAATGGGTGTAGTCATTGTTGAGGCAGATGAAAAGGATGATGGATCAACAAATGAGGTAGGCATGGATGTAGGCCCTTCATCATTTTTAGGAACTTGGGGGACCTTATAGAACTTAGCCTCAAGATTTTTTTAGTAGTTAAAAGGCTCAGGATCTCCATACATGGTAACTTCTCTACCCCCGAAGAGAAACTTGACACATTGATGGTAGGTTGAGGTGACAGCTTTTAAGGCATGGATCCAGGGTCAGCCAAGTAGGATGTTATATGGAAGTTCAAGATCTAACACTTGGCAACTAGTTTTTGCAATGATGGGTCCCACTTGAATGGGTAATACAATGATGCCTCATGATACCCGCTCTTGATTGTCATAGGCCCTGATGATAGTACTCTTTGTTTTCTCAATGGTATCTTCTGAGTAGCCCAAGTCTTTGATCAAATTAAGGATACAAATACAGACCAACACCTCCATCTACTAAGACTCTTTTGATCTTATTCTTATGAATATAGACCTCAAGGTGTAAATAACGATCATGAGATGGTTGTGATGGTAGGTCTTGCTTGGAAAAGGTAAGAAGATGACTGGTAATATTTCCTACCATAGCTTGAAATTGATCTGTATCAATATCCTCAAGAATATATGACTCCAACAAGGCTTTCTCTAAGATTTCACTATGTGTGGGAGATAGCCTTAATAGTTCTAAGATTGAAATCTGTGTGAGGGTCTTCTTAAGCTGGTCTAGGAGATTATACTTGCTAGGATTTGATGTTGGCAAAGTAGGTTGTTCCCTATACTGAGATGGGACTCCTTGGATAGTGACCTTTCCATGTTGTGTGGTGACTCCACACTTGGCACTAGGTCCTTTGATGGTGATGATTGTATTGATGCTATCACAAGATGCAACCACATTTGAATAGCTATGCTAAACATTTTGTAATCCTTAGCTTTTCCGTTGTTGTTCCCTTTGGTATGATTTGGCATAGGGTTCATGTATATCTTGAGATCCTGATTCCTAGATGGTACTTCCATAGAGATGGTGTCGTTCTCTATGAGATCTTGGATGATGTTCTTAAGTTTCATAAAATTTATGGTTTTGTGTCCTTTGATTTTATGAAAGTCACATAGATCGTTCTCGTTGTACCAGGATGGTTTCTCTTGTGGTTCTTGGTAATTTTCAAAGTTGTCAAGGTTATCAGATTTGATTATACCAAATTTTTCATGATGGTTTCAGTAGGCTCAAATAATTGTTCATGTTGGTAGTTCGTCTTTGTTGTATCTCAGTGTTGTTGATTTGATTGTTCTGAGGGGATATTATTTGCTGCATAGTTGGTTGAATGTTAGCAACATGATTGTTGTTAGGTCTAGGAGCACTTAGGACCACTTTAGCATCTACCACACCATCATTTGTCACATTTGTTTTAACCCAGACACAAGGTTTTTCATTTGAACTTGTTAATGGGCGGTTGTAAGATTGATTATTTCCTTATGATATTAAAGCTCATTCAATGTTAAGGGCTTGAGGGACAAGCTCGTCATAAGATGTGATGCATTGAATTTTCAAGTGGAATGAGAAATTTGGATCTAGATTTTCTATGATGATTCCCACTTGTTTCTCAGCGGGAATGGGCCACTTGCTCTTACTATCTCTTTTTCTCCATCATTGTAAGAAATTGGTGAATGACACTCCTTTGGTTTGTTTGAGAGTGTACAACTCTTCTAGACTAACGTCCATGTCAATATTAAAGGAGAAGCGATCGATGAATTTATCAGTGATTTCTTGAAAATTTTTGATACTGGGAGATAGATTAGAGAATCAATCCATGGTAGGACCTGTTAAGCTTCAAGGGAAAATTCACATTAGATATGAATCATTATAGGCCACCTCCATACACATAATGTTGAATTCTTTGACATGGTCTTCGGGACTTCCCCTCCTTGTATATTTATCAAATTTGGGGATCTCAAATCCGGGAGAGAATGGTACCATTACAATGTTGTGATCAAAGGGGTAAGGACACATGTTCTATGTATGGTCCTACATTTCTTGGGATATCACCTTAAGTTGTGAGGGTAGATCATCTTGCGGATTTGGTCAAGGAAATTATGATGGGATGAGGGATGAGCTGTATATGGCATTGTGATATGATGGTGTGTTCTATGGGGTGTATAGTGGAGTGGGATTATGTGAAGGGGATTGACTTATAGATATGTATGTTCCTAGTGTGTTTTGATTCATTATGTTTTGTTGAGGATTATAGTAGGAACTTTGTTGCTAGTGTTGTTGTTGATATTGGGCATACTATTGAGCTAGTAAGGCTTGTTGTTTCTATGTGACAAGGGCTTGCTATTGGGCTTGTTGTTGGTGTTGTGTCACGATGGCTTGCTATTGGGCATGATTTTGTTGTGCCACGGTGGCTTGATGTTGGGCCTGATGTTGTTATGCCGTGATGGCTTACTATTGGTCCTGATGTTGTTGCACCGTGATGGATTGTTGTTGGGTCTGATGTTGTTGTGCCACAATGGCTTGATGTTGGGCCTGATGTTATTGTTGTGCTACGATGGCTTTCTCTTGGGCCTAATTTTGATGTTGTGCTACTAAGGATGCTTGATAGTCTTGTTGTTGTTGTTGTTGTGCAGATAAGGCTAGTTATTGTTGTTGTTGTTGTGCGGCTAAGGCTGCTTGTTGTTGTTGTTGTGTGGCTAAGGTTTCTTGTCGTTGTTTCTATTGTTGTTGTGCGTCTAAGGCTACTTGATAAGATTTTTGTGCTTATTGTAAGGCTTAGGTATGATTTTGCAATAAGGGGCTAGTTGTTCATTGGGACATCTACGATGGATTGTGGGTGTTGATACTTTTGATAGGTTGTGAATTGGTGATGAGAGATTGAGAGTTTCCTTGGTTCAACATTCCTTGAAAAATGGAAGATTGAGATGGAGGAATGTAATTTTGAGTTCCCATTTGATTTTTCATGGTGAAAGGTACCGTGGATGTTGTCATTATGTTTTCTAAGGGTTCTCTCATACTAGGACCTTGAGTACATTGACTGAAAGGATTCCCTTGACCAATGTTTCGGGGATTTCCTTTTGATTGAGATGTGACCAAAGTACTTCCTTGATTGATAGGGTTCATACCCAAGGTATTGGTTTGATTTGGATCGATGGTAGATGAATAGGATATATCATGTGATGATAATGGTATGGATGAACCCATTGAAGGATTGGGTAAAGATGTACCTATTTGCATTGAGGGTTGGCTTTTCTATACAATATTGAAATTCCCTTGTGTATAACCTTGAGATACTTGGTCTATACTACTTTTCCTAATGGTGGGCATACTTGTTGTACTCATGGATGCAGAAGAAGATGGATGTCCTTGATAAGTGGAGGTTGTGGTGGAGTAATGAAGGTCAAGAGGTTTATGTAGTTGTTTCAAATTTTTGGGGATGGGAGGACCACCAAAGGTAGGCATCCAAGTGGTTGTTGTAGGTGGAGTATTGGTATCAAGAGTACGCACAAGTGTATTGCTTTCAAATGGAAGAGTCAGACCAAAGTCTTTAGCAAGGCTAGTTGCAACACTAGGAGTAGGTGTTTAATTTATCCCTGATGGTAGAGTGGTGAAGCCTTGTGCCAAATTTTGTGCCATAAATTATGGGGAAATATGAGCTATGTTTTCAAAAGCTTGATGCTCCATGAGTTCCTCCTTAGTGAGCTGAAAGGGATTGTTTGTGACGTCTTCAATCTCATATGGTCCTATCAGAGATGATGGTTGTTGTGATGGCATAACTTGGCTTCTTGGGTCAAATTATTGAGGATTTGGATCACTTGAGGTAAATGTGACTTTGGTTTTCTCCATGATTCTCTTGTATGTGATCTTGTTTTTACCATAAATTTGGGGTCATTGGTTGGATAGTTGTGTTGAGATTTATAATGTTTGAACTCTCTCGTAGAATCAAATCTAGGTAAGAGGGACGCTCTAAGTATTTTTGGAGAAATGATGATAATGGGGGATGAAAATATGGGTGATATGGAAAAGGATCTTTGCAATCATTTTAGAGCAACACTTTTGACTTTGAGTTTGATGTTTTGTTGTTAGGATGTTGATGAACTTGAGAATCTTTAGGATAGACTTGTGACCTTCAAGATAAACTAGTTCAAGGATGATGACTAACTTAACTAGGTGCATGGAAAATTATACATTTATCATACAATGTTTCCAAGCTAGGAGTTGGTTTGATTTTGATGTTTAAGTCAAAAGATCTTGGTATATTCAAAAGCTTTGCAAAGATAGGTGAGGTGAGTCATGAAATTTTGATGAAGGGGTGGATGAAATTTTTGACCCAATGTTGACTTAGAATGAACCTATATTTTCCAAGACCATGGTAGTGAGAATTATGCTAGACCTTTTAAAATGTTTAAATCCTAAAGACCCAATGTTGACTTAGATGAGAGGATAAATGGGAATGTTTAAACCTGTTCTTCTTCTCCTAGCTCAAGTGTATTAGTTTCTTAACAAATGGTAATGATTGCGATAAATAATTAAGGCTTGTTATTGTTGTTGTGACACAAGGGCTTGTTGTTGTTGCTATGTCGCGATGGCTTGTTGTTGGGCCTGATGTTGTTGTTTGCCATGATGGCTTGTTGTTGGGCCTGATGTTGTTCTTGTGTCATGATGGCTTGTTGTTGGGCTTGATCTTGTTGTTGTGTCATGATGGCTTGTTGTTGGGCTTGATGTTGTTGCTGTTGTGTCACGATGGCTTGATGTTGAGCCTGATGTTGTTGTTGTGTCGTGATGGCTTGTTGTTGTGCTACTAAGGATGCTTGATAGGCTTGTTGTTGTTGTGCGGTTCAGGTTGTTTGTTGTTGTTGTGTGGCTCAGGTGGCTTGATATTGTTGTTGTTGTTGTTGTGTGGCTAAGGTTGCTTGTCATTTTTGTTGTTGTTGTTGTGCGGCTAAGGCTGCTTGATAAGCTTGTTGTGCTTGTTGTAAGGATGAGGTATGATTTTGCAATAGGGGACCAATTGGTTGTTGGGACATCTATGATGGATTGTGGGTGTTGATGCTTTAGATGGGTTGTGAATTGGTGATGAGAGATTGAGAGTTTCCTTGGTTCAACATTCCTTGAAGGATGGCGGATTGAGATGGAGGAATGTAAGTTTGAGATCCCATTTGATTTTGCATGGTGAAGAGGACCGTGGATGTTGTCATTATGTTTTGCAAGGATGTTGACATACTAGGACCCCTAGTCCACTGATTGAAAGGATTCCCTTGACCAATGTTTGGGGGATTTCCTTGTGCTTGAGATGTGACCAGAGTACTTCCTTGATTGATAGGGGTATGTGCAAGATCATGATGGGCCAAAAAGTAGCGATATGTAAGTGATATGATGGCCCATGTAGCTGACGAATTTTTTTAACCCAAAAATTGATGAAAGGAAAAGGGTTTTTAAAGGAGATTCTCATATTTCCACCAATATAAATTATTCTTTACTTTGAATTTAATAAATTAATATTATTCATTTCCTATTTGAATTACGACTAAAGTCCTGATTGATAGGTTGATTGAAAAACATCTATAGCTTTCAAATGGTATCACATTTTTTGAATTTGAAACATACGTCACATTTTATGCTTTGTATACTATAGGATTAAAAAAAAATTAATTTCATGAAGTTTTGACCAAGTTAAGGTGGTCAGACATACGAGTTTTTATATTTTTTAAAAGGTGTAATAAAAACTTCATAATTAATTATTTACTTGGAAACATATAACAAAAAAATATGCATAACATTGGGACATGAGTCCTCTACTTATATATAAAATCTTATAAAAAATACTATCATTTTATTGTGGTTAGGGTGGTCAGACAAACACCTACTTCTTATTTTTCCCCTAGAATTTAAGTTCTACTATAGTGAAATTTCAAAATTTCACCATATAGATTTTTTATTTTTAAATATACCTAACTTAGTTTAGAAACCACATTCAATTTGTTACAGATTCTATTCTTACATATTTTTGAAATAATATAGATAACTTATTCAAATTTTTACGTCAACTTGCCTAACTCTGATTTTCTGAATTTTCATCGCCACTTAAGGGCCTACTTTTTTCAATGATGATCATGCACATACCCATGGGGTTCATACCCAAGGTGTTGGTTTGATTTGGATAGATGGTAGATGCATAGGATATGTCCTACGATGATAATGGTATGGATAAACCCATGGAAGGATTGGGTAAATATTTCCCTATTTTCATTGAGGGTTGGCTTTGCAATACACTATTGACATGCCCTTGTGTATTACCTTGAGATATTTGGTCTATAATGCTTTGCCTGATGGTGGGTAGACTTGTGGTACTCATGGATGTAGATGAAGATGGATGTCCTTGATAAGTGGAGGTTGTGGTGGAGTAATGAAGGTCAAGAGGTTTATGTAGTTGTTTCAAATTTTTGGGGATGGGAGGAGCAACAAAGGTAGGCTTCCAAGTGGTTGTTGGAGGTGGAGGATTGGTATCAAGTGTACCCACAAGTGTATTTCTTTCAAATGGAAGAGTCAGAAGAAATTCTTTAGTGAGGCTAGTTGCAAGATTAGGATTAGGTGTTTGATTTATCCCTGATGGTGGAGTGGTGAAGCCTTGTGCCAAATTTTTTGTCATAAATGATGGGGAAATAGGAGCTATGTTTTCAAAGGCTTGATGCTACATGAGTTCCTCCTTAGTGAGCTGAAAGGGATTGTTTGTGACATCTTCAATATCATATGGTCCTTTTAGAGATGATGGTTGTTGTGATGGTGTAACTTGGCTTCTTGGGTCAAATTCTTGAGGATTTGGATCACTTGAGGTAAAAGTGACTTTGGTTTTCTCCATGATTCTCTTGTATTATGATCTCATTTTTACCATAAATTTGGGGTCGTCGGTTGGAGAGTTGTGTTGAGATTTATAATGTTTGAACTCTCTCGTTGACTCAAATCTAGGTAAGAGGGATTCTCTAAGTATTTTTGGACAAATGATGATAATGGGGGATGAAAATATGGGTGATATGAAAAAGGATCTTTGCAATCATTCTAGGGAAACACTTTTGACTTTGACTTTGATGTTTTGTTGTTAGGATGTTGATGAACTTGAGAATCTTTAGGGTAGACTCATGACCTTCAAGATAAACTATTTCAAGGATGATGACTAACTTAACTAGGTGCATGGAAAAGGATACATTTCTTATACAACATTGCCAAGCTAGGGGTTGGTTTGATTTTTATGTTTAATTCAAAAGATGGTATATTTGAAATCTTTACAAAGATAGGTGAGGTGAATCATGAAATTTTGATGAAGGGGTGGATGAAATGTTTGACCCAATGTTGACTTAGAATGAACCTTTTTTTTCCAAGACCATGGTAGTGAGAATGATGCTAGACCTTTTAAAATTTTCAAATCCTGAAGACCCAATGTTGACTTAGATGAGAGGATAAATGGGAATGTTTTAACCTATTCTCCTTCTCATAACTCAAGCGTGGTAGATTCTTAACAAACGGTAATGATTGCGATAAATAATTACAGCAAACTTCCTACCAAACTTTAAGTTATGATACCTATGTTGGTGATGACGAGATGCAGGTTTAGCTTCACGGACCTTGATTGTATGATGGATCATTCAGACAGATTGATTGTCTTGAAAGAGATCTGGATTCTGACCCATAAAGAATGTATACATGTCTCAATGTCTTCTAAGTGCGTGTTCATAAAAGTTCACCTCTAATTTGTTTCTATTTAGGTATAATGCTATAGTATGATTTTGGAATGCCCTTGAACTAAGGTGCCTAAGTTTGTAATGACAACCAGTAGACCTTGTTTTTGGAACATTTTGGAACCAAGAAATGTATCAAACTGACTCATAAGAATTACAACCCTAGGATAGAAATGGCTATATTTGTTGAATTCCCACATGGATTTCTCCAGCTGCACTTATTCAGAGCGGATGATTAGAAGCTTGACCACACAAGCTCCACCTTATAGTGCACTTGCTTCTCAGGTCAGCCAAGCTTCAAGTTCTCATGAATCTCCAATGATAAACTTTTCATCTCTACTAAGAACTGCAAGTATGTGGGATGACTTCAAAGGTCCGACCTACTGACATCAACAAATATTAAGGATTTTTGGATTGCTAAATAAAGGTTCATAATATGAGCATCCAGTTTAGGCATGTAATGATAAAATCCTTGTGAGAGGTCTCCCAACCCTTAGAACAATGGCTTTACACATCATCAAGATGCTAGGGGAGACCTATCATATCCACTTCCGACTGATCACAATTTTTATTGTAACCACAAATTTGTATTGTGGTTTGGAGGAACTTGGCTTTAGCTTATTACCACTTGGGTCATTCCATTGGGGTGATTACTTATTACCACTAAGGAAGGCCCTCTAAAGATCAACAATAGCGAAGAAATACATTTTTGGTTCGACCACCTAAGTTGCGTAAAGCATTTTTAGGGGGGAGTACACATAATGCCTTTCCTTCACACTTGCATGATTGTTCAATTTTAGCTCCAAATCGAAATGTGTAGGTAACCTTTTAGACAACCAATGTCACCAAAATGATTTTGATTCTCAAGATCATCGTGAAGCACGAGAGAAGTGTATACACATCTAAATGACACAAGTTGCAAAAAAAAAGACTAGAAGTCAAATTAAACACTTGTTCATTTTAATCCGCAAAGAAATGACAAGTTATTTTTATAGCACTAAATCCAAGTGTGAATTTTCTTGTTCAATTTTAAGCCCAAAGTAAGATGATAATATGAAGCTTCAATTTTAATTATGTTTGAGCATTCATTTTAAGACCAAATTGAAATCTAGTGAGGTCCTAAAATAGAAAGTAGAAAGCATGAAAATTGGGTTATAATTTCGCCAAAGCGTTTAAACACTCATTACAATTATAGAATTTTTAAGATAGAAGAGGCTTTCTTCGTTTTAGCTCCATGTATTTTAACTTGTAAAAACCTATTAGTCTAACAAACAGAACACATTCAAACATGTATTAGTAATCAAATAAAACAAAGAAATTAAAGAACGTGTTTGAAAAACAATCAAAAAAATTCTTACCAAAGTAGGGCGTCACTGAACACAATAGCATTACAATTTGAAGTATGAGCATCGCTCTAAAGAAAAATAGTGAGCATGATAACATCGGTATTTGGCATGATGTCACTTCTAACGGTAGCATCACAATTTGAAATTTGAAAGCGTCACTCTCGTGAAGTCGGGTGTCACCGTTTAAATTCTTCGATACCTCTAGATTAATTTGGTGTCGCTAGAATTAAATCGGCATCGTTGTTTCAAATTACTTGGGCATCGCTATATGGCAAAGCTCTAGAAGGCATCATTGTTTGTAATCTGGGTGTCACTGAAACATAAAAAACATCAAATGAATGGAATTCAAGCTAGAAATTTGTTAGATTAACGGTTTTCCATCCTAGCGCCAAAATGTGAGACAAGGATTGTAAGGGTGGACTGATTACACTTGATCCATGAAGAATCGAAGCATAACTAAACCAAAAATACCTGCATATACAAACAAGATCATTCAAAATGGAATCTAAACTAAGTATTTAATTGAAAATGAAAGCCACAAACTACCAAAAATAGTTAAATTCCTAATATAGCCCATCTAAAACTTATCCTGTTTTGGAATTAGTGTCGTGTTGATGTGAAATGATGACCCTTTCTCAATATCGTGATTAGTGAACCTTTTTCAGTCAATTATATGAAAGAGAATCAATGAAAATTTCGTGATAAAAGGATTAAAACATGATATTATGCTAAAAATGATCTAATTATGCTATTGCTAAGCTACTCTAAGCTATTTCTATGCTAAAATATGAAAACCCTAATTCATATATAAACTAAGATGGATGCATGGAAGCCATTAATAGACGCTCTAAGATATTTATGCAATTAAAATGAACTAAAACAAGTTAAAAGTGAATAAAATATGAGTGTGGATACAAGTTAATTCAACAACATAAGTTTGCAATTGAAAGATGGATGAGATTTCAACAACATGAGTTTGCTCTGAAAAAGATGGATGATATTTCAACAACATGAGTTTTCTCTAAAAAATATGGATCCATTTATCTCCAAATAGTGACCTATTTATAAGAGAGCAAATGAGAAATGGAGGGTTCAGATTGAAAAGTTTAATCAACAGTACAAGATGAAAGGAAAAGGAGGCATGGATCAAGGATTCTCATCAAGGGATGCGAATTCAATATCACATGGATCAAGGAAAGGATCAAGGGTTCACATTAGCCTAAAAAAAACACACTATTGACCTACACACACAGGTCAAAGGTAACTTGTTCAAAAGGTTAAAAAGATAACTTGTAACTCAAGTTACAAGGTAACTTGCATCTGAATCCAAGTGAAAATATCCTTTTTTCAAATGATGAAGGAATAAGAATATTCATATGGGTAAGGAAAAAGGGATTTTTGCAAATTAAAACAAAGTTATAATTGTTCAAAAAGGGGATAAGGAATATTCTATGGGAATATTCCCTTCGATTAGAGGATAATTAGTTTAATTGCTAATTAAACAAGGTTTAATTTATGCAATTAGGGGATTTGGAGGAATTAAATGATTTTGATTAAATTAAATGATTTAATGAATGGGAAGAGTGTGAGATGAAATTTAATTAAATAACTTAGGGTTATTTAGTTAAATTAGAAGACATAGGGAATTAAATTAAATATGTCGATTTAGGGTGATCCCACAATACTGGTTTACAATTTTTGGGCAAAGTGGACACTAAACTAATTTTTTTTTAATTAAATCTTCACTTTCAGGCTCCCATAGCGGCTAAACCATGAGGAATTTGAAGATGATACAAATTAGTGATTTGTGAAGTTTTGTCTATAGATTCTAAATATATTTTTTTCAAAAATTTTGGAAACAGATTGCACTTTTTTTTCATCTCCTTCAAAAACTAGTTTTTATCAGTAAACAACATTTTTAAGGAGTGATGCTCACTATATACAACATAATTTTTTTTGTATGAAGGATAAAATTATAATTTTTTTGAATTTAGATTTGTAACTAAGATATCTAACCAGTTCATTTGGTTTCATAGTTTTTTATCAAATATTTTTTCCTTAATCAAGTTTTTAAGTCAAACCAATTACAATTCAGAATAGGCGGACTCCATACAACATAAAAAAAATTGTATGTTTCAAAATTTAATTTTTTTTTTAATGGATCAATGACATCAATACCTAGCCTGAACATATTTTTCAAAATTTTATTTTGATAATCTACTATTTTTCCACATGTGTAGAACAAAGAGCTTGATTTTTGGTGAAAAACCTACATTCACAAGAAATAAAAAATAAATTTAATAATCAAATTTAATTTAATTAAAATTATAATTTTTTGGAAGCTTATAATAAATATTACATACTTACAAAAAATAAATTTTAAATGAACTAATTTGATCCCCCAAAAGGTAAATCAAATGTGGTTTTTATCAGCATTTTGATAGGTGTAAAGGAGACTTCGTTATAGGTATGGTTTAAAACTAGAAGGGTTCTATCCAAGGGGGCTTGGTCTAAGGTGGTTTGTTCAAACCCTCTTCAATTGGAATTATTTAAATGGAACTTTTTGAGGCTTAAATCATTTTATTTTCTAAAAATATGTGTTTTCAGCAAAAATAAGGATCTCCCAGGATATGTAAACCACTATTGTGGCAGCACCCTTTATTTAATTTAATTAGATGAAATGTTAGCATGAAATGAGGTGAGTTAACCCAATTGAATTAATTAGATTAATAGATGGCAATGAAATAATGAATTAAATAGCTAGGCTAATTTAATTAATTAAGAGAAAAGAGGATGGATTTTAGAGGAAATGATGTTAGTAAATTTGATTTAAATGTATGATTAGGACATTTTTTAGTGTCTACAACTGCATGACTTACACTTGACATAATTGAGGGAGTAAAGAGCTACACTACACTTAGAATACAATTTTCAAGGTGATTTAGAGAACATGATCAATCACACCAACCGAGTGAGTCTACTAAGACTCCAAATGTATCACACAAACAAATAAACCAAACTTTCAAGCGATAACAACTTTATTACAACATATCTGAAACATTATGCATGAAGACAATTACCAAGCAACAAGTCACCAATCACATGGGAAATTCATTTTAATTCATACTTCATCATGATTCATAAAGAATAATAATACAAATAGGGTATTTACTCCACACCAACACAATACTTCTACAATGCACAATTTCCTTTTGTAATTCAATATGCACACTATGAAAGATATGGAATGAAATAATTTTATCATCAATAGATGCATAATTTACTAATGCATTATTTATTATTTTCATACATTTATCTCAATCACCATACATATGACCCAGTTACGCCCCTTTCTCTAACTTTTAAAATGATACAATCTAATAACCCGTCTAGGTTCCCATAAGAATTATACAAAAAATTACAATTTGGGGACATATATCATTGATCCAAATGTTCTATTACAATAATTCAAAATTTATTTCATGCAATAACATAGTCATTTCATACATATGACATATAATCACATGAAGACCAAAGAATAATGTATTATAGGAGAGAATTACCACATCATTAATTTATTCCACATATTAGGCATGTGAGAAAAACATGAACTCTTTCACATTCAAATATATCACTCATATAAGAGATCACACAATAATCAATCATAAGCTAAAACATTAACATTCCTTTTTACTCAAGAAACATTCCAAAATCATACCTTCCAAAGAAAATACACCAGAACATTCATGACCACCACAAGGTCACTCACTTTCACAAAAGAAAGAATAAAACATCAAGAAGGAAATCACACATGAAAGCAACCTATAGAAAATCATAATTTTTTTCAAAAAACTCATAAATAGGAATTCAAACATATCATCCAAGGAGTCAAACCAGCAAACAAATCCTACTATATGTAGCACACACAAACACACTAAGGCCCTTACATGCTCATACACAACAAGAAACATACAAGAGAGAAATTATTCCCCATTTAGGATACTCTCAACTATGGGTATATTTCCTTCCCTATCAAGTGTGATAAGGCCTAGGAGCCCCCTTCCTCCACAAAAAATAATACATGCTTTGGCTCACATCAATCCCTCAAAAAATCCACACTAAGGAACACAAGGAAATAAATCAAACAACTACCTCACAACAACAAGCACTTGAGAATTCACACATCAAGCACACAATAAACACATGGGAAAGTACATGAACCAAATATCCTAGCACTACAACATGGCCTATGAGACCAAATGTAAGGACCCAAGTGAAATACTAAGGACAATAATAGAAAACACACACTAGCAATTATTTCACAAAATGAAAGGGATATTAAGAAAACCACTCAACACTAATATGCATAAAATGTGTCACAAGGACATATGATGACACACTTGAAATGCACACAAATATACAAAGCATGGTGATACACTAGTAGAATATTTAAAAATATCATGAAATAAAACACCATGGTGGGCACTAAAAATGAGGCATAGGGGCAAGTCAAGATTCCCAAAACTATTGGAAAATCCTCTAATCCTTTCTACCCAACCAACCTCCAAACCCACTAGGATATTACAAACTAAAAATCTACTACTAAGGGCTTAATCTTTTATCAAAGGTTACCCAAAATCCCTAACCCTCAAAAGGGTAATGAGATTCCCACAAGTATAATACTAGCATCATGCTTCTCCAAATTTTAGTTCCTCATCAGTCTTCTCTTATGGTCAATACATTGGTATCAATATTCATGAATGTATAACACTCCAACCTGGTATCAAACTTCATGGAAGTATAATACCTAGGTATTGAACTCCACCAAAGTCTAATACCTTCCACCTAATATTTGAATTCTTTAGATTCTAATACCCAAACAATTGATATTAAAAATCTTCAAATCATAAAACACAAACACTCGGTATCAAACTTCTTCAAATTTTGATACACCAAAACTTAGTGTATCAAACTTTAGAGAAGTTTGATACCTTGACACTCTAGTATCAAACTTCTCACAAGTCTAATATCCCAACACAATTGTATTGAACTTATTACAATTTTAATACCCAAAAAACCTAGTATCATACTTCTCAAAAGTATGACAACCTAGCACTTAGACAAAAAAACTAAAAATATATAAGAAATAGAAAAAATCTAATTTACAAAAAACCCAATAAACTCAACTCTCATGCTCAACAAGGTATAACATTTTTTATTCACGAGTTGTTATGAAATGGTTCAAGAAAAAAGTTCAAGGGATTGTGGGCACCATAATTTACATGTGAGAGCCTCCTAAAGGACTCAAATCCAAAGAAACATAGCACAAGGATACACTAGATCCTTAACATAAGGAAATGAAATACGCATAAAACATAAGAAAATAAATATAGAAAGCTAAGATCATTTGACAGCAATGTCAAAACAAGTACAATGAAACAAATGGTAATTCAATAAATAAGATAATATAATATAGATTCATCCATAATCATACATAAACATGATTAATAAAAAATCATTTAATTCAAACATACCAACACCCTCACAAGAAGAGGTGTGGAAAAATACCAAATGTTTAATAATAAACCATTTCATTTAAATGGTTTCATTCTAAACCAAGTTGAAACATAACCCACATCACAAGTTATATAAAAGTATAACTATACAATAATTATCTTATATAAATTTAATTTTTTGAAGGTGGAGAAAGTTATTCATGATATTGTAGGTGTGGACATTCTTGGTGATTCCCTCTACTTCCTCTCTTCCTTGAAGGTGGGGGAGAGTTTTCTTAAAACTGTGATGGATATTATGTACTGTCCAAACCTTTTGAGATTGATCTATCATAAATACATCCATGAACACATTATTGATGATTCCTTACTACAAAAGTAACTTGTTAAGTATAATCTCTTTGAAGACCAAGCTCTTATTGAGGGAATTTTTCAAAATTATAGCTTGAGAAATCCATAGAAAAAAATGCATCTTTAATGCCTTAGTTTTTGGCTTGTAGAATGATTTACCTTTAGAGTTCAAAAATTCCCATTCTCTCATGGTGAGCAACTTGACTTTAGGAGAAATATTGTCTATGTCAAAATTGGAGGGGGAAGGAATAATTTATTGTACCAATATTTATGCTTGAACCAATAGGGAAGGAGGGGGAGTTTCATGTACAAGAATATTAGAAGGGTAAATAACAAAAGTAAGAACATAATGTTGTGATTTTAATGTTCCTTATTTCAAATGTATATATGTTCAATTAGAACCATTAACCATGTGTGTAACTATTTATGTGAAGTTACAAGATGAGAAAAGATATGAATGACTTGTTTATGTTACAAGAGGAATGGAGACACATTCTTGAGTTAGATATATAAAGTGATCAATATATGCATTTTTTAACTCATAGTAAGAAATAAAAAAGCATGGTACATGAATCAAACCATTTAAATACATATCCTTGTATTATATAAGAGAAGGAAAATAGAACAATGTGTTCATCATTTAAAAATTCATATGGGGTTAAACCATAATAGTGTGCCCCACTTTTCAACATTATTGAGCCACCAAAATTAATATTTTTCAAGTATTTTAAACATTGTTTCAATTATACTAAACAAATGTTCAAGAATTTATGGATAATATAAACTAATGATTTGTAGAATTTTCAATGTAGTTTTTCTCTATTTTTAAAGAAATATTTGTAGCATTTTTATTTTTTATTTTTCTAAAAAATATTTTTATTTTGCGAGTGAAATTTTTGTTAGATTTGTGAAAAAACTTAAGATGAAAGATCAAACAACAAAAAAGAAAACCTTCCATCCACACGAGTTACAAATAATTATTTATTATTTCCTCAAAAGTAAATAACTTACAAAATGAAAATCGTTCCTAAGAGTTACAATTAAGGAGAGTTATTATAAAAGAAAACTCTAAATGAGAAAGGATTAGATCATGAAAAGTGTCATCATCACATGTGATGAGACTAAATGATCTAATAATAGCTAAAACTAATAAAAGAAATAAATCACTCCTAAGTTTAGCTTAAGTTCATAAACTGAAATTCACATAATAATTAATTAAAGGTCAATTAATTATTAGCTAAATAATTATTACTCTAACACCCCCCCTTAAGTGAAAACTTAGGTAGTAGATAAAAACCCGAAAAAGTGAATGCATAAAAATAAAAGAATGCATGAATGGGTCCCAAAAAACAAGGTTCGATGAGGTACCCATATATAAAAAATCTAATCTCTCACAACTAGACAAATTAAGAAAACCTCATGGGAAAACTCCTCTCCAAAAGAGAGAAATATGAATGAAGGACTAAGAAACCTACAAAACAATGTCCCAAAAAGAATAGTAACATGGAGAACATCATTGAAGCATGAAGAATTGTAGACAACTGTTGAATGATGACTTCTATAGTACTGAATTGAAGAACCTCCTCTAAAAAACATGATGACTAGGATCAAGAAGACAAGAATATCCATGATTTCTCCCAATGACACCACTCAAACAGTGATTAGATGAAAAAACTGCAAACATTTGACTGTCAAAGATACAAGTGCCACATGAATTTGCATGAGTGACCTTAATATCACTACTCAACCATGCAATGTGTAAGTCAAAAATATAGGTACTAATAGTCTAAAGAGCATTGATCAAGTAAAAATAGAAGGTTGTCTCCAAAAATAGGAATGCAAGAGTGTCCATATGGTAAATGCTCCATCTCACCAAAATGCATGGGTAACTAACCATGCTACATCTGCCTAGTACATAAGAACAAAAATTAAATACATAGATCACTCCAAAATGAAACCAAGGAAGCATTAGCATCAATAGTAGAAACCCTCCGTAATGTGGACAAGGGAGAATTGTGACAATTCCGCTCAAATTGTGTCACCAATAAGTGCATGAAGCAGAATACATAACATCTAAACATGCACAAAAGATTCTTTATAATTTAAAAGGGCTATACAAACTTGAGGTACACATGCATGAGGCAAGAATCACTATTATTTGATGTTGTTATAGAAGGTGTTTGATTGGAAAAAGAGATCTAGGTCTTAAATCAAACTTCTTCCAATTAAGGACATTAGGGATTAAAAAAGTCATCTCAATATCGAGTTGGCTACAAACCTCAATGGAAGATCCAAAATGGTTGATCAAGGTTATAATCCTTGTTGTGTGTGGGGTGTTGATTAATTGAATAATATATGATACAATGTTGTTCCTAGTTTAACTATTAAAATACAACAAATTGGGATGATATTTAAGAAATTCATAACAAAAACATAGAAATAGATTTCAAAAAAGGAAAGGGTAGACACAAAGGAGCCTAGTATATAAATTTGAGGCTGAAATGACTGTCATGGACGTGGGTGCCCTACACTGGCTTCCTATTTTTTAGGATTTGACTTCTCAAGCATGTAGCCCCTGGTTTACAAGTCTTGTTCTCCCAGAGTTACTATTAGAACTTTTTCTATTACTATTAAAATTCACTTTCGTTATCTTGACAACTTATAGAGCTTGAATGTATGAATGAAAAATCTTCTTCAATCTTCCTCTAATTTTCTTTATATTTGAAAAATTGCACACATGAAAGAGGGGGAGGGTTGTTCCATATAGGGGATTTCTTAAGTTAAACCCCATTTTGGTATGTCTACCTCCACAATAGCTATGTCATTGTATAAATAGAGGTTACCCTTGGTCGAGTAGAGGCTAAATAATCAACAAGTGATAAATTGACAAATTGTTGCAACTCACCACTCAGATATAAATTCCATAATGGATTGAATTCATGTACTCATCACCTTCAAGGATAAATTGTTGCTTGATTTTGATTTCTACAAGTGTTAGTACTCACAAAATAAATGAACATAAAACATGAACAAACTTACATAAAAACATGATAAATGATTGATATGATGCTTGATTGAAATAAATGTTGTAACAATATTGATAATTCTACTCTTGAATGCTCTTGAGTTCTCAATAATAATCTCAATTTCCTTGTGAAAACATGTTAGGATTAAAATAATGAAAATTATTTGTATTTATATGCAATTCTTCTAATTTCTCAAAAATTAAATGTTGATAGTTAACAAATGAAACTGGAAATTTTAATAATAAAATACTGATACTAACATATCTAAAATGGAGCCAAAAAGGGGATAGACAAGGGTGTGGGTCACCCTAGTCTATACCCATCCTTTTCAATCCCTTAAACATCAAGGGTAAATATTAAATGTATAATTAGGTCCAAGCACATAGGGGGAACTAAACCTAGTGTGAAATTTTCAAGGGTGACAATTTTCGATGCTACATTTAGCCCCCACTTTAGTGAGAGTATGAACCTATACTCAAGACTCACACTAAAGTATAAAAAAATCCAAGAGGGGTTCAATTATCCAAACATTGAAGAGATAGGATGATGTCGAATCGAGAGGATGTGTTATTCGCCATATTCAAGTTCTTATTAAAAAACAATATAAGGAAAAAGGAACACACATGTGCAATGTAATGCAACATGACAAAGACAAAGCATATATGGTGAAGAAACATGACACAACATAGTGCAAAACATAAAAAATAAAATAAAGACACAACACAATGTAAACATACTAAAAACACTATGCAAACAGAATGCAAAACATGCAAAATGGGGTATGACAATAACAAACTAGAAAGATCTACAAAAATATTACTAGGATCCATATCTAAGGCATTCATGATTCACAAGCTAAGAGAGTCTAATATTTTATAGGTAAAAATTGAACCAAAGAATCTTAGGATAGTGAAGTTTGATATTCAGTAGGTGATATTTGACAAGAAATAACATAGGCTACTGAAGTTTGATATTAACTAGGTGAGTTTCTACAAAGGTAGCAAATGAGAAACACATAAACGCTAGTGAACTCTAATATTAACTAGGTGTGATCTCATGTCAAACATACTAAGAATTATAATCCCAATAATTTTCATAAGGTTCTATAAAAATGATCAATATTCCAAACAAAGGTATCACCAAGTCTAATGTGTTTGAACAAAGTGAAGCACATAATGGAATGTATGCCCCCATCTTAAAGTAATTGGTAATGTCAATTGTGATAAATTGCCTTTAAGGTAGAGTAAAATAGAATATGCAACATGTAAAGGCCATGAGAGATTGTTGGAAAACCCTATTCCAATGAAACATTCCCAATAAAGATGACTCATGATGAGTGGTTTCCCCCAAGATAAAACCACATAACAAGACAATATAGATACGACATAAGGGGTCCATGGATTCAGAGTTAGTATAGACCATAGATAATATATAATATGACTATTCTCAGAATTGACACCATTCCCTAGATCCTCATGGATCTATGAACACAATGGAGGAATGGGACATGAAGACAACATAACAAGCCTTTTTGGTCGACATGGAAGAGGCCTAAATGTCTCAACACCTTGCATCATCCCCAAAATGAAAACATAATAAAACATTTTTTATGACATAAAGAAGAATGGGGATACAAATAGATGAATTTTACGACAGATTCATTTTATTTGTATCCTTGTGCCCACAAGAAAAATAAGGGTCATCCAAAGAAAACTAAAAAATATAAAGATACGTCAATCAATACAACACAGAAGGTCACATCACATGTAAGAAAACACTCATAAAACCACACACAAAGGGTACTGCACATGTGAGCCAATCTAAATAAAATAATCTACATCCAAATCTTTCTCATCATAAATGGAAGGTGGACAATACATTAAAGGTACTACAACAATTTTTGTACAAGGAATATCACCGGGTTTAATGGATGGTGAATCAATCTCATTTGGAGGATCATCATTACTGACCCTAGTTAAGTTCATCGATTTAGAAAATATAAGAGCTAGTTCATTATGATATTTTTTTCTTCTAGCTTATCTTCTTCTTCACTATCCAAATGTATCACAATAGATTTTTTATTATCATCAAGATTTCATATTAATATCATTCATATGTTTTTCATTCATTCTTTACATAGGTTGAGATAGGTAAGTTTTAGTTTCATGGTTTGGTGAGTTTTGTGGGGTGGATTTAGGTGATGATGAGGACGGATGGGAATGATGTAGGTCATAGGAGATGGATTTGATAGATGGATGATCATTAGGTAAGGTTTCATACTTTTTATCAAGTTGATGAGCTAAGGCACGATATCTTCATTATGCTCTTTTTCACTTTTATTTCTTATTGCATGGGTTTCATCTTGTGAAGAGGTAATGGAGGTGTTTCTTAACACAAGTCTCTTTTCTTCCTTTGGAGGAGGAACTGAAGGCACCGACATGGTTTGGGAGACCACTATATTCTTAGGTCTAAAAACTTGTCTTTCCTTTGGAGGTGTAAAATTAATTATACGATTAGCCCTTCATATTTTAAAGGACGATGGAGGTGGAACCACAACATACATGCTAGGTGGACAAGGGAGAATACCCAATTCAGACTTAGGTTCATTCACTACCTATGGCGTAGGATGAATATCCATCAAAGTCTCAATAGACAAAGGAATCTTAGGTGGGATATTACTAAGGGATAACTTGACTATACACTTAGCTTTTAAATTTTGATATGATATGAAAAATGATCCTCATGAGGCTTAACACATTCATTAGGTTGAGACCAAAAATAATCTAGTGAAATATTTTGATGAGAGGCCAAAGGTTTAAACCCACTATAATAAGCAGTGTGTATTTCTTCTTCAAATGAGAACTTTATGCACTTGTGGATAATTGATGGGACCACTTTCATTGAGTGTATCCATGGATAGTCTAAATTCAAACAAAAATGGTTTATCATTGGAATGATGGTAAATGACACATCTAACTATCTAGGTTCCAACTTTGACTGCTAGAGTTATCAAACCTATCATAGGGATAATAGAACCATCGTGAGTTTTTAACCATGCTTTTAATTGTTTGTAATTATCTTTATAAAATTCACGCACAAATAGAAATTCCTCGACGATCACATTCTCTAGACGCACAAGATCAATGAGTATCCCCCTTGTGAATTTTTGATTAATTCGACCAATGATATAGAGAGGACCATCAATTGCATGTATGGATGCATCAATATGTGTAAAAACAATGTTAGGAAAAAAATTTGTTAGGCCCTTGTACTAGGTTAAACTTCTATCATGTTGACAATGCTAGATAAATCATCTTCTTTATTATTATCCCTACTTTGCACAAAGGTG
Source organism: Sequoiadendron giganteum (assembly GCA_007115665.2). Classification (NCBI taxonomy): domain Eukaryota; kingdom Viridiplantae; phylum Streptophyta; class Pinopsida; order Cupressales; family Cupressaceae; genus Sequoiadendron; species Sequoiadendron giganteum. Next base: position 581,849,040 of record CM021108.1, on the reverse strand, counting down.
GATGAATGACTTGGTAATGGGTTTGTGAATATTTGCAAGTTTTGGCTAGGCCATGAATCTGATTTATTTTCTTTGTCATTAACATCACACAATTGGATTTGATTAGATTTAAAAAGGTCTTACACTTGGTGCTTAAGAAACATACATTATTTTGTATTATATCCAGGTGTATGATTGTATGACAAAATTATTTTGGATAAAAAATTTGCACTAAAGGTTTAGTTGTGTCGAAAAGCCTAATCAGAGGGAGTTGAATCAAGTTCTTTTTTAGCAACTGCCAGAGTATCGCATGAAGATAATTGAGAAATTATTCAAATTGCCTATCTCTTTGCCTAAATTGATAGGGATTTGTGTTTATGGGAACGACTTGTGTTTCAATCTTAATGAAGTTTTTTTTTTTTTTTAAAATAACTGATAATTTTTTTGAGGTATGACTTTAGATTGATCAATAGGATCCGATGAAGGTGTACCTTCATATTGAATAACCGATATTTGATAATCATGAAGAGTTGTACACAAATGTGTAAAAGATGGATACTGCATCAACAATATCTTATCTCAAATACTAGGTTGCAAGTTTCCTATAAACACTCATTGAATGTCAGCATCAAGAAGGTTATAGGATATTTTTGAGTAAAGTAATTGGTATTGTTCTATAAAGATTGCTATCTTCTACTTAGTTCCTTCTTTACAATTCACTAGGTCTATTAATGTTACTTAAGGACCAATGTTTTCTCTAAAATGTTGGACAAAATCACTAACAAGTTGTGTGAAAGAGGTTATTGACTTGTTTAAAAATGAGAAAAAACATTCCAAGGCCATATATTTTAGTGTTCTAGGAAATATTTTTACTAAGATTTCATCTTCAAATATGAAATCACTACATCATGTAGTAAAACTTGACACATGGTTGTTAGGATCTCCCTTACCATTATTTTTTAAATCGAGGTATTTCATTATTTTGAGGTATAGGTGTTTTGAGGATAGGAAATGAAAATGGGTTGCATGTAAGGTATTGTGGAGGCTTACCATTTTGATTTTGATTCAAGATTGAATTTTTTAATTGAAATGATGATATTTTTTATGAAATTTGATTTATCACTAGGTCATTGGATGAGATGCTTTGAGAGTTTGTTGAATATGTTGAACTGGTATGTATGACTTGTGGGTTGCTATTTTGGATGTTTATGAGATGGGATGGTGATTTTATGGGTGAAGTTACAAAACTATAAGGATTTCCACTTAGAAGCCATAAGCTTAGGTTTATAATATTGCTATATTGTATTATTGATGCTATTGTTGGAGGTATGAATGTGGTAATAGAAGGTATGGTTGTGGTTGAGGAAACTTGTTTTCCTACTTGGTTTTGAGCATTGGTAAATGCTTGAGCACAACTAGCTATTGTAGGTATGTTGGCATCTAATATGTGAGATAGACTACACAACACTTCTATTTCCTAGGAATCATTTATTAACTTTCTAAGGTTGTTCAAATAAAACACAAAATTCTTTCATAGATCTGCTCAAATAAAAAAAGTGAAGAATTCATTCTTTTCGATTGTTGTTAGTAACACTGGAGAAAGATTAAAAAAAGAGGAGGACATTCAAAAAGAAGGAGTTCAATTCTTTTCCAATTTACTTTCTGCTCCACCAAGAATATCAGACCAACAACTATTAGTGAGAAAAGATTTTTTGCAAAAAAATCCATCTCTTGTTTCTACTCAGGATAATGTAAATTTGTTGAACCATTCACATTAGAATAACTCAGACAAGTTGTCTTCTTAATGTCAATAGATAAAGCTCTAGGCCCAGATGGTTTTACTTCTATTTTTTTCCATAAATACTGGGATTTTATAGGATCTGACTTATTGAAAGCATTGTAAGAATCTAGAAGTTGAGGGACAATGTTAAAACAATTCAATGTGACCCATATTGCATTGATACCTAAAGTAAATAATCCCTCTTCTTTTGTAGAGTTTAGACCCATTTCTCTTTGTAATACTATATATAAAGTTTTTACTAAAGCAATTTATTTGAGATTGCTAAAGATTATACCATGCATAATCTCTGAGGAGCAGGGGGTTTTGTTCCAGGCAGAGAAACCACAGAAGGGGCTATTCTAGCCCATGAAGTTTTGCACTATGTTTCAACTTGTGATATTCTAGCTTTTATAATCAAGCTAGATATGATGAAATCTTATGACAGAGTGGATTGGTCATTTTGGTTACAGATCCTAAAAACGTTAGGCTTCCATGAGAAGTGGTGTAAGTGGATATACTCATGTTTTTCTGGTGCAATGTTTTCAGTTCTCATTAATGGAACTCCTTCGGTTTTTTTAAGTCCACTCAAGGAGTGAGACAAGGATATCCTTTATCTCCATTTCTATTCATCATTCTAGTAGAGACTTTAAGCAGATCAATTAGAAAAGCACATTTGGTAGAGCAATAGAAAGGTATTACTCTGCCTCCCACTAGTTTATTAATAACTCATTCACTATTTGTAGATGACACCATCTTATTTGGTAGGACATATTTGGCAGAAGCAAGAAATATTAAAGAGGTTTTTCAAAGTTACACTCTTGCTTTAGGTCAAATGGTGAACTCAAGCAAGTCAAAGATATATATATTTAACACAAAAGAAGGGTTAAAACATAAGATTGTTCAAATTATAGGGTTTCAGATTGCTTCCTTGCCTTGCAAATATTTGGGAATTCCATTCTTTGTAAGGAAAAACAAAGTGTCTTACTGGGAAAAGATAATTCAGACTATCAAATTCAAAATATCTTCATGGAAAGGGAGATGGTTAACTATTGCTAGCAGAATTTTGTTGATAAAATCAAATTTTTCCTCAATCCCTAACTATTTTATGGCAGTCCTAAAGGCCCCAAGGACAATTATTACTGAAATTGAAAGGCTAATTATATTTTCTCTAGAAAGGAAACATGGATTCAAAAAGAAAAAATCCTTTAGTATCATTACAAGATATCTGTAAAGAAAAGCTTAAAGGAGAAGTAGGAGTGCACAATTTGTTAGCAAGAAATATTGCTTTAGGTACAAAACTGGTATGGCACTTACATTCAAGACCTCTTGGTAAATGGTGTAAAATTATGCAAGGTAAATATCTTGATACTTCATATCCTGCGCGTATTCTCACTATCTCCAACCCCCCACAAGGCTCTATAATGTGGAACTTTTTACTAAATTGTAGAGGGTTATTAGTCAAATACTTATCTTGGGAAGTTCACACTGGAGAAAGTGTAAACTTCTAGCAAGATTTGTGGAATGGATCTCCTCCATTGGAAAACTTTTACAATATACAATCTACAATCAATTGGGGGACAGAGCTTAAAGATTACATACGGGACTTGGATAGTCTAACTAGGGTAGTTACATGGAAAGTTCTACCCTCTTCAATTTTCTCTCGGGATCAGAAAAAAGAACTATTAGATATTTTAAGAGTTAGAACGGTGTTAATTGAGAATGGAGATGATAAGTTGATTTGGGCTTCGTCAAAATTAGGTAACTGTACTATTAAATTGGGGTACAAAGCTGCAATGTTGGATCAAGAACAGGGATGCAATCAAAGAGCATTGTCATTATGCTGGAATTCAATGGTTTTGCCCAAGGCATATTGTTTTTCATGTCTTGCTCTTAAGCATAGGGTGTTAACTAGTGAGAGATTGGATAAGCTTGGGATTGCAACTCCTTTCAAATGTGTGATGTGTGAATATTTTACAGAAGAAGTAGATCATTTATTCATAGCATTCCCTTTTGCACAGTCTTGCTGGAAATTTATTCAAAATAAGTTAGCTTGGAGTTCCCCTATTCCAAAAAAGCTTTGGGATATGTTCATGTCTTGGCCATCTTTATATAAAACATCTCTTTATGCAAGCATATGTAAAATAATTCCCTCATCTATAGTATGGGGAATTTGGTGGGAAAGAAACAAAAGGATTTTTCGAAAGGAAATATCAAGTCTGGACTCAGTAATGGAGAAGATTGAAAAATCTATCTGTGAAGTGTCTAATGCATATGTGAAAAATAATAAAAATGTAGGATCTCCTTTTACAGATTGGGATGCTAATCAATTGAAACAATGAAAGTTTTTAGTGTTACCATTCAAAGGAAGTCTATTCAACACTAGGAATGTAAAAGTGGACAGAAAAAAGGTGTCATGGGTCCCTTCCCCTAATGGTTTTGTCAAGCTAAACTTTAACAGTGCATCTCAAGGGAACCCTGGATTATCAAGAGCTAGAGTAGTGATAAGAGATCAAGAAGGTTCAGTATTAAGTGTAATTTCCATTTCATTTCCAAATGGGACAAACAACCAGACAGAGATGCATGCTCTACTACATGGTTTACATTTAGTTGTGCAATATAAAATTTCTAACCTGATAATTGAAGGAGATTTGTTATTAGTTATAAATGCTTGTAAAGAAAATGGCTCAAGAAACTAGAAAATCAATTATGTTATGAGGAAAATTCTACCTTTGTTAGAAAAGCTTGAGATATTTCAGATTAAACATGCTTATAGAGAAGCTAACCAAGATGTTGATGAACTGGAAAATGAAGGATGTGAACAAAAAGAAGAAATAAAATTTTATGGGGACAAAGATAAATGTTTACCTTTCAATCTTCAAGAATGGGTTAAAAGGGACAAAGACAAAATAAGCAACGTCACCAGATAATTCAATAAATTTGGATTGGGCAAAATGGTACAAGCAAATAATATTTGGTATTCATCAAGTGGACAAATCTAGCATTTGGCTAGATCAGTTTTCTAATTTTATTTGTTGCTTTTGTAGGTATTGAAATCTTTCTTTGGTAATATTTGTTGCCAAAAGATCTGACTTGTTTGTTGTGTAGAGTTTGAATCAGTTACAAAGGTCATTTGTACCTAAGGCCTAATAAGCAAATGGAAAGAGAGGGGAGATTCATCATACGTAAAGTTGAAGAAAAATAATTGTTCGGAACATATGCTGAGAAAAGAAATCATTGTTTAGCAACGAGGAAATAATTTCCTAGTGATGGAGAGATGTTTTGCTAATTGGTTGAGCTATTTTCTGTAGGAAAAGTATTCACATTTTGTCAGATGATAACAATTGTCCTTTTCAAGTTATTTGACGTTTAGGTGTTGAGAATAGCATCAGAAAACTTTGTGGATGTCGACCATCATGTTTGTACACATTTACCCAAGGAAAGTATAGAATTTGCATTATAATTTTGAGAGCGTCATTCAAGAGAAGATATGCTTATCAAATCTGACAATAAATAGCAAATTTATAAATCTGTGTGAAGTAACACTTGGAAAATGAGAAGAGAGAAAGGAATTAAAATATCACAGTCTTTGTAGAATTAGGCAGCAAGAAATCAAAATTGTGGTTTTTTGCAGCGCTCCTATTCAAGTTGGCGGCGTGTACAAACAATAAGTTCAAAATGTTAACAAGAACATTTTTGTCTTCAGGTATTCTAAGGAATGTTTTCATTTCTAATTTTTTGGAAACATAAGTGCCTCTTCCAAAGCTTCAATTTTGGTGTTTCTAGTTGCATATGTTTTGGGGGTTGAATTCATAATGGCTTTGTAAGATTGTTCGATCAGTAATGGTTACACAGTTAGGTTGATTTTTTTAGAAAGTATGATTGTTAGATGTAGTTTACAAGGTTACAATTATGGAAAATTGTGTTTTGTATTTCAAGTGGGTATTGTTCGAGGGTGCAATTGATCTCATCTTTTGGGGGTTGCTGTCATTAGGTTTGTTCCTAAGTTTAAAAATCCCACTTCGTTGTTTTGGAAACATTTGGCTTATATTTCCTATGGGGAAAGTTTTCTTTTGTTCATTTAGCTCATAATTTCTAATGCTAAGAGGAAGATATCATTTTTTCTATTCTGGGTACTTCTATACACTGCTTCTAGTAGAAATAAAATGCCTTGTTTGACCAAAATTCACATCTACTGTGTTGAGTTGGGAATCAAATCATGTTTTTTTTACATTCAACAGTAAAACCTAATTATGTTACTTACCTTTTGTAGTTACAAAGGTTATATGCAAAAAAAATTTATGGAATACCAAGAACAAATGGCAAGAGAATACAACACTACAAATTTCAGAATTCCAGTTAGAGTTAAGAGGTTTGAAATTCCATTTTCAAAAGAGGTGACAGAAGATGAAATGGCTCAATTTTTTCATACAACATGTCCAATCATGGTGGATTGCATCAAAACAGTAATAGATGATGAAATTATTCAGCCAGATTCTCCCAGGCTATTGTTTCCATCTAACTTGTTATCAATTTTTCTGTCTAATTCCATGCATTTCCTGCAATCCTATGTTGCATTAAGAATAGTTTCTTAAGTAGTTGTGTTACCAAAGGCAATGGAAGAGGAGGATCACTTAGAAGTAGTACAACAATATAAATTGGATAAAGGAGAAGCATATATTGCAGGAGTCTTTCTAAGAAATTATCTAAAAGAAATGAAAGGATTTGCATCTGTATATGGTGTTGTGAAGAAGGGGTTACATGATGATAATCCTTGGCTCATGTTTCATATGAGTCAATTGAAATCAAATGAACTGGGTCAAGAAATGATAGATATGATCAAAGAAAAGTACTATGCATTATCTAACATCATTGGCCACCAAGCTCGTCATACTAGAATTCCAGCTACAATATCCAACATTAATCCTACAGAGGGTAATGTAGAAGAAAATGAAGAAGGAAGAGGAGATAACTTGCTGGATATAAATGTAAAACCTCAATCTACAAATGATAATGCAGATGATATGATGGAATAGGGTTATCATAGGTAGATAAGTTGATAAACAATATGTTTTTTGTTTAATTGCACTACGGTTTACTTTCACATATACTCAGCTATGAATTGTGGCCAATGATATACTCTTACCAGTACTATAAATCTGGTTTTTTGTAATTTGGATCTTATATCTAATATAAATATTCTAGGCCTAAGCCTTTTATCGATTAAAAAAAAAATTTCTAAGGTTGTCCACAAAAGGCATCGTCTCTCCAACCAAAGGTTCAATACTTAGGAAATCTTGAAGACCTTCTAAATCCTTATCCAATTTTTTTAGTTTGACTTTAGGAACATGGGAAATAGTGGCATCCAAGTCCACATGTAGGTTGGATTGTAACAAAGTCATTGGTAATGTAGGATTAGGAAGGGAATAAAAAATAGATTGGGTGGATGAAATATGTTCTGTGAAAGAGTTATAGGACTTATTGTCCACAAACGATTGTGATTACAATGCATGAGGTCATAAGTTTGAAACTATGTATCATAGGGGTATTAGCAACAAGACACCATGTTGTGAATCTTATATGAGATTCAAAATATTGAAGTAGTCTTAATATGATAGGAAAGTTTAGTAAAAATGATAGAATTGTGATACAATTTTTTAAGTAAAATTGACTGGACAATGGTGCTAGGTGTCCTATACCAACAAGTTGTTTTTATCAAATTCAAAATCTAGATGTGTCCAACAATTTCTAAGTTTCCTATTCTATAACTATTTAGGTGTGCAAGTTTTTAGATTTCCAAAAATGTACATAATTGTAATTTTACTATGTGTAACACAATAATGCATGAAATTTTCATAATTTTCAAAAAATTAATGCAATTAAAAATGTAATGTTTAGATTGCACAATACAACAATTCACTGATCCTAAGTTGGTAAATCTAGAAATATGAAAATTTTCTTTTTTCCACAAAAACAATACAACTGTTCACTTTTTCACTATATGCATATGCCTAAATGATCACTTAAACACATTCAGATGTTTCTAGATTTGAAATGACCTAAAGTAGATTTCAAATTGCAAGTATGAACTAGATCTACATTGCAATTATTGAAATTAACCCTAGTTGACTTTTGACTGCAAAATGCAATGCATTTTTTGACTTTTTAATCCTTTTGTAAAACTTATGTATCCAAAAATGATGAATTCACACAACTTTATATTATACTCATATTTTAAAATAATATACTTCAGCTTTCAAAATATTTAATGTGTAAAAATAGTTGGGTTCACCAAAATGTTTGATTGGAAAAAGGGATCTAGGTCTTAAATCACACTCCTTCCAAATATAGACATTACGGATTGAAAGTCATCTCAATATCCACTTGGACATAAACCTCAATGGAAGAGCCAAAATAATGGATCAGGGGCTTAATCCCTATTTTTTGTGGGGGTGTTGATTAATTGACTAAATTATATGATGCAATGTTGTTCCTAGCTTAACTATGAAAATGAAGTGAACTAAGATGATTTATGAGAAATGTAAAATAGAGAGATATAAAAAGATTCCTTCAATGAAAAGGTAGACACAAAGGAACCTGGCATATAAATTTGAGGCTAAAATGACTAGTCAGGGGCATGGGACACCCTAGAATAGCTTGGGTATGTGCAGGATCATCATGGAAAAAATAGGCCGTTAAGTGGCGATAAAATTCAAAAACATCAGAGTTAGGAAACATGACGTAAAAATTTGAATAAGCTATCTATATTGTTTCAAAAATATGTAAGAATAGAATCTGTAGCAAATTGAATGTAGTTTCTAAATTAATAGGTTTATTTTTTATTTTTAAAATCTATTTGGTGAAAATTTGAAATTTCAATGTAGTAGTACTTAAATTTCAGGGAAAAATAAGAAGTAGATGTTTGTCTAACCACCCTAACCACAATAAAATGATAATATTTTTTTATAATATTTTAGATATAAGTAGAGGACTCATGTCCTGATGTGATGCATATTTTTTTGTATTTTTTTTCCAAGTAAATATTTAATTATGAATTTTTTATTATAACTTTTTAAAAATATAAAAACTCGTATGTCTGACCACCTTAACATGGTCAAAACCTCATGAAATTCAATTTTTTTTTTTTTCCTATATTATGTGAAGCATAGAATGTGACACATGTTTCAGATTCAAAAAATGTGATACCGTTTGAAATCTATAGATGTTTTTCAATCAGCCTATCAATTAGGACTTTAGTCATAATTCAAATGGAAAATGAATAATTATTATTTACTAAATTCAAATTAACGCATAATTTATACTAGTGGAAAGTTGAGAATCTCCTTTAAAAACCCTTTTTGTTTCATTAATTTTGGGTAAAATAAAAATTGTCAGCCACATGGGCCATCATATCACTTACATATCGCCACTTTTTGGCCCATAATGATCTTGCACATACCCGCTTCTTGCTTTTTAGGATCAGATTTCTCAAGCCTGTAGCCCTTGGTTTGCAAGTCTTGTTCTCCCAAAATCACTGTCAAAACTTTATTTATTACTATTAAAATCTAGTTTCCTTGTCTTGACAATTTGTAGGGATTGAACGTATGAATGAGTAATCTTATTCAATATTCCTTTGATTTTCTTCATATCTAAAAACTTGCACACATGAAAGAGGGGAAAGGGTTGTCCCATATAGGGGCTTGCCTAAGTCAAACCCTATTTTGGTATTTCTATCTCCACAATGGCTATGATGATGTATAAATAGATCTTACCACCGGTTGGGAAAAGAATAAATGATAAAAAAGTGATAAATTGAACAATTGTTGTAACTCACCACTCAAATATGCATTCCTTGATTGACTAAAGTTAGGTGCTCATCACCTTCAAGAAGAAATTTTTGCTCGATTTAAAGTCCTACAAGTGTTAGTTAGTACTTACAAAATAAATGAACACAAATCATGAAAAAACTTACATAAAAACATGATAAACGATTGAATGATGCTTGATTGAAATAAATGTTGCAATAATATTTATAAGTGTACTCTTGATTGCTCTTGATTTCTCAATAATAATCTTAATTTCCTTCTCAACACATGATAGGTTTAAAATGATGAAAATGATTTGTATTTATATGAAATTCATCTAATTTCTTAGAAATCAAATTTTATAGCTCATAAATGAAATTAGAAATTCAAATAATAAAATGTTAGCACCAACATTTCCAAAATGGAGCCAAAAAGAGCTAGACAAGGGCGTAGGGTGCCCTAGTCTAGACCCATCCTTTTCGAGGCCTTAAACATTGAGGGAAAATATTAAATTATTATTTTCATTTCCATTGTTTGATATTTTGAAGATATTTATAAAATGGGTAATTAAATGCATAATTAGGTCCAATCACATAAGGAGGAGTTAAACCTAGTGTGAAATTATCAATGATGATAATTTTTTATGCTACCGAAGGGACACTCAATTGACAAAGGTGTGATGGTAAAATAAAGGAACTACATAACCCCCCATGGTACTTCATAAATAGTGTGGGTAAAAAATGGATAAAAAGATGTGTGGTATCCCCAAAAAGCATGCACAATAGTGGCACTTTATCTCAATACATCTATAATAGAAAAATTGCAAAGAAAAGATGTCTACATTGTTGGCATATGGATTCTGGAGATTTTTGGCATATAGTGTTGTCATTGATGGCAACCTAAGTCATTAATCCAGTCCACAGTTCAGTATTGGTCTATACTGGCAGGCAGAGTAAAGAGCTAGCTATTACCAGAAGTAAGAGTGAAGAACAAGGTATCCCATTAAAGTTAAATCTATCGATTTGTATACTTCATCAGATTATCGGTTTTGGTTGTGGATCTCAGAGAAAGGTATTTTTATGTTTGTACTATCTTATCCAAGAATTATCAAGGTGCACATTCACTGGTGTACAATCTAGGAGATCCGGTGTATTGATTTTCTAGTTATCGGTGCTAGAAGGTCGACTTGGTAGATATAGCCGTTGCAGATGTTTAAGGAGTAATTACTTAAATTTTTTTTTGCTCGAACATGTTTACTTAGGTCCTTATTATGCTATGTCCGACTATGGGTGGTGTGCATTAGGAAGTAGTTGTGGATTTAGCCAACGGTTGAAAAGTATTCTATGTTTTGTTAAAGTCAACATATGGATGATCAAATATTTGGTTGTGGATATATATAAGAGATCGGTTGTATCATTTTGGTAATTGAAATATATATGTGAAGTATATTAGTGTGTGGTGCAAAATTTAGAAGATATGTTGTGTGAATTTATCTGCACATATAAGATTTATGATGCGAATTGCAGAGCAAAGTGAAGAATCAGATAGAAGGTCTAGAATCTGATCTATGAGCCTAACTAGAAATGTAACCAGGCATGAGTAGATGCTATTACTTCAGTTCAATCCTTCAGATGGTCTTAATCTGAATATTTTATAAGGAAGTGAGCCTTCCTATTTTGAGCAACGAGCTTTAGGTAGTGAGCCTGAATGCAAGTGTATTCCCATTCTGTAAAACTTATATTTGAGTACTCAAATTGTGGATTGAACTCCACTGTGGTTTTTCCCCTAATAGGTTTTCCACATAAAAATCCTTGTGTTATGGTGTTGAGGATGATTACTTTTTGTGTTTGCATATTAACTTTGGTTTAATGTTGAAATAGTTTAAATATTAGATTAATAAAGTTCAGATTTGTAGAACACTGATTCACCCCCCCCTCTCAGTGTTCCCTTGAGTCCAACAATTGGTATCAGAGCCTAGTTCCTCGGAAGGATTTTAGTAGCTTGAGGTAGATCTTGGAATGTAATGGACTCTGGTATTCTTCAACATCAGCTTCTGGTGGCACTTGATGATCTTGATCAGTCTAAAGTAGAAGTCAAGGAATTGAGAGCGAATATTAAAGATGCTGAGAAATTCATTCGGTCATTGAAGGATCAAATTGTTAAATCCAAGGAAAAGAGGAAGGATATTTGCGATCAGATTAAGAAAAAATAGAGTGAAAACATGGATGATGCTCACCTAAATCAAACCTTGAAGGAAATAACTCAAGAATGTGAAAAGCTTGCCAGAGACAATGCTACCCTAAAACATGAGATGAAATCTATGGTGATGAAGTTGACTAAGGATATTGAAGAAAGAAAGAAGAATGAGGAGAACCTTGCTCAGTCCTTAAAATAAAAATTTGATGAATGCAAAAGAGTAAATGGAGAATTCATTCAGTTGGAGATTGAACTGCAACAATCCAGAAATAATGAAGAAGACCTTGAAAAATAGATTTTTATTCTTAAAGATGAACTTACTACCGCAAATGAATACAAGGAAAAGTTCAAGATTAGCTCAATTAAGCTTGATGAGTTGACTCAAGGATACAATAATGGAAATGACAAGCGAGGCCTTGGATATGAGAAAGGAGAATGTTCTAGATCTGGACAAAGGAATTTCAGGCAAGAAAATTTGATGAACAAAGCAAAAAGGCATCTGGTAAGACAACCCAATGCTAAAAAATTTAATGGATACTGTTTTTCTTGCAATAAATTTGGTCATATGGCAACTCAATGTAGAAGTAAAATTTTATCAAGTGATCCATCATTCTTCGGTCAGTGTTTCAATTGCAAAAAGTTTGGTCATAAATCAATTGAATGCAGAAATGTGTCAAACTACTCTATCAGTAGAAGGAATGTTGAATGTTATACCTATGGAAGATTTGGGCATATTTCTAACCAATGAAGATCAAGAAGAAATCAATGGAATGATTGGTCTGGACAAGGAAATATTGTGTGCTACAATTTCAACAATTATGGTCACATTGCAAGATTCTGCAAAAACAAAAATGTGGATAGAAGAGGTCCGGTATACTAAGGTAGAAATACATGAAAAGATGATAAAGAAAAGGGAAAAGTGACTGCAGATGAAATAAGAGATTAGATGAATAAGATATGGATAATAAAGATTGAGTATGCTATAGGAAATAATTTTGTACCAGAACCTGCTTCCGATAATTCGTTTGAAAATTGATTTCAGGCCATTGGCCTAGGGGGAGTTTTTCAAGAAATTTTTTTTTCCCCTACCCATAGCTGGTACCAATATGTGAAAGATTGTCAAATAGTAGCATTAATGATCTACAAATGCTTTGGAAAACATTCAAAAGGAAATTCAAAGAAATCATAGGTCCATAGAAGAATTTTTCTCTCAGGATTTGAGAAAACAGGGAATCCAAAACACCTAGGGAAAAACCATTTATTACATTAAAAAGTTAGATGTGCAAAGTTGTAAAAGGACATGTTGAAACCCTCATTTTCCACTTTATCAAAGAGAAGAAGAAGGAGAGCACTCTGCAACAGAATCTTGAAGGCATGAAGACATTTCAGCTGCAAAAACCTAATCCATCAGGTACTTCGGAAATTTTCATTTAAATTGGTGTGCGGTTGATAGAAATGAAACATAAGTACGAAAGGAAAAATGGAACAAATCAAAGGAAAAATCAATCTATATGAATATAATACTGAAAATATTAGAACCGTAAGGAATTTTTTGTCACTCGATGAATTGAAATGGTTGAGAGAAGCTAAACATAGAAATTTGGACATTTGGAATAAGTTTCCCTATTTTGAGAATGCGGAAATCATTAAGTTTATTTTGAGTAGATTGAATGATGATACTTTAATTTTGGACAAACCCTACCTCATTTCAAAAGAAGTAATTGGAAATCTGACTAGATTATGCAAAATTGGGGATATACCGAGAAAGAATATCCAAAATAAAGAAGTCAAAACCCTGACTGGAGTTATTGGAGATCAAAGGGCATTGATAATTTTGACAATCAAATTCAGTAACAAAATACATAGCGCATGGAATATCCTACAAATTTTTCTTCAAAAATAGAGAAGGTGCTACTTCGGTAGGTGTGGTCTACATCTCACAAAAAATGATAATGGAAGATCAGAACTTTGACCTATGCAGACTGCTAAAGGATCAACTAATGGAGAACATGCAATTAACAAAGGAGATAGATTACCCTTTTAGGTTTGGGACTTTGGCTATATTTCTATTAATGTGCTTTCTTAATTTCTTACCGATGAACAACAATGTGATGTGGAAAGAAAATGAACCAATGTGCAAACAAATCTACAGACACTCTAAGAGTTTGGAAAACTGTGATCAAGAATTAAGAAATTTCTTTAAGAGTTTTCTAGGAAAGTTTGGCTTAGTTGGTATTTCTCTTCCGGTAAGGGCACTTGAAGTTGGTTCCTCTTCTGGTGAGATGGAGAGAAGGAAGAAAAGAGAAAAAGAAACTTTTGTCTCTACTCCTTTGACATGCAAGATTCCAAAAATTGAGGGAATAGGAAAAGAATAGGAGATTGTGGATATACCAGATGAGGAATCTGATAAGGAAACTGTGGACACCTTTTGGAAAGTAAAGGACCTAACTAAATGCAGACTGGAACAGATGATTGAGATATTGAGGAAAGGAGAAAAGTTAGAGGATGTGATCACAATTTTGGAATCCCTCATCGATATTCTCAACAAGACATCTAAGAATAACAACATGATCATAATCATTGGGATTGCAATAGAAGCTTGTAAGAAATTTCTTTTGGAGATGAAATAAAAACACAAGATAATCTTCTGACCCAAGTAGCAGTTGTTCTTTTTCAAATTTTGAATCAGTTTTGAATTTTTGGTTATATTTCAAAGGGGGAGATTGAATACGTGTCTGGAATTGATGTCAAAGGGTGGGGGAGAGCAGTGAAAAATGCCTCATCAATCTCAGGGGGAGCTATCTTTTAAAATTTTGAAGTTTGGCAGCGTACTCATATTGATTTTGACACTTAGTCATTTTTCACTAAGTGTTGCCATCAATACCAAAGGGCAAGATTGTTGGCATATGGATTTTGGAGATTGTTTGTATCTAGTGTTTTCATTGATGACAACCTAAGTCATTAATCTGGTCCATAGTTCAGTATTGGTCCATACCGACAGACAAAGGAAAGAGCTAGCTATTACCAAAAGTAAGAGTGAAGAACATGGTATCCGGTTAAAGTTAAATCTATCGACCTGTATACTTCAATGGGTTATCATTTTTGGTTTTTGATCTTAGAGAAAGGTATTTTTATGTTGCTACTATCTTATCCAAGAACTATCTAGGTGCACATTCACTAGTGTATGATCTAGGAGATTTGGTGTATTGATTTTCTAGTTATCAGTGCTAGAAGGCCGACTTGGTAGATATAGCCATTGTGGATGTTTAAGGAGTAATTACTTAAATGTTTTTGTGCTCAAACATGTTTAATTAGGTCCTTATTATGCTATGGATGAATATGGGTGGTGTACATTAAGAATTAGTTGTGGATTTAGCCAATGGTTGAAAAGTATTTTATGTTTTGTTAAAGCTGACATATGGATGATCAAATCTTTGGTTGCAAATATATATAAGAGATTGGTTGTATCATTTTGGTAATCTAAACATATATGAAAAGTATGTTAGTGTGTGGTGCGAAATTTAGAAGATTTTTTGTGCGAATTCATCTGCGCATATAATATTTATGATGTGAATTGCAGAGCAGAGCAGAGTAGAGCGAAGTGTAAAATTAGACAGAAGGTCCAAAATCTGATCTATGAGCCTAACTAGAACTATAACTAGGCATGAGTAGATGCTATTACTTCAGTTCAATCCTTTATATGGTCTTTTAAATCTAAATATTTTATAAGGTAGTGAGCCTTCCTATTTTGAGTAGTGAGCTCTAGGCAGTGAGCCTGAATGCAAGTGCATTCCCATTTTGTAAAACTTATATTTGACTACTCAAAATGTGGATTGACCTCCACTATGGTTTGTCCCCTAACAAGGTTTCCACATTAAAATCCTTGTGTTATGGTGTTGTGGATGATTACTTTGTGTGTTTGCATCTTTCCTTTGGTTTGATGTTGAAATGGTTTAAATATCAGATTAATAAAGTTTAGATTTGTAGAACACTGATTCACCCCCCCTCTCAGTGTTCCCTTGAGTCCATCATACATTACCCAAATAGGATAAAATACAAGAAATACATGTAGAATAGCAAAAAAATCATCCCACATAAATATAAATTTTCTAAGAGCTAAAACATCCAAGTAATTCACTAGAATGTGAAAATAGAAAAAAAAAATGAATAAAATTTACTAAAAGAAAAATCTAGAAAAAGTACATGGGTAGTTGTAAAGAGCCCTAAAAGACCGTTCCAATACCACTAGAATCATGAAAAATAGATAAATTGATCAAATTTGTTAGTTCGAGAGTGAAAATAGAACATCTGATGTTGATAGGAGATAAAATGCATTAGTAGCAAAGTCTAAGAAAACAATATCATCAACAGATGGTGATCCAAACCAAATTTTTGACAATATCTTGTTTGCCCAATTTCAATACCTGAGCAAAACTTTATCACAATTTTCCCAATCGCAAAATGAAAAAAATTATCCCCCTAGCCTAGACACTAGTCACCCATGCAACTAGGCATGGACAAAATTATTAAATTCTTAGCACTAGTGATGGGCGATTTGAATAGGGTTGTCTAGATGGATTGGTAGCACAAGTGGCTAGCAACCAACCATTGTCGTTGGTGGTCAGTAGACTATAACAACACCAATAGATGCTTCCATTACTAGTGCAATCAATAGTTGACCACCCAACAACTAGGAGCTAGCCACGGCCAAATTTTGTTGCTAGCCCTTTTTTTTTTTTTTTCATCATACAGTATGGCACTTAGGAAGTCATACAACCTCCCAAGTAAAAAAAATAACCTCAAAACCTCCTATCATTGAATATGGACAAATTTATAGTCAAAAATTGTATGTTCAACCTATTGAATGCAATGGTGAGGTCCATTTTTCTCTAGCATGAACCAAAAAATGTCCAATTCCAAAACCTCCAAAAACCATAAAGACTCCAAATTTGATGCCCTATAACCCTAGTTGAAGAAAAAACCTCAAAAATGAAGAAGGGATTTATTGAATCCATTCTATGATACCACGTTATATTTTTGAAAAAACATAAGACACAAGATCAAATAGAATACAAGAATACCTTCCATGCACGAGAGTTGCAAATAATTATTTTTTATGGGTGATCCCACAATACTAGTTTAGAATTTCTGGGAGATCTTGATTTTTGCTGAAATCGCATATTTTTAGAAAATATAATGATTTAAGCCTTGAAAAGTTCCATTTAAAGGATTCCAATTGAAGAGGGTTTGATTGAACCACCTTAGATCAAACCCCCTTGGATAGAACCCCGCTAGTTTTAAAACATTCCTATAATAGAGTCTCCTTTACACCTATCAAAATGTTGATAAGAAACCACTTTTGATTTACCTTTTGTGGGATCAAATGAATTCATTTAAAATCTATTTTTTGTAAGTATGTAGTC
Source organism: Sequoiadendron giganteum (assembly GCA_007115665.2). Taxonomy (NCBI): domain Eukaryota; kingdom Viridiplantae; phylum Streptophyta; class Pinopsida; order Cupressales; family Cupressaceae; genus Sequoiadendron; species Sequoiadendron giganteum. The sequence goes on along the minus strand of CM021108.1, from coordinate 581,831,860 downwards.
CTTATTATAAGCTTCCCAAAAAGTATAATTTTAAATAAATTTAATTTAATTATTATATTTATTTTTTATTTCTTGTGAATGTAGGTTTTTCATTCAAAATCAAGTTCTCTATTTTGTACATGTAGAAAAATAGCAGATTATCAAAAAACAAATGAGAAATATCAGTGCACTAGATATTGAAGTCCTTGACCCAACAAAAAAAATTTGAATTTCAATACATACAAAAGAAGTTATGTTGTATACAGTCCACCTATGTCTGAATTGTAATTGGTTTGACTTGGAAACTTGATTAAGGAAAAAATATTCAATAAAACACTATGCAACCAAATGAAAGCACTAGATATCATAGTTACAAATCTAAATTCGAAAAAAAACATAATTTTATCCTTCATGAAAAAAAAATTATGTTGTATACAGTGAGCATCACTCCTTAGAAATGGTGTTTACTAAAAATACTAGTTTTCAAAGGAGATGGAAAGAGAAGTGCAATCTGATTCCAAAAAATTTGAAAAAAATATATTTAGAATATATAGAAAAAAAATTCAAAAATCACTAGTTTGTATCATCTTCAAATTCCTCACGGTTTAGCCGCTATAGGTGCCCGAAAGTGAAGATTTAGTTAGAAAAAATCAGTTCAGTGTCGAGTTTGGCCAAAATTTATAAACCAGTATTACGGGATCACCCTTATTTGCTTAAAAACAAAGAACTTACTAAATGAAAAGCTTGCCTAAGAGTTACAATGAAGGAGAGTTCTTATAAGAGAAAACCCTAAATGAGAAAGGGATTAGATCATGATAAGTGTCATCAATGCATGTAATGAGACATATAATGATGATCTAATAATAGCTCAAACTAATAAAATAGAAAAATAACTCCTAAGGTTAGTTTAAGTGCATAAAGTAAAATTAGCTTAATAATCAATTAAAGATTAATTAACTATTAGCCAATGAATGATTACTCTAAAAAATCTACCATTATATATAACTTTCACTACAAATAAAAATTTCCCATGATTTATTAAATCTAGGTAATTAACTCCAATATCTAGTGAATAGATATTTTTTGGTAATTTTTTATTGGATATTTTATTTATTAATAATTTTTTTATTGTTACTAATAAAAATTTCAAACATATTTTATAAAAATATTTCTCTTAGAAAATATATCAAAATTATTATTATTATTTATTGATGAACATGGCAAAAATGGTACCACACCTAGTACATGGGTATCATGAAGCATAATTATTCAAAATTTATAATCGACCAAAAAATGTAGTCATCCACATAAATTCATCTACCAAGGTTGTAGACTACCAAAATAAGGGTGAAAACCCACCAACTAACTAGTGTATGGGGTCATAGAAAAAATTAGGGCACATTGAGTCTTTTGAAGCCCTTATCCTATATTCTCCCATGATGGAACCTCATCAACCACACTAGGAATTTGCACATCCTCCCCAGCATTGGGAATCCCCAAGTCCTCCTTTAGGAAACCTAGCTCAACTTTTTCCTAGGCACGATGATGGTCTTCATCAAAGGTGGTACCAAAAATCAAGAATGGCACCAATGGGGTGTTGTATCTCTAATAAATTTTGGGCCAACAACCTCCTTTCATTCTAAATTCTCCACATTTGAACATCATCACTAGGTAGACATGCATATCTCCATGCCACTCTTCTCTCGCCACCTTCTCCATAATAAATTTTATAATACCTATTTCCTCAAATTCTAGAATGCAACCCTAAAATATTGAAATTATTTTGGCATTGGTTCTACATTTTTTGTCCAACCCTAGGTATTCAACCCCTAAAACCATCTTGAGCACCTATAACACCATTAACGAGTGATAATTAAAAATCCTTCACATCTGCCTATTTGAAATTGATCCTCAAAAGGTCATTTGTCGAGATTTCACCTTCATTGCAAAGGAGGCATATAGATTACTTGATCCTTCACTAGCGCACCACCAATAACTTTGAATGACCCAACTCATCATTTTATTGTAATTTTAAATTCAATAATGATGTCTTTAGCATGTGTAAGTTGCCAAAGGATTTCCTACTCTGATCGAAGATGGATTTGGGAGGAGCAAAAGTTGAATTTAGATATGAGTTTATCTAGCTCATACCAAATATCATACAATGTTAAATTTTCCTCCATTATAGGTCCCTTTACTACCTATTTCACCAAATTATCTTCCACTAATTTTTCCACCCTACAGACATGCATACTAATGAATTCATCATATTCCTCTAAAGTGTCCATATTAGGTATAAATAATTATTCAACTTATAGTTTAGGGTTTTATATTACCTTATTGTATTTACTATAATTAGTGAATCTCCCTCCAAATAGATCCTTCTATAACCCATACTCCTTCACATGCTTAATCCTAGCCATGCAACCTAGAATTTTGCCTCATTATTTGTGCCATCATTGAGCTTCTTCTTGTAATGTCATAAAATTAAATTACTTGCAATTTCACATACTTTTTTGTATCTTCTTTAGTGTCCACTCCCTTAGAACTTGTGTAGGATCATTTTAGCCCCTTCATCAGCCTTTTCCCCTCTCAAGATGCTCAAAGCCCCTTTTTAGCAACTACCTTTGTGTGTCATCTTTGCATCATACCTTATGCTTTCCCATTCTCATCGCTTTGTAGCATGATGTGTCTAGACACTAGTGTGTCACACAAATTTTTGTGTGTCGTGCTAGCGTCGTGTGACATTTCAATGTTCAAATGACTATTTTCGAGCATTTTTTCCACTTGTCAACAAGTTTTTTTCATGGTAATAGCCCGATATTCCTTGTAACAGCTCGAGAAGCTTCTTTTACCCCCTATTCTTTCATAAAAGGTTGTCTTTTCAATCCATTTGGTCTTCTTCTTCTCCTTCTTGGCTTCTATATTGGATATTCTCCCATATTCTTCTTGATATCTTCCTTACCCAACTTTCTATAGCCTTCTACATCACTTTCAAGCACTCTTGGTAGCTCTCTTTGCAACACGCTTAAGCTCTTATAGCACTCTTTGCAGCTCTCTTGGATCTTTCAACCCTCTATTTTTTCCATGCTCTCTTTGGCTTTCTTAAGCCTTGCAACTGATATCTCTCTTACCTTGTACTTGCAAGCATCGTGGGATTTCACACATCCCCTATCTATTGCATCTCCACTTTGTGATACATGTTCTCCTCCTCAGTGATGATTACTTTTATCACTCCTTTGTTCATTTCTCTCTATCTATTTGGTTGTCTGTGGAGGTGTGAACATCAAAACTGGGGTTTGACTGAGGAAAACCCCTATATAGCCCCAACACTTTCTCCAGATTTTATGCATGCAAGTATTGAAGATATATACTAGTTGGAGGCTTCATTACTTGAGTTGTTGTGAGCATTTTCTTTCTCCATTCTCTTTATTTTTATCATTTACTTCACTTCATTTGAGTTCTATTATATTCTATTATTTTCCCACATCTTAAAAGTTCTTATCAATCTAATTCTTAGTAGTCACTTTGTCATTTTTTTGATAAAATCAGTTTCTGGTCTATATGAGATGCTAGTGCGCCTCTCGGATGTCAGCGCGTCATGTTGTCATCCTTGTTCTGCACTATCATCCTTTGGCTGAGACCCTGTCAAATTTTCCAAAAAATCTTTGTGACCTGCTCTTTCTGATTCTAGAACTCTCATGTTATTCCTTCAGGTAGTTTAGGGTAGTTCACCCCTTGGGAATCTCCTGAGAATAAAGAGACTCATGATAGTGAATCCCCCTTCTCTACACTTCTATTCAATTTCCAATATGTTATCCTACTCATCTCTTATTGTGCAGCTTGCCCTACAGGGTCTCAGGTTACCAGTTGTCATACCATCAAAATTTACTTTAACTCATCCAAACTTTGATGATGTCCATCTAGTATCTACCATGATAAAAAAATGATGGATAAACCCGTAAAGCCCCATTAATAGTGGGGTTTGTAGACTTGGCCATCTCAGTCTCATCCTTTAATCCTAGGAAGTGAATTCATTATTTTTTGGGCTTTAATTTCTTTCCACATTATTGACTACTTATGTGATTGAGCTAACAATTTTGGAAGTGATTCTCATTGCATCCACCTTCCTATATTAAAAGATTCACTTGTTTTTTTCTTTCTATATCTCCCATGCAATCAAAGATGAGCTAACCGACCATAAACTAAAGTATACTGATCACTTTTTCTTCACTGGCCACCCCTGTAAAATTTACAAAATGCTTGATGAGGCTAGAGCATTCAAATTAACATTGTGCATGGAATATTTCTAACAAAAGTCTAAGAATTTACAATGTAATAATAGGTGATCGATATTCTCATATGCTTTCCCATAGATAGGGAAAATGAAAGGCCCCATAAATCCTAGTTTTCTTAGCCTTTCACCTATAAGAATAATTTTATGAAGGGAAGCCCAAGCAAAGACCCTAGGTTTTGGAAGGGAGTCCTTGCCCCAACAAAGAGAGAAAGGGAACCCCTCCTTTAACTTGTATCCCAGCTTCACATTGTATTTTCTTGACTTCAAGCTTCACCAGTTGATCACATCATCCTCTACCACAATGATCAACTTTCTTTTCTCTAGTACCTGTGTCAAACTTGCTCTTTGTTCTGCATTCAACCCAACCTCTTGAAGGGATCACCACTTCCAAACTTCCCTACCATCATCTACTTTTCTTTCAATATTTTTTTTTAATTTCTTCCCCCACTCTCTCTCTAGAATATCCCTAGCCTAACTAAACTCTTCTTTCTCAGCTAACACCTCATGCTCATCCCAAAAATCAAACCAAAATAGATTTGTGTTATAATTTTTGATCTCCCAAGTAACTTGTTTGTTGATGATACTTTTGCACATAACCAAACAATTCTAGATTGTTGACCCCATGAGCGGGTTTTGGATGGTAAGGATTCTATTACTACCTTTTGAGTCCAAATTTTTCTTTTGTAATATTCTTACCTATTTCTAATTAATATTATTGATCATCCAAAATATTATCTTAGCACCTAGTGCCTCATTAAATATGGACCATTGTCTTAACCCTATGCCCCCTACATCTTTTGGGTCACATATTTTATCCAAGGAAATCAATGGAATATTGTTTTGATCAAATATTTCCTTCCAAAAAAAAATCCACTTTCTTGATCAATCAATCCACACACTTTTTATGCTATCTGCATACAAGACATACAAAAAATGGGATCATTGAAATCAAAAATTTCAAGATCAATATTCTTCATGTTGATGTCAGCCATTTAACCTTCCAAGATTCTAGATTTTTGGTACAATTGGAGATAATGTGATCCTATAGATTGACTTTATTAGCCCCAACATAAAGAGAAAGGCCTAAAAATCTACTTAATAGTTTTTCACTTTTAATTTCCATAATTTGAGCTATCTCTCTTTGTAAACACACCTCTGTGTTGAATAAAAATATGTCTAATTTATGCCAATTAGGCCCCCCATCATTAGAACATAATTTTTTAAGGATAGTGTTATAAGAATAAACTGTATAGGGGAATGCATCTGACATAGGAGAAAAATGAGGAAGGATTATTTTTTAGCCCTCACTATGAAATGTGATCAATGTTATATTTAAGAATTGATGTATATTGGCTTCTTATTTATATTAACCATAATATATTACCTTATGATAAGAAGGAATAATTGTAATAGAATGGATGGAAGAATATGTGGTAGAATATACATTTACAAGATAATGAGGGCTCTAACAGATATAAGATCATCATCAGGAACTTGAAATTCACCTCTATCATGAGAAGACTTACCAATTGAATTAAGATATAATTCATGAATATTAGAATATTTAGCAAGGAAATAATTTATATAAAATATAGGAAGATAGTCATCAAAAATAAGGAGTAGAGAAGATAAGGTCTCACCATATTTTGATGAATCCATGGAGTAGGAAAAGAGAAAGATGCTGAAGTAGAAATATAATCATCATATATTATAGAATACAAAATAGTACTATGAGGCAGAGGAACAAGTAGGCCAAGAAACATACACCATAATTCTCAAGTAGAGTATTATAAACCTTAAATTTATAATGAAATCAAGAAAACTGAGGTGGAGAAATGTCAGCATGAGAAGGAAAGGGAGGATAATTTTTATAAGAGGGGTTATGGGAGAGTAAAAAGAAAAGGAAATAATAGGAGGATAATCTCTAAGTAAGAGATAAAATGGTTTTGGGTAAGATCCACCATGTGATGATATAAATAAGTAGATAAAGAATTATTTAAGAAGGTAATAACATGGTCAAGTACAAGAAGGTGGGGATAAAATATATGACAAAAAATTAAATGTCAATAAACTTTGCATGACACAATGGGAGGGAAAGGAAAAAGTAGGAGCCATGAAATATAGAAGATAATTTGAGGGTGGGAAGGAGGGAAAATAGGGCAAGGGAAAGACATTTAAAGAGGGTGTGAGGAAGGATATAGCAAGTTTTTGGACATTTGGATGAGGTGTGGGAAAGAAATAGAGAGGTGTTGTGAAGGATTGGAATGGAAAAAATAGTGTAGGGAAGGTTAATCTAGGTGTTAGGACCAAGTAAAGGGGTTTATGAAAGACAAAATGGGTGTTGGAAAGGTAATGAAAAAGAAAGGTGGTAGAGAGGGTTAGGAAGGTGTTGGTATAATACAAATATTGGGAAAGTTTAAATAGGAATTGAGAAGTTTTAGGATAGAAGGATGAATGTTAGAGAGGGTGCTTTAGGTGTATGGAATAGAAGAGGAAGTGTTATGAAAATTAGGGATTTTTTTTTTAAATGGTAGATAGAATTATCTGAAAACTAGATTAAGGAAAGAAGAGAATTAGCCAATTGTAGGCTATTATTTTTGTACTTTAGATATAGGTATGGGATTTGAGGTAGTGACCTAAGGTTTTTGTGAGTGGTTTCTATTTTAAATTTAAATTGGAAAGAAAAATAAGAGAAAATAAATAATTTTTAGATAAACAAATATAATCAGAGGTGAAAATTATAAACATATTTGAATGTAGGGGGTTCACTAGTCTAACATAGGAAATGGAAGTGTAGGTATGTCAAGTTCATCAAATGAAAGATAGAAAAGTAAGTGTAATCCAATTTAATATGGAATAAAATATATTTTCAATTTCTAAGAAATTAAAATAGAATAAACTAGAAGTAACAACAAATATAGTGCAAGGTTATAATTTTTTCACAAGGATGGGTTTGTTGGGGGCCTATTTCAGAGGGAACATTTAAAGCATTGTCAGGGTTATGACAAAAATTTTGAAGCAGTAAGATTAGCTCTGCAACTAAATAATGACGGTATTCTTGTCAAGGCCTTAAGGAAAAACAACAACATAATTTGTGCAACTCTAGCCTTCGACATAAAGGAGAAATATTATTCTCTATCCTTTATGTGTGAACATGCTCCTCACCTACTTGCAGTTCCACAAGTGTTAGAGATGCCTTCATAAATAACACCAACGACGATAGCAAAAGCTAAAAGGGAAGACACAGATGTTTTCGCTGCAAATCCAGGCATTGGGGATCAACATGGTCGTCTTGCCAGGGCTAGGATTCATCATGAGGTGAACTTTGATGAAGAACTATTCATGGGTTATGACTTTTTTGCTAATGATTTGGGTTTGCAGGGCCTGCTTGAGGGATAGGATCAAAATTCAATTCAGGGTGGTGACCAAATGGAAGAATGATCGTCAGGGTTGCCAGGGTAATTTTTTTTGTCTTATGCTTATAATTCATGTGTATGCGGATGTGTCATCATTATGGCTGCTAAATTATGCACGGGGTCAACTTACCTTTTGTAGTATGGGTATTGAAATTTTGTAATTTGGGTATTAGTGCCAACTTGTATACATTTTGTAAATACTTAGAATTTTAGATAGGATATATAGTTTACATTGTCACATGTAGTCGGATCTCTGATCGACATTTTGGGGTGATCTTTTGCTAAAACTAGTAAGATTGGATCTATTGTACAAACTTTTTCTTTTGGGGCTATAACCGGAGGTTTTCTCCCTAGCTCTTTCCTCCCTGTATGCCCCCCAAAGCAAGAATTTTGTACTAGCTAACTATTATACTATTAGTATTATCATGGGCTTCCACTCTTTCTTAAAATAATAATAATAATAGAAATATATCTCCTAATATAATCCATGATATCAAATATAAGAGTTGGGAAATAAATATTGTAAATTAAAATATTACAAGAAAGACATGAAAATATAAGATATACACCTATATTTAGGAAAGTATAGAAAAATGGAAATAGATTGGGAGGACTGAGAATTGTCTTTAGTCAAAATCAAAACACTATTGAACCAAAATTGAAATTTTAAGCATTATTGCTAGGAAAAAATTATACTATTATTGAGAAAATTAGATACTACTACTTGGGATATCAAGAACTGCAATCCCTTCTACATGCATGTGGCATTATCTCTAAGAGATCAATAAATTCATACACTTTTTCACCTTTGTCTCTTGATATTGTTTCCACTTATAGAAGGAAACTATTTACTCTAAATAATATGAATACCTCAAATAAATTTTGGGGAATACAAGGAAAAGGGTGTCTTGCATAGGAGAATACCTATATCAGTCCCTTGTTAGGTATATTCCAACATCCACAATAGCACTATTTATAAAAATTCTTTCAAGGTATGTGCTAACCTAATTGTTTTGTGATAGTGGTGTATGCAATAATGGTGGTCATAATATTAAACCCTAGGTGAAACCTACCACAAGTGGTGTGTGCAATTTGATTGGATTAAAGAGGGTGATGGAGATTACAATATGAATGTACCATGGGATAATATTAAAGGATAAGTTACATATTCAAGAAGGGAAACTATGAAAGGGGTCTTGGTTAGTGAAGTGAAGATAAGGATCTATGGATTCTAAGTGGGGAAAGTGATATATAAACATACACAAGCATGAATAGAGAAGAGATATTAAAATAGGACTCATTAGGGGGATATGTTGAAGATTCTCCTAATCAAGTGAAGACTTTGAACCTCTAATTTTATGCACCTTCTCTCTCTAATGGTGATTATTCGTATACTTACATTTAGAGGGGAGATAGGTACTAAGTTCTCTTTAGGATGTAATAATGAGTTATTAGAGTGAAAAAATGTTCAGAAAAGTGAGCCACTACTATGTGTTTAAAATAAATGGCTCTTAAGAACTTAGTTTAATGCTTAGGGTACTAAGGGATGGGATATGCCTTTTCAAGAAATTTTAACTTAGACACCTATAACTTGGTGGTACATGAGTCTAAACATATACATTGTGGGGTGCAAGTTTCTAATGATTTTTTAGTCTAGGCTATTTGGTAATAGGTTCCTAAGACTACTAGTATTTGTATTTTCCTTCCTTAAAACACATTAAGATAGTGGGCATCAAAAAGAGTGTAGAAACATAGGGTTGAGATTGCAAGTAGGCAATTGATTATTTATACTTTTAAATTTAAGATGGCATGGAAGGAACATAATATGATACATAATTTAATACATTAGAATCTAATAATTTTAAATTTCCATATTTATAACATAAGCACATAAATACATGAATGAGATAAAGCTATCGAGTTGCACTCCCTTAATGTGTGATAATAATCCCTAAATAAATATACTCGATAAATCATCATTAGGAATGTTATGCTTCATATTAGAATGAAAATACTACAATATAATAATAGTGTAGCATTTGAAATTGTCACCCTCGACAATTTCACTCTATGTTTTGCTCCCCCTAAACTATCGAGCCTAATTGATCCCCTAATTTCCTAAATTATGCATTCTGAGGCCTATTTTTAATATTTTTTGACAAATTAAAAGTAAAGAAAAATGAATTTCTTTAATGTTTTACCACTGACACCTAAATCCCCATAAAATAGAGTCAAGGCTAGGACGCCCCTTGGCAACTTTGTCCCAGTTATTTTCCATGCCCAAAATTTCAATATGTCATTGGCGTCATTTTAACATTTAAAATTTAGGTTTCCAATGTTAGCTATCATGATCTAATTTTTAGGAGATTAGCATAATTACATATAAATACCTAGTTATTGCATCATTTTAAATCTACCAAGGAATAACAAAAAGAAAGAGATGAACATTAAGAGAAAGAATTATTGTCAAGAGCAAGTCAACAGTAGCATTTTAGAGCTTTATCATAGTGATTCAAGATCCAAGTATCATGTCAAAGACTATGTGAGTTCATGTATGTTTAAGTTATCATTTTTTTTGTGAAGTCTAACCCTTGTTGTAGGTCTCCAAGAAATTCAAGAAATCAAGTAAACAAGATCCAAGACCTTGAAGTGATGTGCATGACTTCAATCCTTCAAGGATGCCATTGAAGGGTGGTGAGTTGTAGCACTTTTTTGATCCGTCATTCCTTCGTATAATTTATCATTTCTATCATTGATATTGCCATTGTGGAAGTGGAAACACTAACATGAGGTTTGACTAAGGAAAACCCATAAATGGAACAACATTTATTCTCTCTTTAAATGCATATATTTTAGGTTTGGAGAGGAATGAAGGAAGTGTGAAGATCATTTATCCATTATTTCATTCAAATCCCTACACCTTGTCAACTCACGTAAACTCACCTACATAATTACTCAACAATAATCTAACAAGTTTGCAAGTAGAAATGATAGTCTCAGATTTGATATTAGAGGACTACAAAAATAGAACATAAGTGCTCCTAAAATGACATGGATGCCTTTGGGTACCTCTATCCTCATATTTAGATCAACAAAAAACTTTTAGGATAGGTAAATATAAATTTTCCCTTCTCAGATCTACCTATAAATCCCTTTTACAATCTTTCAATTGTCACAATCTTATATTTTTCGTATTAGGGAACATAGTCTAATTAGGTTAATCAAGGAAAATCAATTCCAATACATTCCAAGACTCAAAAATATGCAGATCTAGGTTTGATTAACTCACCTTCATGGTTGAAAGTCAAACTAATGACCTCATTGATCTCCATCTTAATGAAACCCTAGAAAATGTACACACACATACAAATTAATCCTAGGTTTTATACATTAAACCTAGGTTTCCCATTTTCTTTGTTAGATTTTAGTGAACCTAACATTTTGACATCATAAACCTTCTAATATCTGAAGTAATTCAACCCTAGATCTAGGTTTAGCATTGAATTGTTTTGCATTTTTCATTTAGGGTTTTATTTTTGCATCATAAAAGACATAAAAATTCAGAAAAATGGCATCTCATATTGCATCATAGGTTCTAATAGGATTACTTTCAGTCATTTAGGTCAAATATACATTCAAAATCATATTCCTAATTTTCATATGTTGTTTAAGCATTGTTACATATTTGCATTTGAGTTACATTGTATTAAATTGAGCAAAATTTTGGAAAAATAATCAATTTCAGACCTCTTTACACACAGATACAAAACCCCTAAGTAGTCTGATAAACATTTAAAATTTCAATTTTCACCTACCCTGTCGAGGACATAGACACCATTGGATGATTTTGTCCTACTATTGGTGGTTGAACAAAAAAAATCTGGGATCTTTGTCTTTATGTTCTCAATTTGTGTCTTCTTGCTAATTTTTTTATATGGAATTATAAAAATATGTTATTGCAAGTGAAATAAAAGTGTCACTTTCCTTAATTTGTTGTAAATGTGAAAAAAATGTAGCATTTCATTGCTAGAAATTATTAGATTTGTAGGACAATTGTTTACATTTTATGAAGCCTTGCATAATTTGGGTAGATTAGTTTCATTTTTGATAAAAAATAAATCAAAACCCTAGGTTGTTGCAACACATTACAAATTCGGAAACTCATAAAACAACAACAAAATCAATTTAAAATCTGGGTTTGCAAACTGTCACACAGTTAGTTTCTATCACTAGTGCCTCTAAAACTAAAATTTTACAAACATCCCTAATAGAACATAGACACCCTAGGGTGTTCTAGTCCTCCAAAACCTACTTTAGATCTCTGGAATAGATTAATACTTATTGTTAGTTTACAAATCTGGAATCTAATTTCTTGATCTATGTTTGTAATAGGTTTATAAGTTTTTTTTTATCCTAGTTAGCCTTAACACACATAAACACAAATTTAAATTGGAAATTAATGATTAATCTTGGAGAAAGCATAGTAATATGATCATGTTAGATCTATTTCCACAAGTGTATTATATACCTACCAAGCCCTTTAATTGTGATGAATTTTACATGTTAGATGATGCCCTTGGGGACTTCATCTCACCTAGATCATCCAATAAGGATTCTAAAATAATAAAAAATATAATCACTGATACTCATGATTATCATGTTAGTCATTCTCCCAATATCTCTCTTGATTATGAGAGTATCTTAACACAAGCAAATGAAATCATTGACACGTCCATTAATATCAATTTTCCTAAACTTGATTCATCTCCCAACATCTCCCCCACTTGTGAGATTTTTTTTATGCAAGAGGATTCAATCATTGGCAATCATGACAATCATAGTTGTTTTTCTCCCAATACCTCATCCACTTGTGAAGAAAGTGCATTGGTGTTAGAGGATCCAATCATTGAGTGTCATGAGAATCTTTTTTTTCTCTCCCAATACCTCTCCTAATTGGGAGGATATTATAGCATAATAGGATGAAATAATTGACACATTCCTTTCAAAATATAGTAAGAGGGATTGCATAAATGAATATGCTAAGGTGAACTTAGATCCCCCCTCCATAGAATATCATCAAAAATTAGTTAACTCCATTTAGGTTATGAATGCACAATTTGCTAACAGATCTCCTTTAATTATTGGACCTCCTAAAAATCCATTAATTATTGGACCTCCTAAAAGTCCTCTAATTATTGGACCTCCTAAGTCACTTCTCATTATAGGACCTCCTAAACCTCATGGCCATATCCTAAGCTTTGCAAAACAACTTACTAGTAATCATGTGTCAAAGAAACCAAGTTTTCATATTGTCACTCACACATACAACACTAGAAATAATAAGCAATCAAAACAAACACCAACATCCATAAAATTTCCTCAACCATACCTCCAACTTGCACCTAACATTCATAGCGTAGTAAAGAATTTGATCTTATTGAGCAACTTTGTAGCACTCCTACTAAGATCTCTTTGTGGGATTGAATTCAAACATCACCTATTTGCCATGGAATGTTTCAAAATTCTTTATTAAAAGTTGTAGTCCCTCCTAGCGTGCAACCAAATGATGTAGCAACCTTAATTGAGGGTATGAATTTGGTTAATTTGGACACGATCTTTCATCAAAATGAATTACCCCCTTTGGAAACACAAAAAAAATTATGCCCTAATGATAATTACTATTATTAACAAGGTCGAGACCCTTATTAACAATGGTTTGGGTCTAAATATTTGTAGTGTAAATCTTTTGGGGTTGATCCCACAATGCTGGTTTACAATTTTTGGGAGATTCTGATTTTTGCTGAAATCAAATATTTTTAGAAAATATAATGATTTAAGCATTATAAAGTTCCAGTTGAAGGATTCCAATTGAAGAGGGTTTTATCACACCCCCTTGGATAGAACCCCGCTAGTTTTAAACCATACCTATAACAGAGTCTCCTTTACACCTATCAAAATGCTGATAAAAAACCACTTCTGATTTACCTTTTGGGGGATCAAATGAATTCATTAAAAATTTAATTTTTGTAACTATGTAGTCCTTATTATAAGCTTCCCAAAAAGTATAATTTTAAATAAATTTAATTTTATTATTATATTTATTTTTTATTTCTTCTTAATGTAGGTTTTTCACTGAAAATCAAGCTCTTTGTTTTGGACATGTGGAAAAATAGAAGATTATCAAAAAAAAAATTGAAAAATATGAGTGCACCAGATATTGAAGTGCTTGATCCAATAAAAAAAATTTGAATTTCGATACATACAAAAAAAATTATGTGTTATACGGCCCGCCTATGTATGAATTGTAATTGGTTTGACTTCAAAACTTGATTAAGGAAAATATATTCAATAAAACACTATGAAACCAATTGGAAGCACTAGATATCATAGTTACAAATCTAAATTCAAAAAAAATATAATTTTATCCTTCATGGAAAAAAAGTTATGTTATACGGTGAGTGTCACTCCTTAAAAATGGTGTTGACTGAAAAAAACTAGTTTTCGAAGAGATGGAAAAAGAAGTGCAATTTGATTCCAATTTTTTTTGAAAATATAATATTTAGAATCTACAGAAAAAATGTCAGAAATCACTAGTTTGCATCATCTTCAAATTCCTCACGGTTTAGCCACTATAGGTGTTCGAAAGTGAATATTTAGTTAGAAAAAATAAATTTAGTGTCCAGTTTGGCCAAAAATTGTAAACCAGTATTGTGGGATCACCCTTGGACATAATTGGGGTGGATAAGAAAAAAATTCAACCAAATAATTTTATCATCTGTAGTTTTGATAATGTGGAAAAAAAACTGCTTGGTGTGATAACATTACCTATTAAAGTTGGTAAGGTTGTATTGCAAACTCCCATCCATGTCATGCCCCATGACCTTTCATACAATCTTCTTTTGGGTAGAACATGGATCATGAAATGAAAGGAGTTTAGGTTCAATGCTTCATCTTCTAATGAAATACACTTAAAACAATAGGGTTTACATGATAAATCTAAAAATTGCGTACAAACTAAAACAAGAATGAAGAATCCTCTTAGAACATTGACATCAACTACAAAAGTGGAACCTTTACAAATTAAGGATAGATGAATTCCTTTCATCAGTGAAAAATTTATTGCATGATGATTGGGGTTTATTAGATTTCACACCTACGTCCATGGGGGAATACAAGATTATACCATCAAAATAGGGAAAAGACAAAGAATTTGCAAGGATATCAACAAAATCTATCACTGAATCATCAAACACATTCAATTCCACAATTTCTTGTAAAGAGGAAAACACAAATTTCACATCGAATTATGATGAATATGATTATGAAAAACAACCTTCCTCAAAAGAAATGGAAGCCATTTATGGAAGAGGGTATCAAATTTTAAAATAATTTGGCTATAATGGAAAAGGATGTGGTGTAAAAGAACAAATAATCCATTCTCCCATAGAGCTCAACACATAGGAAACAACAAGAGGTCCTGGTTATTATCCTTCAAAAATAATGAAAATATCAAAAATACCTTTACGTAATCATGAAAAATAGCATTTGTTGTTTCTCCTTACCATGTGGTAGTTGTAGTATCACAACATACTCACTACCATGCATTGTGGTATAAACTAGGCTTTATGCAATCATATTTCATCTTGCAAGGAGCAACATTCAATCATCCATCTTGGCTTATCTTAGTCCCTAAACTTAGAGGGAAAGGTGTTAGGAATTCTTGTTCTAGGTGCATTCCTTTTAACAAGGGATCCCTTTGTATCTCCTTAAAACATTAATGTAGCAAGTACACAAATTATAGGGGGGCCATATAGTCCCCCACTTATTATTTGCATGTGAAATGGTCCTTTCTTATCGATGATAGCATACAACTCCTAGGAAGTATGACCTTATCAATGAAAGTGTGGCCTTCTTGATCTATTTTTTATCTTCTTTGTGGTGATATTAGGCTTGATATCCACTAAGAGTGTGACCTTTATTGGCATATGATGTTCCCCTTGGTGGTAATTCTATGTCTAGTATTCCCTAAGGTGTGAATTCTTCTATTCCACGACGAGTCCTCTCTTGGTGGTGATTTCATGTGTGATATTTCTTAAGGTGTGACCTTTCATATTTTGAGAAAAAACCCTTTTTTTTGTAAATCACCATTTTTGGTGATGTTGTTATAACACCCCTTGAGGTTTTGGCCTTATCTTTCATCGTTTATGCACCTCCTTAGGCAAGTTTGTGCACCTTGGGTGAGTTTGGAACTTTTATTCTTTGTTCACATGTGTTGAACTTAGTGTTGTATTGGCATATCATCTTGATCATTTGTGGCACCTTATCAAGGTTATTAGGGAGTTATAACTCTTGGTTTGGTGGTTGATGGGTACACACCTAGTGAATAGTAGACTTCACTAGACCTAGTGTATTTCTCATTTTTTTAATCTATCTTGGGGGCTCACCTAATGATTATAAGACTTCACTAGACCTTGTGTTGCCTTTGATTTATTATTCACCTAGATAATATAGAACTTATTTAGGGTGTGATTCATGAATTCCTTAACATTTTCATTGAGCATAACACTACTTTTTTGATAGTAGAGCTATGTGTTTCATGATTATCTAGCATAATGCAACTTTCTAGCCTTGTGAAACCAATAATATTGTATGGAAACCTAACATAATGTAGCTTGCTAGATATTAGATCCATGTGGCTCATGAGTGATTTGGAATAACATATCTTTCTAGTCCTCATGAGAGAATTCATTTAACTAACATTTATTCAATGGATATTGTTTGGTTATGTATAGGATCATCATGGAAAAAGCAGACCCTTAAGTGGCAATGAAAATTCAGAAAATCAAGGTTAGGAAACTTGACATAAAAATTTGAATAAGTTATCTATATTATTTCAAAAATATGTAATAATAGAATATGTAGCAAATTGAATTTAGTTTCTAAACTACTAGGTTTATTTAAGAAAAAAAATCTATTTGGTAAAAATTTTAAATTTCAATGCAGTAGTACTTAAATTTCAGGGAAAAAATAAGTAGGTGTCTATTTGACCACCCTAACCATAATAAAATGATAATATTTTTTTATAATATTTTATATATAAGTAGAGGACTCATGTCCCAATGTGATGCATATTTTTTTGTAATTTTTTCCAAGTAAATAATTAATTATGAATTTTTATTACAACTTTTAAAAATATAAAAACTCGTATGTATGACCACCTTAGTCAAAAATTCATGAAATTCAATTTTTTTTAATCCTATAGTATGTGAAGCATAAAATGTGACGCATGTTTTAGATTCAAAAAATTTGATACTGTTTGAAAGCTATAGATGTTTTTCAATCAGCCTATCAATCGTGACTTTAGTCGTAATTCAAATAGAAAATGAATAATATTTATTTATTAAATTCAAAGTAAAGCATAATTAATATTGGTGGAAATTTGATAATCTCCTTTAAAAACCCTTTTCGTTTCATCAATTTTGAGTAAAAAAAAATTGTCAACCACATGGGCCATCATATCACTTACATATCGCCACTTTTCGGCTCATCATGATCATGCACATACCCGTTTGGTATTTGAGACAAATTTAAGACTGAGGTCTCTTTACCTTACTGGATTGAATCCTTTTAGTACTAACCTTGTGTTTTATTATGTGTCTTTTGTGTGTTTTATTCATGTTTACACTGTGTTTGTGTTCATTTCATTTTCATCTATATGTTATGTTATTCCATTTGTTTTCATCATGTATGCCTCATGTTTTCTAACATGTATGTTTGTGTATGTTGTTTTATTACATTTCATACATGTGCATGTTCCATTTTCTTCATGTTGTCTTGGAATTGGCTCTTGGATCTTGGGGGCTTGTGTTCTCCCCTTGATCCTTAGTCATCCTATCTCTTCAACATTTAGACAATTGGACCCCTCTTGCATTATATTTTCTACTTTAGTGTGAGTTTGAGTGTAATTTCATACTATCACTAAAGTGGGGGATAAATGTAGCATTGAAAATTGTCACCCTTGACAATTTCACATTATGTTTTTCTCCCCCTAGATGAGTGAGCGTAATTGACCCCCTGATTTCCTTAATTATGCATTTGGAGGCTTATTTTTACCATTTTTTTACAAATTGCAAGCATAGAACAAATTGATTTATTTAATGTTTTTCCCCTGACACCTAAATCCTTGAAAAATAGGGCTAGGAATAGGATGTCCTTGGGAGGATTTGTCCCCCTTTTATTTTGGGCCCAAAATTTTAATATGTCGATGTCGATATTTTAACATTTGAAATTCAAGTTTCTAATATTGACTATCGGGATCTAGTTTCTGGAAAATTAGCATAATTTGATATAAATACCTAGTTATTACATCATTTGAAATCTAACAAGGAATAAAACAAGCAAGAGATGAACATTAAGAGTAATAATTATTGTCAAGAGCAAGTCAAGAGCCATATTTCAAAGATTTATTGCAACAATTCAAAATCCAAGCATCATGTCAAATCTTATGTGAGTTCATGTATATTTGATTTATCATTTTTTGTGAAGGCTAACCCTTGTTGTAGGTCTCCAATAAATTCAAGAAATAAAGCAAACAAGATCCAAGACCTTGAAGTGATGTGAATGACTTTATTCCTTCAAGGAAACCATTAGACGATAGTGAGTTGGAAAACTTTGCCGATTCATCATTCCTTCCTATCATTTATCATTTTTATCATTGATATTGCCATTGTGGAAGTGGAAACACTAACACAATGTTTGACTAAGGCAAGCCCCTAAATGGCACAATATTTATTCTCTCTTTGAATGTACATATTTAAGGTTTGGAGAGGATTGAAGGAAGTGTGGAGATCATTTATTCATTATTGCATTCAAATCCTTACACCTTGTCAGCTCATAGAAACTCACTAACAAAATTATCCAACAAAGATGTGATAAGTTTACAAGCAGAAATGAGAGTCTCAGATCTGACATCAGAGGATTGCAACAAAAATATAGAAGTTCTCCTACAAGGACATAGATGCCTTTGGATTCCTCTATCCTCATATTCAGACCAACAGAAAAATTTCAAGATAGGTACACAACACTCTACCTTCTCAAATTTTCCTGCAAATCCCTATTACAATCTATCAATTGTCATAATCTTGCATTTTTCATATTAGGGAACATAGTCTAATAAGGTTAATCAAGGAAAATTAGTTCCAATCCATTCCAAGACTCAAAAAGATGTAGATCAAGGCCTGATTGACTCACCTTCATGTTTGAAATTCAATCTAATCACCTCGTTGATCTCCATCTTGATGAAACCCTAGAAAAAGGACACACACAAAAATTAATCCTAGTTTTATAAATTAAACCTAGGGTTCCCTTTTTCTTTGTTTCAAATATTCATTAATTTTTTAGGAGCTCCTTGTACACACTTAAAAATAAATAGAATTTTTATCCCACATTCACATGGAAATGATTAATAAAATCCTTAGACAAATTAAATAGAGTGAAATAACACTTAAGGTAAAGAATAAACCACCATATGGCATAACTCCTTAATATGCCTAGAAAAAAATTGGTGGCAACTTATCTTCATAGATAAAACCTAAACATGTATCCTTGAAAGATTGCAAATATTCATGTGGTTCACCCTTTCATACTATACATCTCAAAATCTGGTGCCACAAAACCTATTGGTAAAATATAAGTAAAAATATCAAAATTAAGTGGAGTGGTTGATAATAATGTTATAAGTGAAATAGTAATATGTGATACTAGAAGGTATGGAACTAATAGCATATAGCATGAAGGTATAAAGATAGTAAGATTAGATGAAGGAATGGTATTATTAAGATATATGGAAGTAATGCCACTAGAAGGATGAATGTGAAAAGTAAGTGGGACACTAGTGTGAAATAAATACATGATGCTAGTGGAATGAATGAAATAGATAAATGGAATACTAGTAGGGTTAAATATTCTAATAGAATTAGAGGAAAGATCATTAGGAGTATAGAGCACACTAGTAGGAATAATATTAGGAATATTATAGTTAGGATAGTGAAAGTGAAATAATAACCTTGGTTGGGAGGAGGAAAAGATACACCATGCAAATAGTTGAAAGAGATAATAACCTTGTTGATCTCCATCTTTATGAAACCCTAGAAAAATGACACACACACACAAATTAATCCTAGGTTTTATAAATTAAACCTAGGATTCCCTTTTTCTTTGTTTCAAATAGTCATTATTTTTTTAGGAGCCCCTTGTACACACTTAAAAATAAAAAGAATTTGTAGCCCATATTCACATGAAAATTATTAATAAAATCCTTAGCCAAATTAAAGAGTGAAATAACGCTTAAGGTAATGAATAAACCACCATATGGCATAGCCCCTTAATGTGCCTAGAAACAATTTGGCAAGAACTTATATTCATAGATAAAACCTAAACATGTATCCTTGAAAGATTGCAAATGTTCATGTGTTTCACCCTTTCTACTATACATCTGAAAATTTGGTGCCACAAAACCTATTAGTAAAATAAAAGTAAAAATATCAAAATTAAGTGGAGTGGTTGATAATAATGTTATAAGTGCAATAGGAATATGTGACACTAGAATGTATGGAACTAATAGTATATATCATGAAGGTATAAAGCTAATAAGATTAGAGGAAGGAATGGTATTATTAAGATATATGTAAGGAATTCCACTAGAAGGATGAATGTGAGAAGTAAGTGGGACACTATTGTGCAATAAATACATGATTCTAGTGGTATGAATGAAAGAAATAAATGGAATACTAGTAGGGTTAAAACTTCTAATAGAATTAGAGGAAATATCATTAGGAGTATGGACTGCACTAGTAGGAATAACATTAGGAATATTATTGTTAGGATGGTGAAAGTGAAATAATAACCTTGGTTTGGAGGAGGAAAAGATACACCATGCAAAAAGTTTAAAGAGATAAAATTAGCATCAATGCCATGAACAATCTCTAAACCAAAGGGATTAGTAGTCAATATATTGTGAATAATATAAACCAATTAAATATGAGAAGTAACATTCGCTAAAGAGGAAATCCATTGAGAAAGAAATTGTGCCATATAAATGAAATCTTTCTGATATGTATGAAAAGTGATCCTAGGGTTTTACTAGGATTAGCCACCTTTCACTATGGAACATTAGAATATAAATTAGAAAGGGAATTAGATTGACTTCCAGCCTATAAGGTGAGTCAATCAACCTTGGATCTAAATTATTTGGGGGTTTGAAATGTATTTTCATGAAAATGTAATGGTGTAGCTAAATGACTATGAAAATAAATTGTTTCGATGCAAATACAAAGAAATTGGAAATTGTAAGTCAAATTCTAAGATTAGATCTGGAAAGGGCAGAGTGTTGTGAACTTATGATTCAAGTTTCATCTTGATCTTGGAGGACTAAGTTTTCTAGGGTGACTATGTCCTTGTTGACCAATTTTAGATCTATTTTCACAGTCCTCTGTAGATTTCTCAAATCCTTCTTCATCTCAGTGCTCACTATTAGATCTTCATCGGATGTTGAGATAAGTGAGTTTGTGTATGTTGTCAAGTTGTAGGGTTTGAATGCAACAATGAACAAATGATCTTCAATATTCCTCTAAACTTCTTCATATTTGAAACCTGCACATTCAAAGAGAGAGGAAGGGTTGTTACATATAGGAAAGCCCTGTGTTGATTTTTCCACCTCCACAATGGAAATATTAATGAAAGAGAGCTTATACTTTTAAGGGTTAGAGGCTATAACAAAAAATGAATGATGAATAGACAATGGATGTAACTCACCAATCAGATCTGATTCCTTAAAGGACTCAAGTCATGCACATATCCTCAAGGCTTGATTGTTGTTTGGCTTGATATGCTTGGAAGACCTGCAAGGGTTAGTCCTCATAAATACAATGATGACATAAATATGAAGAAACTCACATAAAACTTGACATGATGCTTTAATGCTGAGATGCTACATTAAATCTTCTCTTGGCAACTCTTGACTTGATAATAATTGCTCTTGATCACCAATAATTCCAATAATTTCTAGATAGATTTAAAATGGTGAAATGAGAAGGTATTTATACACAATAATTATAATTTACTAAAAATTAATCCCGATAGCCAACATTTGACATTTGAAATTCAAATAATAAAATACCAACTTTGACATATTAAATTTTGGAGGAAAAATATGGGAACCAAGTTACCTAGGGCGACTTAGTCCTGACCCTATTTTGTGGGGTGTACAATGTTGGAAGAAAAATATTAAATGTTTTCATTGGTATTGTAAATGGATTTTCTTGATAAATGTCCAAATGAGTTGTGGAATGCATAATTTAGGACATTAGATGTACAATTAGGTCCATGAACTTAGGAGGGAGCAAAACATAGTGTGAAATTGTCAAGGATGATAATTTATGACACTACATTTAGCCCCCACTTTAGTGAGAGTATGAACTTGTTGGACTAACCGCCAGTATCTCCCTTCAGGTTCGTGACATGATTTAACTGCCTCCCGTGGATGTTAACTGACGCTTGTATCAGGCATTGATAGGTAGATCTTTCGGTGCAATGGCAAGACCAACAATTGGTATCAGAGCTAGTTTCTCTGGAGAATTTTTGCAGCTTGAGGTGGATCTTGGAATGTGATGAACTCTGGTAGTCTTCAACAACATCTTATGGTAGCTCTCAATGACCTTGATCAGTCTAAAGCAGAAGTTCAAGAATTGAAAGCAAATCTTAGAGATGTTGAGAAATTCATTCAGTAATTAAAGGATCAAATAGTCCAATCTAGGGTGAAGAGGAAAGATCTATGTGATTAGATCAAGCAAAAAGGAAGTGAAGATATGGATGATGCTCACTTGAACCAAGCCTTGAAGGAAATAACTGAAGAATGTGAAAAGATCACTAGAGACAATACCAATCTGAAACAAGAGACGGAATCTATGATGATGAAGATGACAAAAGAGATAGAGGAAAGGAAGAAAAGTGAAGAAAATATTGCTCAGACCCTGAAAAAGAAATCTGATGAATGCAACAAAATAAGTGGAGAACTTACTCAGTTGGAAAGCGAACTGCAAAGAACCAAAAGCAATGAAGAAGAACTTGGTAAGAAAATTACTACTCTCAAGAATGATCTTGGCATTGCAAACAAATTCAAAGAAAAGTTCAAGATTAGTTTAGTAAAGCTTGATGAACTGACCCAAGGAAACATAGTGAAAGTGATAAGAGAGGTCTTGGATATGAAAAGGGAGAAAATTCCAGATCAACACAAAAGAATTTGAGACAAAACAGAAATGGAAGGTATCCGGTAAGACAACCTAATGCACAAAGATTTAATGGGTATTGTTTTTCCTGTAATAAGTTCAGTCATATGGCTGCTCAGTGTAGAAGTAATATAAGCTCAAGAATTTCATCATTTGTTGGTCAGTATTTTAATTGAAAAAATCATGGTCATAAATCAATTGAATGCAAAAATGTGTCAAGTCACTCTATTGATAAAGGAAATGTTGAATGTTATGCAGGTGGGAAGTTTGGACATATTTCTAAACAATGCAGGATGAGAAAAATCCAATGGAACAGACAAAGGAACATTATGTGCTACAACTGCAACAAATATGGTCATGTTGCTAAATTCTGTAGAAACAAAAACACAGACATAAGAGGTCCGGTACAAAGAGAAAAAAATGTAGAGAAAAATGATAAAGAAAAGGAAAAAATGATTGTGGATCAAATGAGGGATCAAATGAATAAGACATGGGTAAAGAAAAGTGAATCTAAAGATGGTAATAGTTCCATACTGAAACCTACTTCCGGTAATTCTTCCGAAAATTGATTTGAGGTCGCTAGCCTAGGGGGAGATTTATAAGAAAATCCTTCCTCCCCTGCTTACATATGGTACCAAAATGAAGAGATTAGTCGAGATAATGTAATTATGGTGTGCAGAAGTTTTGAAAATTTTAGCAAGTGAATTCAGCCAATTCACAGGTTCGTAGAAGTTTTTTTTGTTGCTGCTTTGGGAAAAAAAAGTATCCGAAAAGTTTAGGGAAAATGCATTTATTGCGTATGTGCGACCTATCAAAGTCAAGTCTAAGCCATCATTTGTCACCTTGCTTTATCGAAGGGAAGAAGGAGAGAACTTGTCCAATGGACTTTGAAGTAGCAAAATCAGATTCATCAGCAAATCATGAAAATCTATCAGGTACTTCGAATCATTTTTTAAATCTTCATATAATTCGGTGTTTAGTTGCGAACCCTAAACGCGAAAAATAAAATGGAGAAAATTAAAGATTCGATCACATTGGAGGAATATAATAGTGCAAAGATCAATTCTATGATAAATTTATTACTTCCTAATGAATTGAAGCAATTAAAGCCAAGCATGGAAATTTTGATTTGTCGAATGAGTTTCCATACCTTGAACATGTGGAATTTGTAAAGTTCTTATTGGGCAGATTGCATGGTGATGTTTTAACTTTGAACAAACCCTACTCAATTTCGAAAGAGGTAATTGAGAGATTAACTAGATTTTGCAAAATCGATGATGTTCCTAAAAAGAAATCTATCTGAAACAAGAATTTGAAACCCTCACTGGTGTAATCGAAAATCAAAGAGCTCTAATAATAGCAACAATCATGAATCTTGTTACAAAGTACATTGCACACGGCATAACCTATAAAATTTTCTACTGAAATCAGGAAGGGGCTACATCGGCTGGCGCAGTATACATTGCTCATAAAATGATAATTGAAGGTTATGACTTCAACCTATGTGGATTGCTAAAGGGTTAGTTTTTGGAGAATGTTCAACTAATAAAGGAATCGAGGTATCCATTTAGGTTTGGTACCCTAATTACTTGTCTGGTTATGTATTTTCTGAATTTGTTGCCAGGAATCGACAATGTAATATGGACATTAGATAAACTGATATGTACCCAAATTTACTCTTATTCTAAGAGTTTGTCTAACTTGGATTCAGAGTTTGAAAGGTTCTGTAATACTATACTTGTGAAGAATGGATCATTCATTTCCTCTCTGGTAATGATAATGGAAGTTGGTTCCTCTTTCGGTAGCACTAATAGAGGAAAAAAAAGAGGACATGAGATTATTGAATATAGCCCTCCGGGAAGAAAAGTTCCCAATATTGAAAATGAAATTATGGACATTTTAGATGAAGAACTTGAGAAACCACTGGAAAATGACTCCAGTATTGAAAAAGTTAGTGAAGATGAAGAATATATGTTAAAAGAAAAACTTCAACAGCTTATCCAAAGCACAGGTGGTATGCAAAAGATTGCAAGGTTATGGTCGGTCAGACCATCCTATGATCAGGACTTAATTCTGGAAGTTCTGAATGCTCATATTGAGAATTGAAAGATAAGATTGGAAAGTCTAAAATATGTTCTACTTGAAAAAATGATTGAATATAGCAGAGAATCAATAGGCTTTGAAGACAAAGGCAGTGAAGAAGTTGAAATTATCTCTCACCTGAAAGAAAAATTTAGACTATCTCTTGCTAAGCTTAAAAATAAGATGAATGATTTAAGATAGTGAATTAACTCAGCCACACGAATCTATAACTATTGTGTTTGTTGGCCTCATGGAGTTAGTAATTACAAAGAGAAGTTGGATCAGATTGAGACTGAACTGAATGACATTGGAAAAATCTTCGACATGTCTCAAGATCCAAATGACACTATCAGAAGAAGAATCTGAGAGTTACTGTCAGCTCAAACAAAAATTCAATTGTCCAAGAATGTTCTTATGGACACCTTTTGGAAGGTAAAAGATTTAGTTGAATGCAGGCTGGAGCAGTTGGTGGAAATTTTGCAAGATGGTGAAAAATTGGAAGAAGCAATCACAATCCCTAAATCTCTTATTGAGATTATCAACAAGACTTCCAAAAATAATAGCTTGATTATCAGCATTGGAACTGTAATTGATGGTTGAAAGAATTTTCTTCTAGATGTAAAGAAAAATCATAAGATAATCTTTTAAAGGAAAATGCAAATAGAGTTCAAGCTTTTTGAAATTTTGTCTAAAGGAGAATAATTGTCAGCATATATGTATTAGAGTTTTGAGGCCATGAAGTTTTTTTGGCATATGGCATCCATGCTTTGTCATTGATGTCAAAGGGGGAGAGAATGCAATGAAAAACATCTCATAAATCTAAAAGGGAGAATATCTAAGGGGGAGAAAATGCAGTGATGAAGCTTTTTTCACTAAGTGTTGCCATCAATGCCAAAGGGGGAGATTGTTGGCATATGGATAAGAATTTTTTCTTATAGGTGTTTTCATTGATGGAAACCCAAGTCATGTAACCCAAGTCATACATAAGCAACACTATTTTTGGCTCCTACTGGCAGAACAAAGAAAAGAATAGGAGATCCGGTCAAAGGTATAAAAATTGGGTTAATCATCTCACCGGATAGGTATTTTGGGTTATGAACCCTTGAAGATGGTTTGTAGAGGCTTGCAGTATCTTATTTTTGATGCACACTCACTGATAAGCAATCTAGGAGGTATGGTGTGTTAATCTATCAAATATTTGTGTTAGAAGGCCAACCCAACAAAGACAGAATTCATGAATGTATAAGATGAAATTAATTATAAGTCTCATTGTTGGATTAAGTGTTGTATGGGTCCTCTCTTGGTCTTAACCATTCTTTGAGGATGCATAAAATGGTTTGGTGATGGATCTGACCGACAAGTTATAAATATCTTGATACTGTATGAAGTCAATTGTTGGATAAACTAATCCTTGATTGCAAATATATATAAGGGATTGCTTTCATCATTTGAAAAAAGGTGTGTGTGAAGTGTATGTAGTATAGAGGTGGTATTTTGGGAGTTGTGATTCATTGCAAAGCAGTAATGTGAATCTAATGTGAAAAGAAGAAAAGGGTAGAGCAGGGCAGAGCAAAGTGGAAAAACAACAAGCAGATCCTAAATAAGATTCATGAGCTTCATCAAAACTATTACCTAGAATTGTTAGATGCTATCATCTTAGTTCATCCCTTCAGATGGTTTTAATCTGAATTTTGTAGGCAGTAAGCCTTTGTCTTTGAGCAGTGAGCTCTAGGAAGTGTTCCTAAATGCAAGTACATTCCTTGTACAAACACTATATTTTGAGTACTCGAATTATAGATTAATCTCCATCATGGTTTTTTCCCCTAACAATATTTCCACGCAAAAAATCTACATGTGTCATGTTATGAGTGTTTACTTTTAATGCATACATCTTTCCTTAATGCAATGTTGAAATTCTCTCATGTTTTCGAATAGATGAAACTGTTAAAAATTATGGAACACTGATTCACCCCCTCCTCTCAGTGTTCCCTTGAGTCCAACAATTGGTATCAAAGCCGGTTATGGGTTTGAACCCCTCAAGTGATGCTGAGGGGGGGATTGTTGGACTAACCACCAACATCTCCCTTCGGGTTCATGACATGGTTTAACCGCCTCCCGTGGATCTTAACTAATGCTTGTATCGAGCATTGACAAGTGGATCTTTTGGTGCAATGACAAGGCCAACAAAATTTACACTCAAACTTGTACTAAAGTAGAAAGTATGTCAAGAGGGGTCTGATTGTCTAAATTTTGAAAAGATAGGATGACAATAAATCAAGGGGGAAGCATGCAAGCCCCCATGATTCAAGATCCCATGGAAAACCAACATAAGGACAAAGGAACACACATGTGAAGTGAAATGAAATATGGGAGACACAAAATATACACGATGAAGATACATAACACAATATGATACAAACATAACATGAACATTTAAAAAACAACAACAATGCCAACACATAACATACAATAATCACAAAGCAAAAACACATGGTTAGTACTAAGAGAATTCAAGTCAATAAGGTAAAGAGACCTCCATTTAAATTTGTCTCAAATATAAAATGTCATCCATCAAATTTTTTGTTTAAAAAAAAATGGTGCTCTCATAAGGATGTAAAATCACTCATGAGCTACATGGAACTACTGGCTAGCAAGTTATGTTATGCTAGGAATCCATGCAATATGGTGGGTGCTCAAGTTCATAAATCAACAAGCTACATTATGTTGAATCCATAAACTATCTTGCCAAATTTTAATATCCAAGGAAACAAACAAAACTCACCTAAGAAGGTACATACATAGCATTTTAACGTCCAAGGGGACAAACAAAACTCACCTAAGAAGGTACATAAACGTCCAAGGGGATGCACAAGAATCACCTAAGAAGGTGCATAAATTTCCAAGGGGATGAATTGATAACCATACCTCAGGGGTGCTATAAACACCACCACCAAGGGGGTATTCCAATAAGTCAAATCTCACAAGATGTCTATGAAATGGATAGGGGTAATATATGCTCCCCCTTAAAATGTCAGCATACTTGCTATGTCTATATTTTAAGAAGAAAAGAATGCACACCTTAAAAACTAGTTATCCTTGCCCCCCAAGTGTGGATACAAGTACAACCATGTACAATAGACTATAATGTTGATGTCATGAAAAATATGGCTTCATTTAAGATTATACCACCATGAATGGCAATGAGAAAACACATAAAGCTATAAATGTCACATAGTGAGGAACAACACCATAGAATAAATATCATTATTTTTTAGAGTGATTAGGTGCATCATCACATGGAAGAGCATCATAATCATTAATTTTTTTAATTTAATTACTCAAGGCTTGACATTTATTGGAAGAATAACCATGCACTCGATGGTATGCACAAAATGAGTTTTTTTATAAATTTTCTTTCATGTTTTTGAAGAGTAATCAAGTGGGCTTTGAGAAGCCTCAAAAAAATATGCTCTTGCTTGATAGTAGGATACATTTATTTCTCTTGTGAAGGAAAGATTTCTTTCTTACCACAAGATGTCATACATACAGTAGATGATAAAGAATTCAATGAACATTGAATATGGGGGCAAAGATTGGAAATCTAGACCCTATTTAGAAAAGTACAATATATAGACTTCACTTGATTCCTAGAATTTTGTTCCATGTTTGTATTATATCCATTTTTAGAAATTATTTTGTATCCAAGCCCATAAAATTCTTCCAAATTAGATGAAGAAATATTATCTACATGCTCTTGAGAAGAATTGACTTTTTCATGAGCATGCAAATCCTTTTTAATTTTTTTAAAGTTAGGCATCTTACACTCATGAGGGATGAAAGTTAAAGAGCCCCCATCACCATCATGGGATGATGTTTTTGAATGTGTGGATGTAGAACCAAATAAAACACAAGGCTCTTTAGGTTTAGATTGTGAGATTTTGTACTCTCCCATAAAGGAGGGTGTAAAATATAAGGAACCCTAATCATCACCAAAACATGTGTTTGAAGATGAAGCAATATCATGATCATTATTTATATCTTTGGAGTTTTGTGATGAGATTTTAGACTCCCCTTTGAAACAAGGTGTAAAATCTAATGATCCCCAATGATCATCCAAATATTTCTTCATGGGTAAAACATATTCTTTTTTATGCTCAACAATTTATCCCATTCTACTTTTGAAGTTGGAATCAAAGTATTAAAAGAGTTGGAAGTGTCATGTTCAGCTTGGGCTTGTAAATTATAACTCTTTTCATCTACTTTAACTATGTATATCTTGTTATTATATTCATACTTCATCTCACAGTGGAGATTAGATGGGACTCCCTTCATGGCGTGAATCCATGGTCTACCTAGGAGAAGATTAGATGAAAGAGGTCTTGGCATGACATGGATAGGTGTTGTAAAATCATAGGCCCTACCTAAATGGGTATTGTGATCACTCCTAATGGTTTCTTACTAACATTATCAAAGACACAAATTGAAATATTGTTAGGCTCTATAAGATTATTTTCCACATGAATTCTATCTAGAAGATCAATGCTACAAACATTAAGGCCTGATTCATTGTCTATGAGGGTACACCTAATTCCAATTTTGTTAACAACCACCATTATCATGAAGACTTCATGTTTATTTTGGATCTGACGCGAGGGTAAATCATGTTGAGGGGATGTAATATCCAAATTTTTCACTTATATACAGTCAAAAAAGGCTTCTACATCATTTGGTTTAATAGAATTTGGGACATCAATCTTATGTAGAGCCTCTTGGAGCATCTTGTGGTATGTAGGTGATGTTTGAATCAAATCCAAAAGGGAGATTTTTGTTGGAGTATTATGAAGTTTCTCAACTAGATCATATTCTTTATCGCTACATTGAGGAATATTAGGTGTGGGTGGAAGGTATGGTTGAGGCAATGGGATGGATGTTGGCATTTTTTTTTGCTTTCTTATTATTTCTAGTATTATATCATGTATGAGAAACTACATGATAACTTGATTACTACGACACATGATTACTAGTGAGGTTTTTTGCACAGTTTAAGGTATGGCCAAGAAGTTTAGGAGGTTGTATAATAAGAGGTGACTTGGGAGGTCCAATAATTAGAGGAATTTTAGGAGGTCTAATAACTAAAGGAGATATACATGTTAATTGTGTGTTCATAACCTCAACAGAGTTAACTAATTGTTGATGATCTTTTATCGATGGGAGATCTAATGTGACCTTAGCATCTTCATCTATGCAATCCATCTTACTTTATTTTGAAATAAATGTATTAATTATGTCATCATCTTGTGCCACAATATCTTTCCAAGTGGGAGAGGTATTGGGAGAGAAACAAACAAGATTCTCATGATGCTCAATGATTGGATCCTCTAACACCATGATACCTTCTTCACAAGTAGGTGAAGTATCGAGAGAAGAACAGCTATGATTATCATGATTGTCCATTATTGCATCCTCTTGCACCAAAACATTCTCATATGTAGGAGAGATATTGGGAGAAGAATGAACATGATTGTCAATGTTTTCATTTTATTTCCTCAGATTGTTCTCATGGGAAAATAATAATAATTATACAAGCCATGTGTTACGATATCAAAAACACATCTTTGAAAAGGAAACATGTTAATTACCCTATTGATAAAATGAGAAAAATCAAATAGGTCTGAAAATAAAATTATAAAAAAAAACTAGATCTGAATAGAGGACACACATAGGGATTTGCATAAACAAATTTAGCTCAAAATGACTAGACAAGGGCGACTATATCCTGCATAGGTTTTTTCAAATTTCAAAATTTGGGAATGATATATAGTGTCTAAGGGTCCTATGTCTCGGTGGCTCAATCTAAAAGTCAATAGATTTCTAGAAATGCACCAAAACCTAATGTTTCTATATGAAGCCCATGTATGCATGCAATTTTGGATATTTTTAGGAAAATTGAAGATGTTCAAATGATAATTTTTAGCAATTAAATATTTTAATTGACTATGTTTTCTAAAAAAATATAGAAAAGTCATTATTTTTTATCTTTTGGAATGAACATACTATGCAATTTTGTCACTTTTTTAATGTTTTCACTAAAATATGCATGCATAAATGATCAAATATGTTTTCAATTAATTTTATTAATGAAAATAATTCAGATCTAAGCCCTAAACATAGAAAATCAAATATGAAAATTTTTACAATTTTTTAAAAATTATTTTTCAATTTTTATGATGAAAAACTAATGAAAATGGATAGTTTTTTGAAAATAAATGCAAATAATCACCAATATTTTAAAATAACGTAGGTTTTACATTCAATTTTTAAATTTTATGTATTGAAAAATTAGAAAAATTGCAAGTGTAAGATATGTCAGGTTCACCAAAGTGAAATGTATGAAAAGTGATCCTAGGGTTTTACTAGGATTAGCCACCTTCCACTATAAAACATTAGAATTCAAATTGGCAAGGGAAATAAATTGACTTCCAACCTTGAAGGTGATTCAATCAACCTTTAGGGTAAAATCAGAAAGCTATGCCACATTTTCGTCTAGCTAAATAGTTCGGAGAAAAAAAAATTTGGCCGAAACCATGTGGCCTATACGTGGCACACAAAGTTTCAACCGAATATGTTTCGCCCGAATCTAAAAAATTTAAATTTTTCCCTTTTCCACTTTGAAATTGGCTTATTTTATATGCATGATTTTGGTAGAAAGGGTTCCAGTTGAAACCCTTTCTATCGAAACTATCTATGTGGCATCCTAGCTGCCAACCAACTCAGTTTTTTTCAAAAAAAAATGAAACTTTCAACTTCAACTAAGTATTTCTTCAGTCAGAATGATGTTTAAAAAAAAAAAATACCCTTTTGTAGAGCTCGGAGTGGTGATTCCAAATATGTAATTTTTTAAATATTTTGATTAGTTTTAATATATTTTATTTTCAAAATAATACAAGTAGGTTGTTAAAGATGAAAACGGGCTGATTAGAAATTAAAAAATAGTAAAACATATTTAAAAAAATTGAAAAATATATGGTACACTAGAGGAGAGAGTCCCCTTCAAAAGGGTATAATTTTTTTTGAAAACGATTAAAAAATAGACAATAGTTGATGTCTAATGAAAACTGTCAAATTCTGAAAAGTTTGACTTTAAAATGTTATTATGAGAAAAATATACATCAAAATTTCATTTTTTTCCATGCACTAGATATTGAAGTCACCTATTTGGACAAAAAAATAAAGGGGAAAATGAAGATTTTCTTAATTTGTTTCTTGATGTCAAGTGAACACTTTTTCTTGAAATTTTCAGCATTCCAAAATCTACTCTTAAATTGATAAAAACAATAATCAAAACAAGTTTTAAAAGAACTTGAAAAATTACAGGATTAAACTTCATCAACATTTCTACCTTTCATTAGTTTACATCATTTTGAAATTCAAAACATAAAGACCACTTTTATGTGGTCAAAGTTCAGAATCTTGTTTGTTGTTTGTTGATTCCTATATAAAGTGTGACACGGGTTTACGTTTTTACCCTTGAATCTAAATTATTTGGGGAGTTTGAAATTTATTTTGATGAAAATGTAATGATGTAGCTAAATGACTATGAAAATGCACTATTTTGATGCAAATACAAAGAAATTGGAAACTCTGGGTCAAATTCAAAGATTAGATCTAGAAAGGGCATAATATTGTGCACCTATGGTTCAAATCTGAGCTTGATTTTGGAGGAATAAGTTTCCTAGGGAAACTATGTCCTTCTTGACCAATTTTTGATCTATTTTTATAGTCCTTTAGAGACTACTTAGAGCCTTGTTCCTTTTGGTGCTCACTAGTGGATCTTCGACGGATGTTGAGATAACTAAGTTTCCATATGTTTTCAAGTTGTAGGGCTTGAATGCAACAATGAAAAAAATTTCAATCTTCCTCTAAAATTATTTACATTTCAAACTTGCACATTCAAAGAGAAAGGAAGGATTGTGCCATATAGGGGCTTGCCTTAGTCAAACCCCATGTTGGTGTTTCCACCTCCATAATGCCAATGACAATGCCAATGAAAGAGACCTTATAATTTTGAAGGATAGAGGCTAAATGATAAATGAATTGTGAATCAATAATGGATGTAACTCACCACTCAGACCTAATTCCTTGAAGGACTGAATTCATGCACATCTCCTTAAGGTTTGATTGTTGTTTGGCTTGATATGCTTGGAATACCTACAAGGGTTAGTCCTCACAAACAAAATGATAGCATAAACATGAACCAAATCACATAAAACTTGAAATTATGCTTCAATGCTAAAATGTTTCTCTAAATCTACTCTTGATTGTTATTGAATTGATAATAATTGCTCTTTATCACCAATAATTCCAATTATTGCTAGATAGATTTGAAATGGTGAAATGACTAGGTATTTATACATAATAATTCTATAATTTTTTGAAAATTAAATCTCGATAGCCAATATTTGACATTTGAAATTCAAATAATAAAATGCCAACTCTGACATATTAAATTTTGGAGGAAAAATAGGGGGACCAAGTCGCCTAGGATGACTTAGTCTTCGCCCTATTTCGTGGGGTGTAAAGTGTTAGGAAAAAGATATTAAATGTTTGCATTGGTATTGTAAATCAATTTTCTTGATAAATATCCAAATGGGCCATGGAATGAATAATTAAGGACATTAGATTTACAATTAGGTCTATGCACTTATGAGGGATAAAAATATAGTGTGAATTTGTCAAGGGTGGCAATTTACGATGATACACTTTCCTATCAATTTGTTTCAAGTACACATTATGAATAAAATTATATTCATCAATATGAGTCAATCAAATAATTAATATATCATGATTAGTTGAATTTTCAAGCCATTATAAGGTTGCATACTTCTTATCAAATGTAAAGGAGGATGGTAATTACAATTTAATAAGAAAATAATACACAGACCCTATAAGGATTAAAATGATAAAACAAGAGAACATGAGTATTGAACTAAACTTAAGGAAATAGAAAATTCCCATATCTGAATAATAAATTAGAGATCATAAATAAAACCACAAGGCCAAAACTTAAATGAGTGAAGAATTAGACAAGTTTCCAATAAAATGTATAATAATAAATCACATCCTATACAATAAAATAAAGTAAATCAATCACTCAACATATGCTAGCAACTAACCATTTTTATTTAAGAACTAAGACTAATAATTCCATTCAAATAAATGTTCAAGCCTTAAAATAATGGTGCATAGTTATCAACTCAATGAAGATGTTCTACAAAAATGTAGTTAGTTTATTTTATAGTTTTCTAATATCCTATAAAATGTCGGATGAACACTTTTTTATCAATAAGTTCTCTTTGTGTTACTTCACTTCTATGACTGCAAATTAAATTATGTTTGTAGATCTAAATATTGTTTAATTTAAAATTTAGGAAGCACATTCACCCTAATATCTATTAGGATTACCAAACATAACAACAAAAATCTTGTGCTTCCACAAAAACACATATGCACACAATGATCAGCCTAATTCACATTAGATTTAAGTTAGTTTATAATATGATCTTTCCTATATAGGAAAGGAAGAGTAAATCCACCTATCATGTAGATTGACAAGTTCCCCATGATGTGGTACAAATGAGAAGACAAGTGTCCTATAGATGTCAACCTTAGGATCACTTGGAATCTTCAAACCAACAACCTATTTGACCAAGTCATCAACCTTGATTCCAAGTGTTGAGTGACCTTTGAGGTGAGATGGAAAGTCTTACAACCTCAAAAAGGTAGCATATGAGGTTTACCAAATAAATTGGTAACCTCCAAAGGTCTAAAAGGTTGCACATTCAGTTAGACAAGATGTTGTCTAACTTCATCAACCTAAGTACACTTAAGGATAGTGAATAGATAAATTATTCACTTTAACACCCCCTTAAGTGATACTTGGGGAGATCACAAAAGTGTAATAAATATAAATGGGTCCTAGCTATGAGGCCATGTTAGGTAACCATGTACAATGCATTCTCTCACAAACTGATAAAAAGGAGAAAACCGAGTGGGAAAAAACTCCTCTCCAAAATATAGAAAGAGAAGGATTTAAGATGTTTTGAAAAAGATGTCCCATGATGATAGGAACATAAAGATGAAATTATGAAGCATTTCAAAGTTGTAAACTCTACCAAAGATGAACTGGTGTTTGCTAGAATCAATGAATCTCCAAGAAATGTAGATCAATATAAGAGATACAAAATACTACATGAGTGAACATACATGAACACTACTCAACCATGAATACACAAAGGCAATCAAACTTTGTGGAGTTGAAAATATAGATAGTACTATGATTAGGAGTACTAGAATATTAGAAAATATGATCCACTAAAATAATCACCCATATGAAAGATCAAGATAAAAGGTTCATGAGGCCTCCCAAAAAGAAGATTCCTCCACTGCTTCATTGAAAAAAGCATTATCATAACATTGTCATAGTCCCCCTTAATGCGAAGAGAATAAGCATACCAACTGAAATCAGGAGTATGCAAAGAATACAGAGATGTACAAGAAATTGAAAAAAGGGTGTGCATCAAGGCACACATGAATGAGGTGAGAATCATGAGGAGGAATTATTGTGATGTTAAATAATGATGATTCACAATGGTGATTTCAAGTCAAGGCTCTAGATAACCCCTCATTACACTTTATAATTCAATGTAAATACAAATTTCCTAAATTCCCTTCCTAATGCAACACTTCAATTTTTTGGCACTTTATCTGAGTGGATTTATAAACTTATTTGCTTTTTTATGATTTCTTACAAGTTTATTGTCATGAGGTAGCAATGAAGGCATATTGCTTTCAATCCTCAAAGAATGACAAAAACTTACAAATGAAACCCCCCTATCATTCAAAATCTAACCCCCCCTTTTGTTTACAAGTTATTACAAAACGAAAAAGAAAAACCCCTTTGCCAAATCCATTGCAAAAGAAAAAATTGACTCCTCTTTTACAAATTTTTAACTATGGAAAAAAATCACCTTCTTACAAGCATTGATAGTAAACTATAATTAAATAACTAATAACATAAAACCTAACATGGTATCAGAGCAAAAATCTTGTGCTTCCATAAAAACACACTTGCACGCAATGATCAACCTAATTCACATTAGATTTAAGTTAATTTATAATATTATCTTTCCTATATAAGAAAGTAAGAGGAAATCCACCTATCATGTGGATTTCCAAGTGCCCCATGATGTGGTACAAATGATAAGACAAGTTTCCTATAGGAAACCTTAGGATCACTTGGAATGTGAAAACCAACAACCTATTTGACCAAGTCATCAACCTTGATGCCAAATTTTGAGTGACCTTTGAGGTGAGATGGAAAGTCTTCCAACCTCAAAAAGGTAGCACATGAGGTTTACCAAATAACTTGGTAACCTTTAGAGGTCTAAAAGGTTACAAATTTAGTTAGACAAGATGTTATCTAACTTCATCAACCTAAATACACTTTGTTGAATAAAAAATACAACTGAGAGGATGTGTGAATCATTTGTAGCATATTAAAACATCAAAACCCTCAATAGTAATCAGATCCACAAACATTCATTAAGCCCTTATTTTGTTAAAGTAATTAATCATGAAATGCAGATAATAAAAACTAAAATAACAACACCATACACAAGAGAACTAGATTTACGTGAAAAACCTAATGAGGGAAAAACCATGGTGAGGATTAGCTCACAATATAAGTAATTGCAAAACTAGTACAAGGGCTCACTACTGGAATAAGACACACTGTCCAAAAGGGCTCACAACCATAGAAAGAAACACAAGAAGATAGAAGAGAAATGTTACACATAGAACAAGTTATCAATGCAACAAGGAATCCACCACAATTGCTCCAACACTTTCACAGCCTTGTGTGAAATATTTTTGACACCTTCAGCTCACTACTTTTAGGAATCCAATACTTGAAATTCACACTTCTCTTCTCAAATTTTCATCACATATGCATCACTCGCATCTATCTCACATCTATCTTGCTTCTCTTTTGCATCTCACAACACCACCACTCTTATTTATATCAACCTCAACCTCGAAAACCTTCCCCACAATCGACAACTATCTATTACACTTACAGAGCCAAATTAGGTCGACATCTAGACATTCCCACAGTGGATTAGGAATGAAGGTGACCCATATAAATTATTAATTAGGAACCAAATTAATCCTAACACACCTAAAAACACTTTCATAAACTTCACATTTAGTGCTAACACAAGGTTGGCCAATACCTATGCTAAAAACCATAAAACAATAAGTACACACTTCCTTAAGTAAATCTGAAACTTATAGACAAAAAAATTCACTTGAACACGATTTAGAATAATTCATGAACCACCTGAGATCCAACAAGGACTTTGTAATATCGTAAAATTGCACCCCTTGCAATTTCACATACATTCTTGTGTCTACTTTAGTGTCCACTCCCCTACCATTTGTGTAGGCTCATTTTAGCCCCTGCATCAGCCTTTTTCCATCTTAGGATGCTTAGGACCCCTTTTTAGTAGCTACCCTCGCACATCAGCTTTGCGTCAAACCTTGTGTTTTTCTCATTCTTGTCATTTTGTAACGTGATGTGTCTAGACACTAGTGCGTCGTGCAGACATCTGCATGCCATGCTACCATCCTATGACATCTCAATGTTCAAACAACCATTTTCAAACATGTTTGCCACTTGTCAATAAGTTTTTTCAGTGGTAACAGCTCGAGATTCCTTGTAACCGCTCGAGAAGCTTCTTTTCCCTTCTCTCCTCTTTAAAAGTTATCCTTTCAATCTATTTTTCCTTCTTGGGTTCTACCTTGAACT
Organism: Sequoiadendron giganteum; assembly: GCA_007115665.2. Classification (NCBI taxonomy): domain Eukaryota; kingdom Viridiplantae; phylum Streptophyta; class Pinopsida; order Cupressales; family Cupressaceae; genus Sequoiadendron; species Sequoiadendron giganteum. The sequence continues at coordinate 581,793,937 of CM021108.1, read as the reverse complement.
CTCCTCTCCTTTCTCACTCTCTCAATCTTGTGTAGATCTCTCTATAGCTTTCAACTGCACTTTCAAGATCTCTTGGAAACTCTCTTTGCAACATTCTCAAGCTCTTGCAATGCTCTTTCTAGCTCACTTGGCTCATGTAGCCCTCTCTTTCATCCTTTCTCTCATTGGCTTCCTTAATCCTTACAAGTGATATCTCTTTTATCTTGTTCTTGTGAGGATCCTAGGATTTCTCACATCCCTCTGATATGGGTTCTCCTTGAGCGGGGATTTCTTTTATCACTCTTGCATTCATTTCATTTCTATTTATTATCTATCTATCTATCTGGTTGTCTGTGGAGGTGGGAACACCAAAATGGGGGTTTGACTAAGGAAAATCCCTATATAGCCCCAAAATTTTCCCTTAATCTTATGTGTGTAGGTATTGAAGATATCTACTTGTTGGAGGCTTCATTACTTGGGCTGTTGTGAGAATTCTCTTTCTCTATCCTCTTTGGTTCTATCATTTACTTTACTTTATTTCAGTTTCTATCATATTCAATTACTTTCATGCATTCTAGGAGTTCTTGGTAGTCGAAGTAGAAGTAGTCGCTCTATGTTTTTTGTGGAATTCTCAATTTTCTATTTGTACGAGACACTAGCATGCGTTTAGGACTCTAGCAAGCCACATTGTTGTCTATTCACTGTGCTAACGTCCTTTGGCTGAAAACTCGCTAGTTTGTCCAAGAAACCTTTGTAGCCTACTCTTTATGGTTTTGGAACTCTCACTCTGTTCCTTGAGGTAGTTTAGGATAGTTTGCCCCTTGGTAATCTCTTGAGAATAAAGAGATTCATGAGTAGAAAACCTCCCTTCTCTACATCTTGGTGAACCTGACGTGAACCAAAACATTTTTCAAAAAATTAGGAAATTATTTATCCCAACTTGGTGGGGTCATAACTTTTGACTCGGTACTCGGAATTCAGAACCGTTTACACCATTGGAAAGGTCTCCAAGAGGACTAATTTAGTCCCTAAAATACAATTCCTTTGATAATAAAATTTAAGGGAAAGACGCAAATTTCGACCCCAAATTATGCTCTGAAGACCTCAGAAAATGCAAATTACCAGAACCTAGAAAATACCAAATAAGTCAAAAACTCAAGATTTTTTATTTTTCTCACTTCTGTCACCCCTGGATTGTTTTGGATCAGCCGATGTGTCTATATCTCTATTTCAAAATATATTTTATATCTTTCCTCCTTCTACCTCTTTCCATCTTTGTTAAGAAGCTTCAAGAAGTTCTCTTACAAGCATGTGAAAGTGAGTTCTTGTCTCCTTTCTTATTATTCTTTGTTGATCCCTCTCCTAAGATTCCTTCTAAGGATATTTTGGGACAAGAGGATGAAATAATTGATACCTTTCTTAATCTTACTCTACCTTCTCTTCATTCCAATGCACTCTCCTTTAGGGATGATACATTAGCAAACGATGAATCTCCTTCCACATTTGATCCTCCCAGAATCAATGTTGAGAATATTTATTCAAATAATTATTCCACTAGTTGTGATGATTCTGTAAGTGTAATATGTCTTTGCTGCCCCTCAAATTCCGAAGAGACTGGTCATTTATTTGACTCTAACTGGTCCTTCTCCTAAAAGGATTTCTTCTATTAATAGTGTTTCATTTAATAGTGATTCTCTTGATCTATTTAAGGCTCCCTCTTATAGAGTGGTAGCCCATACTTATAAGACTAGAAAGAATAAACAAAATTATAATCAACCTACTTCTAAGTTACCACCTTCTCAACCAAGCCTTCCGTCAACACCTAAACCCATGACTAAAGCACCTAGTCATTACGATCTTGTTGGGAAAATCCACATTACTTCGACCAAGGTCTCACTGTGGGACTTGCTTCAATCTGCTTTGGTTTATCAAGGTATGCTTCAGGAAGCCTTGCAAAAGATCCTCTTTCCTTCTTCTGCTAGGCCAATGGATGCTAATGCGTTGATGGCTCATATTCGTGTGGATTTTCCAAATATTACGTTCTATCCACAGGAACTCCTACCTTTGAGAGTACAGAAGCAAGCGGATCCTCTAATGATTATGCTCAACATTAGCAACATTGGCATTAAACATTCTCTCATTGATGTTGGTTCGACACTCAATGTATGTAGCATTGATCTATTGCCTAAGATTAATTTTGATTCATCTTCACTTAATGCTTCTTTTGTTGACATTCGTGGGTTCGATAATGTCAATCAACAAGCCCTAGGTAGAAAATTCTTGCCTTTGAGGTTGGGACCAATTACCATACCCATCCTTGTATATGTTATGTCAAAAAAATTACCATATAACCTTCTTCTTGGTATACCATGGATTCATGCTATGGATGTAGTTCCATAGGCATAAATCTATTAAATTCATTTACAATAATTGAGTAGCCACTGTGTGTGTGAATATGTGGAATAAACTAAAGAGTTAAACAAACACACCAATGTGACATTGTATCAAAGAAACCTAAGTTAAGAATAAACAAACACTAAACACAATAAATTCTTTAAAGATGTCCCATTTCCCTCTATCTCTAAGGATTCATTTTAAGTTGCTTTCTCTCAGATTGTGTAAGCAGTAGCTTGACAAAATGACAACTTAGAGAATGAGATTATGCAACATGCATTTCTATGCTAGATGATAGGAGATGAAGAAGCTAAGATATTCATAAAATGGATTATGAAAGACAAGATGCTATGCTCAAGAAAATAAGATTACTAAATGCTGGATAAATGCAACTATAATGCTCACGCTATATTTGCTTAGATTCTAGATCCTTTTCAAAGTACAAAGAGGTTGTATTTATAGACTTTTGGAGGCAAAATCCTAGTTGGAAAAGATCGACGGTTGAAATCAATCCTGGTAAGATGAATGGTGGAAGATTGGGAAGTTGGAGAGAAAGATGGAAGCTAGAGAGAAAGAGGGAAAATGTTTTTTCCTACACAACCTCTTCCATTCAAAAATGAAGGAAAGTAGCCATTTGACAATTTTAATTATGAGGAGTTAGTTGGTAGTTGAGGATAAATTCATAATTAAACTATTTAATTATTTAATTATATGTGACATGAATTTAGAAGCTTCCACAATTAAATAATTAATATTTAATTATGTGTGAGGTGAAAAAGGTGTTTAATTAAATATTTAGAATATTTAATTAAATGTGAAATGAAGAAGGTGCTTGATTAAATATTTAGAATATTTAATTAAATGTGGATTGAAGAATTAGAGATAATGAATTTAGAAGAATATTCTTATTTGAATTTAAAAATTCAAACTTAAATTAATATGATAATAATTAAATAAAATTATTTATTTAATTAAAATAGAAGAATTAGAAAGTGAATGATATAAATAAATAATTAAATTTATTTATAAGTAGATGACTTTAGAAGATTAATTAGATAACTCATATTTAATTAATTATCAGGCTTGATTTAATATGACCATTTTTAGATGTATACATTTTTCCCCTCTTTGGAGTGATGTGTTTTACGCATTGCTTCAAAGAAAAATTCAGATAACGAAAATTTTGCCCCTAACTTTGAAAAATTGACTGATGATGCTATATGCCCCCTCGGGAGATAAATCACGATTTTGAAGATTTTGATGATGATTTGAAGATTTTGAATGATTTAAAGTAGTTTCCTTGATTTATCTCCTGAAATAGCACTCCGCGTGGCGAAAAATAAAAATAACCCTACCTTATTTACTCGCTTAAAAGATGGAAAAAGGTACAAGTCATTGTCATTTGAACAGTTGCATTTTGGTGAAAACAAAGCTTTGAGAGAGGAGAATCGAGCTGCCAATCCACTACGAGCAACATAGATTTGAGCGGGTTCGACGACATCAGCAAATAGCCGCATATGGACCTCCGGTAAGATCGTGAAACCTTCCTTGTGATTTTTTTGATGAATTTCACATGATTATTTTGAATTTTTTAGATATGTGAATATATGTTTTAGCGCATAGAAATGTGTTTTAGCACATGCGAGGCCTCATTTAGCCCATAGGCTAGGTAGAATAGCACATCTAGTTTAGTGCATATATGCCACAGAGTAGTGTTTTTAACTAATAGATTAGCGCATAAGGTGATTTAGCGAATAGATTTGATAAAGTAGCGCTTAGGTTAGATCTGGCGCATATGATGATCATTTAGCGCATAGACTTAGGGATTTAGCGCATTTACTTGATTAGCACATAGATTTGATAGTCTAGTGCATCCGATTAATAGAGTAGCACATACACCGGATTAGCACATTTACCCTTTGTTTTAGCACATTCATGGATAAACTAGTGCATTTACTGATTTAGCGCATAGATGGTTTGTTTTGGTGCATCCACAAAATTTTATTAATTTTGAATGTTTGAAGATCAATTTGATGATTTCTTGATGTTTGTTGCTATATTAGACAACAGATTTGATGAAATTAAGTAGCATCAAGGATGAATGATTTGATTTTGATAATAATCTGATAAATTTGTTCTCATGTTGAAAAAAAATAGTAAAATAATTGATTTGATGATGTTGATTTTGATAAATTTGCTTTCATGTTTAATGAAAACAAATAGTAATGATTGATTTGCTTCTAATAAATTTTATTTCCGAAATGAAAAACAAATACTAATGATGATTTCGTATGATTGCTTGATTTTTTGATTGATTGATGTTCTTTTATGATGATCTCATTGATATGGATATGATATATAGGTGGATTTTAAAATCCTCCAGATCAGAGAGAGATTTCCCCGGACCTGGAAGATGATTCCTGGATTATCATAGCCTAAGGTTGGCATGATTTCCAGATGTGGTTTGGGTTCCCTGCTCAAGATCCCACAGTATAGGGTCAACAAGGCATTGTTGACAACTTTAGCCAAGCGGTGGGATAGTGAGCATAATACTTTTCACATTCCCACTAGAGATATTACAGTCACACCCGAGGATGTGTACAAGATTCTAGGGATCCCAGTAGTTGGTGAGATTGTGGTTTATGACCATAAGGAGATTTGGGGGACAAATGCTTTGCTACGAGTTTTTTAGGATCCACATATTTGCGGATTTGAGATCCCATGGAGAGAGATGGTCGAGGGTTATGCCCCACTTCCCTCAGTTTTGGTTGGCTTCATTGGTGGGTTCCTATGTGGCGACCGCAGGTCGAAGGGACTATTAGTTGGTTGGGGTCTGATTCTAGAGGATATGATCCTCCATCAGACTAGGTATGCCTGGGGTTCCTACATGTTAGCCCATCTATACCATGATTTACCTCAAGTGGTATATATAGATGGGAAGAGTATATCTTCTGGGGTGACGCTTCTATAGATTTGGGCATGGGAGCATATTTCTATCACTCGCCCCTTTGTAGGGAGAGATCATCCCATTGATCGACCATATGTTTATGCATACATAAGTCCACTTGTCTAGCCTAAGCTGGTTAAGTTGGAATACTAGTAGAGAGTTCTCGACAATATGGATACAGTGATCTGGAGGCCCTATGTCAACTGTGAGGCCTAGGGTGAGGATGGTATTGAGCTGCCCTATTGCAGCATATCCAGATATATGATTGAGAGGACCCTGTTTATCATTAAGAGGTTTTTGGTTATGCAGGTACTCAGATAGTTTAGTCGAGTTCAGGTTATTCCACAGGGCATTTCCAATTATGCTAGGCAACGAGAGAATGTTGCAGAGTGGGGCCCATTTATACCATATGAGGCAGCCAGGGTAGAGTACCTAGGCTTATAGCAAGATTTTTGGAACTACAGGCAGGATATTTTAGATGCACAAATGACTAAGGAGTATGCAACATACTTCCACACTCATCCATTCTCGAGGTTGACCAGCCTAGATGAGCCTTCCCCACTACTAGATGGACCAGCACTACAATGGGCATAAAGATAGCCACAGGCACAGGCATAGGTAGAGCAGCCTGTCGGTAAAGGAGGAGAGGATATGGATGGTGGTGTTGATGTGGATATTGATAGAGGTGAGTATGAGGATGATAGTGATGATGATGATGATGATGGGGATGACGGGGGTGGTGGAGAGAGATTATTTTTTGTGTCTCATTCAGGACTAGACCTAGGACAGTGAGGATAGTGGAGAAGCTAGTTGTAGGCCCTTCACACATTACTATCAAGGCACCATCACGAGAGCAACATGGATAGATTGATACACGTCAGACATAGGTACATGCTCTCTAGATTCAACTAGCACATGCATAAGCTACTATCTCACAGCTATAGGCATAGATGGCACAATGTCCACCCCTAGACCCACAAGTAGCCTAGCTAGTTGCACAAAGGGACAGTTTGAGACAATGCTGCCAGCAAGTAGAGGGAATAGGTAAGAGATTGTTGAGATCAGTGTAGGGTACCTCTATCAGAGAGGTTGTGGCAGAGGGACTGGAGACTGCTCGGGACTATGAGTTTTATAGGATGATATATCATGAGGCAGTTCCCCCTGAGTAGAGGATAGCCTATACTCAGTCAGGCACCAGATCTCACACTCACTCACACAGTCATACCAGGAGTGCTACCAAGAGTGTGGGTTAGCCAGTCAAATGAGAGGTAGGTGGTACCCGTGGCAAAGATCCAGCAAGACCTACTACTTCCAGAGGTAGCAACAACCATAATCCTCACTCTGATGCTCCTCACTGATGATTCTGTATACATCATTTTTGTTACATTTTATGTATCTCTCTTGGAAATGTGATATCATTGTACATTTGGATATTTATTTGATGAGATTGTATGATATGCAGCGATGATTTTGATATGCATGTGTCTTTTATTATGTTGTGATGGATGTTCATGTATGCATTTCTATTTCCATATGCCATGTTGCTTATGATTATGATGATGCATGTTTATGGATAATGATCTTTACATGATGTTATTTATCTTATGATGCGGTGATGATGATGTTTATGAATTTTACATGCTTTATGATTGATGAATATGCTAAACATGTTATGATGTATGATGCGAATGAAATATGAATTATTTTTATGATTTATGGAAAAATGTATTGATTATGGATGCGAAAATGTTGTGATGAAATGGATGCAATGAATGTATTTTATTCTTTTCCAATGTATGATTAAGTATAATAATGCAATGATTTTTAAATGTGAAATGATAATGATAAATGAAAATGCCATGGTAATGAATATGATATTGATGATATGATATGATATGCAAATATGATAATGAAATGAACATGAAAACGATGATATGTAAATGATAATGCAATACAAATAATGATGATGATATGAAGATGAAAATGATATGAAACTAATGGTGAAAATGATAATAATAATGAAAATGAAATGATATGAAAAGATTTGAAAAGATAATAAGATGCAAAGATGTGAAAAGATAATAATATGAATGATGGTACGATAAAAAATGATTATGTCAATGATAACGCAAGTGATAATGCAAAATGATATATAAAAATGAAATGATTGATAAAATGACATGAAAATGATATAAATATGAAAATGGAAATGATATGAAAATGAAAATGCAAAGATGATATGAAAATGATATGAAACTAATAATGATAATGATAATGAAAGTATATGCAAATGATAATGTAAATGAAAATGAAGTGATAATGAATGATTGATAAAAATAACATGAAAATGATAATGAAAATGATGAAATGATATGAAATGATATGAAGATGATGAAATGAAAATGAACTGAGAATGATTTCAGCCAATGTCCAAATGTACTCAATCTTTATTCAAAAGAGACATATTGTTTTTTATTCCTTTGCCAACCTTCAAAAATCTATTATACAACCGCAAAATAAATGCAATCTATATGAATCATGCAAACCTAAAATGAACTATACACCGTTATCATTATGTGAACCAATTTTATGCTTGTTTATCATTATTGAGCCTTTTGATATGTTGAAAGTTAGTACAAGCATCATAGGGTAGATCCGCCCTGATAATGTCTCGAGTACAACTTTTATGATGTTTGATATAGCAAGTTAATGCAAGCATCAAGGTATAATTGAACCGAGATGACCTGAATATTGCTTTCATAAACAAATGGAAGTTAATCCTTTTCCTATGCAAATTTTGAAATGTCATCAATGATATTTTTGTAGACCATATCTCACAAAAAATTTGCACAGTAATAATGATTAACTTACAGACAACAAACAAAACAAATCATACTCCTTCCTTGCGACTCTAGTTTAGTGCATCATTGAGCCACTCAAGAGATATGATGTCATCAAATTTCAAAACAAAAGTTCAACTTATGCTTTAAGTGTTCCAATTATTTTATTCAGATTAAGATCATCCAATTTGTTCAGTTTTATTCTGTCTCAAAGCTATTTTGACTAGGCCTAATTGGATATTTAATTATTGATCTGATATTCTGAGACTTGACGCATGTTGTCGTTTGTCTACACAAAGACTCAAGAGTTGATTGCCCCCAACGAGTTTGTACTTTGACTCTACATTAGACACAACCTACTGCTTGGGATATAAACAATGATCATCAAGCCATGATGAAATCCTTGTCGCTTCTAGGAAATGTTGTGTGCATGATGCGGATATGATGGCAAGGGATGAATTTGATGCTGATAAACATGGATATGTATGAACAATGTAGGACGTAACCTAATAGATGGAAGAGCCAACTAAATCACAAACAATGCCTCTTTGTCAGGTTTTCACCATTTTTTTTTAATGCACTTTTTTCAGATTTTGTGATTTTTTGTTGTTACCAAGACGCTTGTTTGCCAGGTTTTCATCAAGGCAACGATTTTTTTTATTTTTTTTATTTTTTCTTTTTTTTCTTCTTTTGTCTTTTTTCTTTTTTCGATTTTTTGTATTTTTGATTTTTGAATTTTTTTTTGTCACCAAGACGCCTGTTTGCTAGGTTTTCATCAGGGAAACCATTTTTTCAAGAGATTTTCTGATTTTTATAGGTTTTTTCATAACTTTTTATGCTATTTTTATATTTTCCTAGGACTTTTAATGTTGTTTTTGTATTTTTCTAGGACTTTTTATGTTGTTTTTGTAATTTTCCAAGACTTTTTATGTTGTTTTTGTATTTTTTCAAACATGAAACTTCTTCAGATGGATGCTATTAATTGGGTCTTAAAACAAGTCCCCTTCTAGTGTAGATAACTGATATTCTCTCAAACCATATGCTGCAATGATGACGAATGGACCCAACCAATTGGGCTCAAACTTTCCTTTCTTCTCCTAATCTTGTTGGTTGCAGGGATTTTCTTGCAGGACCAATTCATCCACTTGAAATGTGTGTGGTCTAACTCTATGATTGTAGCTGCGGGACATGATTTGTTGATAACCCTTCAAGTGATTGGCTGCACTTTGTCATCTCTCATCAAGTAGCTCCAGTTCTTGTAGTCTGGAAACTATGTAGTCTGGAAACTATGTAGTCTTCATTAGTTATGAGTCCCTTTATTGAGACTGGAAGTGAGGGAATCTCAAATTCTAGTGGTAAGATTGCTTCTGCTCCATAGACCAAGGCATATGGGGTGGCCCCTATTGGCGTGCGAAAGTTGGTTTTGTATGCCCACAAAGTTGGACTTAACTGGACATGCCAATCATGACCGACATCATTTATCGTCTTCTTTAGGATCTTCAAAAAAAAAAAAATTGAAGCTTCTGCTTGGCCATTTCCCTATGGATAATAAGGTGTAGAGAACCTATGTTGGATATGAAATCTTTCATAAAGTTCGTTAACATCTTGATTCTTAAAATGTCTTCCATTATCCGTGATAATGGAGCTAGGAATGCCATACCGACATATAATATAATTCAGGATGAACGATGGAATTTCTTTCTCGGTGACTGTTATCAAGGGAACAACTTCAATCCACTTGGTAAAATATTCAATGGTCATGATTATAAACTTATGTCCATTTGATGAAGAGGGGTGTATTTTTCCAACCAGATCTAGTCCCCACTGAGCAAAAGGTCATGTGGTAGTGAAGGGTTGCAACTCTTGAGTAGGAGCGTGAATGAGATTTCCATGAATTTGAATTTTTAGACATTTATTTACAAAGATAAAATATTCATTTTCCATGGTTGGCCAATAATAACCCATTTTGACAAGTTTCTTAGCCAAGGTTAGTCCACTTGAATGAGTCCCACAAATACCACCATGAACCTCTTATAAGGCCTTTTTGGATTCATCACGTTCAAGACATCTAAGGAGGGTACCATCAAGACCACGTCGGTATAAGGTACCAAAAATTAAGGTATAGCGATAAGATTGGCATATGAAGTTTATTTTATAATTCCAAGACAAATCCGGGGGTAAGATAGTATCTTTTAGATAGGAATAGATTTTTCTATATAAGGGGGAATCGAAACTAGTCAGGTGACAAATGAATTGGGTTTCAAGATTGTCATAGGTAGGGGAAAATTGTTGTTCCACCAGGAACTCATATTGAGCTTGGTTCTTTGATAATTGCAGTAGTGATGCAATTGTAGTCATGGCATCTACAACTTTGTTGTCCATCCACAAAATTTGCATGAAATTGATCTCAACAAAATACTTCTAGAAATCCTCTACCATGTTTTTATAAGGCATCAACTTGTTGTCTTTAGTCTGATAGTCATCATTTATTTGATTAATGACAAGTTGTGAATCACCAAAAACTTGTAGTTCTATGATATTCCAGTCCAATGCTATTCTCATTCCAATGAGCAGTGCTTCATATTTGAATATGTTATTGGTGCAAGGAAACATCAACCGATAAGACTTTGGAATGGTATGTCCCTGAGATGTGAAAAAATAATTCCTACCCGCGAGCCATGTTGTGTATAGGACCCATCAAAATAAAGTGTCCAAGACTGCTTGGTCACTGCTGTGAAAATATTCACGTCGGGAAATTCAATGTGCATTGGATGATCTATTTGTAAAGGTTCTTTCGCTAACTGATCTGCTAATTTCCCTTTGATTTCCTTTCAATCCACATAGTGAATTTCGAACTCATTTAGGATCATTACCCATTTAGCTAACCTAATAGTTAAGGTTGCTTTTCTCAGAAGATACTTTAAGGGATCAATTTTAGCCATAAGTTTGACTATATGAGATAACATATAACAAGACGCAAATTTTAGGAAGCAAAAACTACTACTAAACAAGCATTTTCAATGAAAGTGTAGTTTAGCTCATGGCTTGTTAATGTCCTGCTGATGTAATATACGACTCACTCTTTTCCCGTTTTGTCCTCTTGTGCCAATAATGCCCCCAGGGATACTTTTATGGCAGAAATGTATAGTATGAGGGGTTCTCCTGGTACTGGTGGAATCAATACTGGTTGGCTCATTAGATAATTCTTGAACTGATCGAATGTTGCTTCACACTTGTCTTCCCATTTGAAGGGAACATTTTTATGCAAGAGATGCGTGAACGAAAAACTCTTGTCTACTAGTTGTGTGATGAATCTCCTGATGGATTGTAGTCATCCTTGTAATGACCACAGTTGACTGATGTTCCTTGGTGGTGGCATCTCCAAGATGGGTTGGACCTTTGTTGAATCTACCTCTATTCCTTTTTCTGACACAATATAGCCTAAAGGTTTTCCAGATTTAACTCCAAAGACACACTTCTTGGGATTGAGTCTGACCTTCAATTTTTCCATTCTGACAAAAATCTTAGATAAGATATCTAGATGTCCCTCTCTTGTGTATGATTTTTCTAAGATATCATCTACATAATCCTCCATGAATGTGTGCATCATGTCATGAAAAATTATTGTCATTTCCTATTGATAGGTCACTCCTTCATTTTTGAGTCTGAATGGCATTACATTCCAACAATATGTACCCTAGGGACATGTGAATGTGGTCTTATCTTGATCTTCAGGTGTGATCTTTATCTGATTATACCTGAAAAATCCATCTATCAGTGAATACATAGCATGTCCAGCTGTCAAATCTACAATCATGTTAATGTTTGGCAAGGGAAAACCATCTTTTGGACATGCTTTATTTAAATCCCCTAAATATATATAGATTCTAATTTTTCCATCTGGTTTCGACATTGGTACAATGTTGGAGATCCACTCTGCATAGTCAATAGACCAAATGAATCCTACATCCAATAGTTTCTTCAATTCTTCTTTGACTAGCAGTGCAACATGCAGATGCATCTTTCTGAGCTTTTGTTTCACAAGTTTTTCCCTTCAAATTATGGACAAATGGTGCATGATAAGATTTGGATCCAATCCAGGCATATCTACATATGACCATGCAAATTTGGTTTGATTATCCTTTAGGAATTCTATGAATTTTGGAATTTCTTCCTCTGTCAGTGATGCAGCAAGTTGTAGGATCTTCGGTTATTCCGAAGTGTCTATATTGATTTCTTTTGTTGGTTCTATCAAATTAGAAGATCTCTCCTGATAGTGCTCAAGGAGAGTGTCAAGTTTCTCATCTTTCAGTACCTTTGAAAGGTTTTCACCATCATATACGCTCTTTATTTTTCCTTTTTCATGATCTAATACTACCTTTTTTTGATTTTCACCATTAGACCTATCTTTTATATTGTTAATTTTGTAGATAAGAAACTTGGCACTCTCTTGGTTGAGATTTTGATCATGATATTCACTGGTGGAACCTGTTTCCGAGTTAGAAGAGCAAAGAAAATTTACAATGGTTTTGTCATCTGGGAAGATTGGGATATCAATTGGTTCAGTTTGTTCCCAATCAATGAGCTCAAGATGGACCAAGGGCAAGGGATCATCTGGTTGGGTGAGGTCACTAGCAGTTAGGGTCATGACACGGTTATCATTCTCACTATGGGGAAGATCTATGATGGTATCCTCCTATTGATTATCTGTCTCGCTTCGAACCGAATCGTCATCACTTGAGTCATGGTCACTTTGAAGTATGCAGTCAAGTGGAGGCCTTTAACTTTCTCCTTTAGTGAGCATGGGTGTATATTTTTGTATAACATCCACCTATTTCTCTCTCTAGAATTCATCATTATAAATGGTATTCCATTCATACTCATTTGAATCAGTGTCAGAATTCTCCTGCAATCTCAGAATTGTTTCAGCTATTTCTTCATTGGATTTCTTTTGGACTGCTTCCTTTGCATCTTCACCATACCCAAGTTTGATTTTATCTTTTGGATGTGTTTTTTTTGGTTGAATGGGTTCCATAATGCCTTCTTTTCTTTTTCCTATGGGGTCAGTTCCTTCATAACCCATTCGTTGCATTATTGTATAACCCTTCCCATATTGCTTAGTAGGTAATTTGACATGCTGGACATATTCATCTTCATCTTTACAAATCCAATTGAGAATAGCTCTATCTTCTTCACTTTATTGAGTGTTAGCCTTGATGAATTTCCCATCAAACATAGTGGTGGGGACTGTGGCTTGTGTCCTTGATGTGGAAGCCGTTGCAGCTTGTTATGTGGATACTATAGGCTGACTGTGTGACCTTGGCGAGATAGGTAGATTAGAGAGACATAGTGAATATTCTCCCACCCCATTATCCTTTAAGTGCAGCTTTGTGCCAAATCTTTTTATCAATTCCTTCATTTGATCATTGTGTTTAGAAGCAAAAACAGCCAAAGCCTCTCTATAATGCGGGACAAAGGTGTCCTAAGTTGCTCTAAGGTTAGAACAAATCTGACTGTTGTTATGATCCTCTGGTATGGTTATTTCTTGTCTGTCATAAGGAAATTTTAGAAATTGATGGTACGTAGACAGTACCGCTTGCATCTCATGGATCCATGGGCGACCCAAAAGTATGCTATAAGATAAGTCTCGAACCAAAACCTGACAAAAAGTGTTCTTTACAATAGGTCCCACTCTGATAGGTAGCATGATGAGGCCCTTAGAATCTCGTTCCTCATCAATGTCATCATCATATGCTTTGATTGTTATTTTTCTCTTCAGATCAATAGACTCTTCAGACTACCCTAAGGCAATAACCAATTTTAAAGTACAAATATTTAGACCGGCTCCCCATCTATTAAGACACGTCAGATTTAGGTTTTAACAACCACAACTTCTAGATAAAGTGATGAATTATGGGGATGAGTCATGGAGGCATCATCTTTCTCAGAAAAAGGATAGGCATGTGGGTGAGGACAAGTGTCCCACCATGGTTTGAAATTTATCAATTTCCAAATCAAGAGATACGGTTGTGTCAACGAGAGCCTTCTCTAGAATGTTCTTATGTGCTGGAGATATCTTAAGAAGTTCCAAGATAGAAATTTGAGCCGATGTTTTATGTAATTGATCAACTAAATTGTACTACCTTGGAGGAGGGATAGATGATTTGGATGAACTTCCTTTTACAACAATTTTAGCCTATCCCCTTGTTGTTGCATTAACTTCTTGATATTCCTGCTTTCCTTTGATCTTGATGACGTTAACTTGTTGGTCATCCGTATAGATATGATTGATTGTGGTGTCATAGACATGATTTACATTTTTGCCTTTGTCACCTGAAGATTCCCCTTTTTGATAATTAGGGAGAGGGTCCTTGAATGCTTGATGATCTTCGTTGGCATGATGTCCCTCAATGGTTATGGTGTGATTGTCGATCAAATCCTGGACCAAATTTTTCAAACCTTGGCAATTATTCATCCTATGACCTTTGCACCTATGATAATCACAATAAAACAAGTCATTCCACGATGGTGGTTTGACTCATGGCTCATAATCTCTCTATGGTGGCAACATGATGGCATTTTGGTTCAAAATCTCTTTGAGAATTGATTCAAGAGACTAGCCCAAGGGAGTAAAACTTCGTTGATTTGAGAAGAACTATGATTTGGGCACATTTGAATTTTGATTGCTGCCAAGATTATTATTGAAATTACCATGATTATTGGCCATATTTTCTTGATTAGTGTTGTTTCCTTGATTGGAATTTTTATTACCTTGGTTAGTTGAATTTCTAGAATTGTTGTTGCACCGAATACCTGATACATTGCGAATGGTTGGCTTTTCTTTCACATTGTTGGCATCTACCATCCCATCATTTACAACATTCTTATTTCTAGTCCAAAACCTTGATTTATCATTGTTGTTGTTGTTGTTGTTGTTGTGATTATATGAATTTGGACTATCTTTGTCAAGCTTTATGACTCCTCTCTTGACCAAGGCTCCTTCGATAGTGATCACGTTTTCAATCAATTTCTCAAATGATTGAGGACAATGAAGATTGAGCCTATAACTCATTTCTTGATTTAGACTATCAATAAATATTTCCATCTTTTCCTTTTCAAGAACCGGACAAGAATATCTTGCAAATAGCCTTCTCCATCTTTGTAGGAATGTGATGAAGGGTTCCCCAATATTTTGCTTCGCTTTGCACAAATCAAGCATGGTTATTTGATGTTGTATGTTGTAGGAGTATTGAGATATGAATTTATTGATTAATTCCTCAAACATTTTGATGGGGGGAGTGATTTTGGAAATCCACTCCATGGATTGTCCACCTAAGCTCTATGGAAACAATCACATTAAGTATGTATCTTCATGAGCAAATTCCAAGCTCATATTTTAAAAGTCCCTCACATGATCAATATGATCTATTTTCCCATTGTATCTGTCAAATTTTGGGATTTCACAATGCTTTCGAAAAGCAATCATGTTGAGATTCCTATCGAAGGGATATGGGCAAATATCTTATAAAACATATTTCTTGGTTGTGTTCGGGTATATGCAGGATCATCATGGAAAAAATAGGCCCTTAAGTGGCAATGAAAATTCAGAAAATCAGAGTTAGGCGACTTGACATAAAAATTTGAATAAGTTATATATATTATTTAAAAAATATGTAAGAAAAAAATCTGTAGCAAATTGAATGTAGTTTCTAAACTACTAGGTTTATTTAAAAAGAAAAAAAATCTATTTGGTAAAAATTTGAAATTTCAATGCAGTAGTACTTAAATTTCAGGGAAAAAATAAGAAGTAGGTGTCTGTCTGACCACCCTAACCACAATAAAATGATAATATTATTTTATAAGATTTTAGATATAGTTAGAGGACTCATGTTTCGATGTGATACATATTTTTTTGTAAGTTTTTTCCAAGTAAATAATTAATTATGATTTTTTTATTACAACTTTTAAAAAAATATAAAAACTCGTATGTCTGACCACCTTAACTTGGTCAAAACTTCATGAAATTCAATTTTATTTTTTTTAATCCTATAGTATGCAAAGCATAGAATGTGATGCATGTTTCGGATTCAAAAAATGTGATACCATTTGAAAGATATAGATGTTTTTCAATCAGCCTATCAATCAGGACTTTAGTCGTAATTCAAATAGAAAATGAATAATAATTATTTATTAAATTCTAAGTAAAGAATAATTTATATTGGTGGAAATCTGAGAATAACCTTTAAAATCCCTTTTCTTTTCATCAATTTTGGGTAAAAAAAAGGTCGCCAGCCACATGGGTTATCATATCACTTACATATCACCACTTTTTGGCCCATCATGATCCTGCACATACCCATCCCCTTGTATTTCTTTAATTTGTCCTTGTAGTTCTCTTATTTGTTGGGTAAGAGCGCTAAAATCATTTAAGGGGGTTTCAACTCTTTCAAGATCTTCTCTAATTTTCTCAGTATCAAAATCAGAGGGTAGTCTAGCTCCTTGGTTTGCTAACAAAAGAAAGTATCTTTCTTTGTTCCGTTCTAAGATCTTGTCCAAGAGAGTATGAAATTGTGGACCTTGTTCAACCTCTTGAAGCACTTCCTCGGTTATTTCATTATCATTTGAATTATTCTAACTATGAAACCTATGAAAAGGATTTTCTTCCCTATCACCCATGTTGCCAAATGGATTTTCCCTTTCGTCTTCTTCTTGGTGCTTTTAGGACCTTGTGAAAACAAGCATATGCAGGTGATCCCACAATAGTGGTTTACAATTTTTGGCCAAACTGGACATTGAAATTATTATTTTTAAATAAATCTTTATATTCAGGCACCTATAGTGGCTAAACCGTGAGGAATTTGAAGATGATGCAAACTAGAGTCTCATCACATTTTGTTTGTAGATTCTAAAAATATTTTTTTCAATTTTTTTGGAATCAGATTGCACTTTTTTTTCTATCTCCCACAAAAACTATTTTTTTTCAGAAAACAACATTTTTAAAAAGTGATGCTCACCGTATACAACATAAATTTTTTTTGTATGACGGATAAAATTCTAATTTTTTCGAATTTAGATTTGTAACTATGATATCTAGCACTTTCATTTGGTCTCATAGTTTTTTATTGAATAATTTTTCCTTAATCAAGTTTCAAAGTCAAACCAATTGCAATTCAGACATAGGCAAACTGTATACAACATAACTTTTTCTATATGTATCGAAATTCAAATTTTTTTTCTTTAATGGATCAAGGACATCAATACCCAACCCGAAAATATTTTTTAAAATTTCATTTTGATAATCTGCTATTTTTCCACATGTGCAGAACAGAGAGCTTGATTTTTAGTGAAAAACCTATGTTTAATAAAACTAAAAAAACACATACATAATAAAACCAAAACATATTAAAATTATATTCGTTGGATAGCTCTAACTAAGAACTACCTGATTCTAGTTGGGTTCGTAAAGATTCCTCCATTTTTATCCTCAACCCCAGTTTCGAAGTGCCAAATTTTTAATTTTTTTTGTGTCTGAGATGGGGGATGAGGGATAAAGGGGTTCGTTCGAACCCATAGGGGTTCGAGCAAACCTCTTTGAAGGGGTTCACTCAAAACCATTTCCTATTCATTGTTCTAGTTTTTTTGGCAGCCAAGATTCAAATAGGGTTTGAGCGAACCCCTTTTTGGTTCGGTCGAACCAATAGGTTCGTACAAACCCCTAAAATCACTTCTTTTTTGCCTTGGGGTCATTTTTTGTGAGTTTTCCTTCCTCACTTGAATTGTAATCCACTATTGTGGCTTCACCCATGCTTATACTAAATTTGATCACAAATGGGTGTTGATGTTATGACAGCTTCGGTCTGCACTTCCCAAGAAGAAAAGATAAATTAAATGTATAGCCTCTTGGCTATTTAATTTATATCAAACATTTTATTTGCTAAAGGGCCGACCCTTATAAGTTCGCCTATTCTTGTCTTAACCTTGAGCCGACTTTAAGACATGTTAATTGTTTATTATTTATTATGTAAAGGCCAACCTAAATGAAGAGGCGCCTATGTTGTATATATACAAGGTTTTTTTGGTATTGTAAGTAATTCGAATACAAGCAAGTTCGCACCTATTATTGGCAGAGCAGAAATTTGCATATTCTCATCAAGAGCAGGATTCGCACCTTAGAGCAGCAATCAGATTTCAAGGAAAATACAGTCACTTGTATCTTGTGTAGAAAGGCGAATATATTAGCTATTGTTGGGCTATGTTGTCTTTTGTTATACATTATATAAGAGACTATTTTGCTGGGTTTTTCTCCCTCAAGAGGAGGGTTTTCCCAGGGTATCTTTGTGTGTTCATTGTCTTATGTGTTGCAATTATTTAATTACTTGTATTGTTCAATTTGATCTAAGAAACACTAACATGGTATCAGAGTGGGTGTGAAAAAGATCGTGATCAGATTCAGATTTGTTAGTTTGCAACTCTCATTATCTTTTCTTTTCAGTCTATCTTCTAAATTTCTGAAGATGGTGAACGGTCTGAAAATCGAGGATAGACTTGAAGGGATCTCAAACTACACATCATGGAGGTTCAGGTTCATGCTAACTTTGGAAGAGAATGATTTGGTTGAGTTTGTGAAAACAAAAGTTCTCGAACCTGAGGGGGAAGAAGAGAAGCTGCAATGGAGAAACAAAGACACTAGGGCAAAGAAAGTATTGGTTGATTTCATCAAGGATCATATTGTACCAATTGTCTTCAAGTTGGATACAACAAGAGAGATGTTTACAACCTTGGAAGAGATGTACAATCAACAACACTAGTCAAGCCCTTGCACTGAAGCAACAACTTCATCATGTGAAAATGGCGAAAGGAGAATCTGTTATTACATACTTCATGAGGATTTCAGAGATAAAAGATCAGCTCTCCACTATTGGTCACATGATTGATGATAAAGACCTGACTATGCTTGCTCTCAATGGTCTTTCACTTTCATGGGAGGCGTTCATTCAAGGAATCAGTGCAAGATCTGAACTTCCCAAGTTTGATTGATTGAGGATTGACTGCATTCAAGAGGAGTCAAGACTAATAGCAAGAGGAATTGGTCAAAGCTCAAAGAATGAAGAATTACAAGTTCTTGCCTCTCATTCATCAAACAAAGGAAAAGGCCTTAAGAAAGGATTCTTCAAGAGGAATCGAGAAGATGGAAATGATGATGCTCCTACCTTTAAAAGGAAATGAGACATGTCCAAGATTCAATGTTTTCGTTGTGATAAGTATGGTCACTTTGCGAGGGTTTTCCCTCAATGACCTAAGCTTCAAGTTGCCACTGCATATGTTGAAGAAGTCGCTCCACAAAAGGACTCCAGTGATTATCTATTTTATTCAGCCTTGTCTAGCAATGTTTCTACTGACTCTAACACTTGGTTGATTGATAGTGGTGCTTCTAGGCACATCACTGGGTTCAGAGGTCACCTTTAAAACTTAATGGAAAGCAACTCCAGTGATCGAGCTGTTATTGGAGATGATGCTAGATATTCTATAAAAGGGATTGGAAATTCCACTCTTCACTTGGATTCTAGAATTTCTTTCGAGTTGAATGATGTACTGTTCATACCAGGGATAAAGAGGAACCTTGTTTCAATTTCAGCATTAGAAGACAAGGGTTATCAAGTTGCCTTCTCTAAAGGGAAAGTTCTTATATGGGCAAAGAACTCCAGCTTCAAAACTGCTCAAGTGATTGGAGTTAGACATGAATGTCTCTACACGCTGTGCACTCGTCCTCTTCAAGCACTTGTGCATAACAGTACCAGCATGTGTGATCTTTGGCATCGAAGATTGGCTCACATTCACTTTCGTGCTCTACCTATCATGGAGAAGATGGTCACCGGTCTTCCGAAATTCGATCAAGAACATGAAGGTACATGCAAGGGATGTGCCCTAGGCAAGAACACAAAAGGTACGTTTCATTCCAGTGAAAGTAGATCTAAATGTATTCTTGATCTCATTCATTCTGATTTGTGTGGTCCAATGTCTATTGCATCATCTAGTGGTTTCTTGTATTATATTATTTTCATTGATGATTACTCTAGAAAGACTTGGATTTATTTCTTGAGATCTAAAGAATCAGAAGAAGTATTAGAAAGATTCAAAGAATTCAAAGCATAGATTGAAAATCTGTCTGGGAAGAGGATCAAAATATTGAGATCTGATAATGGTGGAGAATACACTTCTGGCACATTTTGAGACTTTTGTATTGAAGCAGGGATTAAGAGGGAGTTCAGTGTTCCCTATAATCCACAACAAAATGGTATTGCTAAAAGGAAGAATAGGTCTATTGTGGAAGTAGTGAAAGCTATGATCCATGATCAAGACTTACAAATCTCTCTTTGGGCTGAAGCATCAAGAACAGCCGTCTATGTTCAAAACAGGAGTCCCCACAGGATCTTAGAGAATAAAACTCCTGAAGAAGCATTCTCAGGCGTGAAGCCTGAAGTTAGTCATTTGAGGATCTTTGGCTGTCCAGTCTATGTTCATATTCCAAAGGAAAAGAGAACAAAGCTAGAACCTTCTGGGAAGAAAGGAATTCTTGTAGGCTACAGTGAGACATCAAAAGCTTACAGGATATACATTCCAGGACAGAAGTCTATTGAGATTAGTAGAGATGTCACATTTGAGGAAGATGTTGCTTACAAAAGGTTCAAAGGCACTCCTATGGAGATTGATGAAGAAGAACCTCCTCAAGATATGGAAGTTGACCATATTCCAGAGAATCTGAAGGAGGATACAGAACCTAAAGAAGATATTGATCCAGCTAAGCCTTTGGATCCTACTGATGGGCCTCTAGACATTGTGTTTGGAAAGAAAATACCTCTTTGGGCTCGCAGGACAATGCAGGAAGCAGAAAGGTTTGCAGCTCCAAGAGGAGCCTTCAGAGAAAGCAAGAGACCTCACAAGTTCTCTAGTTATGTTGCCTTGATGAGTCAGATTATTGAGTCAGAGCCTTCAAATGTTGAAGAAGCTTCTAGTCAACAAGTATGGAAGGATGCCATGATTAAGGAGTATCAGTCTATACTTAAGAATGATGTTTGGGATATAGTTCCTAGACCCAAAGACAAATATGTGGTGTCTTCTAAGTGGCTCTTCAAGATCAAGCATGCAGCTGATGGGAGCATTGAGAAACACAAGGCTAGATTTTTGGCTAGAGGGTTCTCACAAAAAGAGGGAGTTGACTATGAAGAAACTTTTGCTCCTGTGGCTCGTTACACGTCTATTAGAACCATCATTACTATTGCTGCATCTAGAGGATGGAAGATTCACCAAATGGATGTAAAGACAACTTTTCTGAATGGCATAATAGAAGAAGAGGTTTAGATTGAGCAACCAGAAGGATTTGAGGTGCATGGGAAAGAGTCTCATGTCTGCAAGCTGAAGAAGGCCTTGTATGGTCTTAAACAAGCTCCTCATGCTTGGTATGAAAGAATTGATCAGTATCTTTCAAGTCTAGGTTTCTCAAAGAATGATGCAGATTCTAACCTCTACTTCAAAGTAGTAAATGTTGAAGCATTAATTTTGGTTTTATATGTTGATGACTTGATCATTACTGGTGAAGAACATCTAATTCTAAAATGCAAGAAGGAATTAGCTTCAGAGTTTGAGATGAAGAATCTAGGTCTTATGCATTACTTTCTTGGCTTAGAGGTTTGGCAAAATCCAGATGAGATGATTCTAAGTCAAGGCAAGTACACTGTTGACATTCTCAAAAGGTTTGGTATGATTGACTGCAAACCTGTGTCTACACCCATGGAGACTAACTTAGATAAGTTGAAAGAAGCTGCAGCTAGTTCAGAACCAGTGGATTCTACGATGTATAGACAATTGATTGGTTCATTGATGTATCTAGTTAACACTAGACCTGATATTTGCTATGCAGTGAGTGCACTTAGCTAGTTTATGTGTGAACCAAAGCAAATACATCTTGTAGCAGCTAAACATATCCTGAGATATTTATGTGGCACAATTGGATATGGGTTGAGATATTCTTCAAACGTGGATTTGGAGCTGCATGGTTTTACTGATTCTGATTGGGCAGGATGTGTTTTAGATCGGAAGAGTACCTCTGGTTGTTGCTTCAGTTTGGGGGCTGCTATGATCTCCTGGTGTAGCAAGAAATAGTCTTCAGTGGCCTTGAGTACAACTGAAGCAGAGTATATAGCAGCTTGTGTGGCAGCTTGTGAGGCAGTGTGGCTTCGTAAGCTCCTTGCAGGATTGTTTGGACAATCAATGGAGCCTACTATTATACACTATGATAATCAAAGCTATGTGAAGCTTTCTGTCAATCCTGTGTTTCATGAAAAAACAAAACATGTTGAGATCAAGTACCACTATATTAGAGATATGGTGCAAAGGAAAGCTATATAGTTGAGGTATATCAGCACTGAAGAGAAAACGACAGACATTCTCACCAAGCCTCTCGCCAGGATTAAGTTTGTGTACTTCCGAGAGAAACTTGGTATGGTGGAGAATGCAGCCTTGACTGAGAAAGAGTCTCAGTAATCAGTGATCCTTGATTGATAATGCAATTCTCTGCTGAGAGAGAGCTGAGGTGCAAGCCCTTGATAATGCAATTCTCTGTTGAGAGAGAGTTGAGGTGCAAGCCCTTGATAATGCAATTCTTTGCTGAGAGAGAGTTGAGGTGCAAGCCCTTGATAATGCAATTCTCTGTTGAAGAGAGAGTTGAGGTGTAAGCCCTTGATAATGCAATTCTCTATTGAGAGAGATTTGAGGTGAAAGCCCTTGGTTCCACCCTCTGGGAGAAGCTATGGTGGATGTCATGTGTGTGACTCCATGACAACATCATGTGACGGAATCCATGATGACTTTATACCATCTACGGGAGTAGCCATAATGGTTAATATCATGTTGAGGTGATATTCTATTTTGTTTTCATTCTAATATGATGTGTCTTGTGCAGATGGAAGTTCATCCCTAGCTAAGAGGGAGTGTTGATGTTATGATAGCTTTGGTTTGCACTTCCCATGAAGAAAAGATAAATTAAATGTATAGCCTCTTGGCTATTTAATTTATATCAAACATTTTATTTGCTAAAGGGCCGACCCTTATAAGTTCGCCTATTCTTGTCTTAACCTTGAGCCGACTTTAAGACATGTTAATTGTTTATTATTTATTATGTAAAGGCCGACCTAAATGAAGAGGCGCCTATGTTGTATATATACAAGGTCTTTTTGGTATTGTAAGTAATTCGAATATAAGCAAGTTTGCACCTATTATTGGAAGAGCAAAAATTCACATATTCTCATCAAGAGCAGGATTCGCACCTTAGAGCAGCAGTCAGATTTCAAGGAAAATACAGTCACTTGTATCTTGTGTAGAAGGGCGAATATATTAGCCATTGTTGGGCTGTGTTGTAAGTAGATTTCTGTCTTTTGTTATACATTATATAAGAGACTATTTCGCTAGGTTTTTCTCCCTCAAGAGGAGGGTTTTCCTAGGGTATCTTTGTGTGTTCATTGTCTTATGTGTTGCAATTATTTAATTACTTGTATTGTTCAATCTGATCTAAGAAACACTAACAATGGGAGAGTGCAATTTGTTGGATGTCCTAGTTAGAATAGAACGATGGATTGTATTGATATGACTACAGAAATTTCTAATTTCTAGTTTGTTATTCCTTGGATTGAAGGATGGTGATCTTGTTATGGGAATTAAACTAAAAATCGAAAAGGATGTGATGATGCACTTTCTGATGTTTTGATCTTAGTTTGAGAAAATAAGGATTTTACACAAGCCTAATGCTTCCAAATTCTCTATTGCAACACTTGATCGGGATGATTGGAATACTGAATTGTAGGTTGCGGGATGAAAGAGGGATGAATGGGCTGACTATTATTATGCCTCTGCAAAAGAGCTCTTCGTTGAAAGAAAGCTTGGGAATACAAAGGCTCTAAAGAAAAATCATCAGTAAATCCCCTAGCAAAGTCATGATATCGATAGATGAAATTTTGATGCTCAATCAAAACTTTTTGACTTTGGTATAAAAAGCGTCTCCTTTTCAAAAGCTTCTTGTAACTAAGGGACCTTTTCGGTTTCTTGATCCTTTTCTCAAGGGATTTCTTAACAAAGGTTGCAGACTTCCAAACCTTGAGCATAGAAAAGACTAGACTTGGTGGCAAATTGCGTCAAAAAAAACTATTTTGACTCAGAAAACAAATGCGCTACTTCGTGCCAGGGATGCGCTAAACTTTTCAATAAATTCGCTAAAAGGTCATATCAATGCGCTGGATTGTTGTATGGATGCGCTAAAACAGAGCATAGATGTGCTATAACAGAGCATAGATGCGCTAGAACAAAGCATATATGCCGTAGAACATAGCATAGATTCTCTAGAACAGAGCATAGATGCACTAGAACAGAGTAGGGATGTGCCATAACAGAGAAGTGATGTGATAAACGATCCAATCAATGCGTTGAAACAAACATGTTTTAACAGTTTTCTGAATTGGATGATCTTTATCTAAATTAATGTTTGAAAAACACTTCATGTAGTAGGAAAACAGTTGTTTTTAAAGTCCTAAAATCTAACAATAAGTGTATGTTCTCCGAAATTTCCATGGATATTGAACAAAACAATCACTTCAAGAATATTCACTCTTAATTGTCAAAAAGTTCATCATAATCATCATAACCAACATCTTAGAATTGTGTCGACTCACACAGTCGTGTCACCCCTAGAGGGTGCCCGTGTTTTTGTCTTTTCCAGGCACGTACTCAAAGTTAGATTTCTCGATCCCTTGAGCAAACGGTCCTTGGAAATTATATGGTGAGTGTCTTGGGGGTAGATTCTTCCCTCCCCTTGCACCAAGAGTATTATAATGTTTGGCTACTGACTCAATTGGATTCTACACTAAGGTTTGTAGTAAGTGTTTTTGTTCAGTGCGGCAAATGATATACACCCTCAAGAGACCTCCGAACCTTTAGAACAAAGGCTTTGGGGATGGTTATCTTGCACACTACTATCAAGTGGATTTTCATCAACAACTCACTTTTGATTATAGTGGGTTGGAATCCTTGGCTTTAAGGGTTCCCACTTAGGTCATTCCTCTTGGGTGAGTACTTTTTCCCACAAGAGCAGGCCTCCTAAAGGTTTTAATAAAGCATAAAATACATGAAATAAGAATATGAGTTTGGCATTTTGATCACCCAGTTAAGAGGAGAGCATATGCCTATCACCTGACAACCACAACAAACAATTTTGTTCAATTTTAATCCCAAATGAAAAATTTGCTAAGCTAAGTGAAGATGTTACTTCACAAAAGACATGGGATTCATTTTATCCAAGATAAATCAATTGTTTGGTGACTACCCTAGGATTAATTTATTTTAAATTTGAATGACTACCCTAGGATTGCTTCATTTTAACCTTATGTAGAAAGTATTAATCTTTGTCTGTGGACGCGTTGGAATCATGATTAAAATTTATAGTCTCCTAGACGTGCTAAAAGAACATATAAATGCGCTAAAATAGAGCATATATGCGCTAAAAGAAACATAGGGATACACAAAAACAGAGTAGCTATGCACCAAAAGAACATGGATATGTGCTAAAATAGAGCGACAATGCGCTGAAACAGAACTCGTATGCGCTAAATTGTTCAATCGCTAAAATGAGTCTCGTATGCACTAAACCGTGAGTCCAGTTCATAGCCTGCCAAAAAACCTGCAATAGAAAAATTAAAAATGGGGCAAGATCCCCACAGTGAGCACCAAAAGAATGTGTGTGAATATTCTGAATAAACTAAAGAGTTAAACAAACACACCAATGGAACATTGTATCAAAGAAACCTAAGTTAAGAATAAAAAACCTCTAAACACAACAGATTCTTTAAAGACGTCCCATTGTCCTCTATCTCCAAGGATTCGTTTTAAGCTGCTTTCTCTCAGATTGTGTAAACAGTAACTTGACAGAATGACAACTTAGAGAACAAGATTATGCAATATGCATTTCTATGCTAGATGATATGAGATGATGAAGCTAAGATATTCATAAAATGGATTATGAAAGATAAGATGCTATGCTCAAGAAAATAAGATTGTTAAATGTTGGATAAATGCCACTATAATGCTTACACTATATTCACTTAGATTCTAGATCATTTTCAAAGTACAAAGAGGCTATATTTATAGACTTTTGGAGGCAAAAGCCTAGTTGGCAAAGATTGGCAGTTGAAATCAAGCCTGGTAAGATGAATGTAGAAGATTGGAAAGTTGGAGAGAAAGATGGAAGCTAGAGAGAAAGAGGGAAAACATTTATTCCTACATAAACTCTTCCATTCAAAAATGAAGGAAAGTAGCCATTTGGCAATTTTAGTTATGAGGAGTTAGTTGGTAGTTCAAGATAAATTCATAATTAAATAATTTAATAATTTAATTATATGTGACATGAATTTAGAAGCTTCCATAATTAAATAATTAATATTTAATTATGTGTGAGAGGTGAAAAAGGTGTTTAATTAAATATTTAGAATATTTAATTAAATGTGAAATGAAGAAGGTGCTTAATTAAATATTTTGAATATTTAATTAAATGTTGATTGAAGAATTATCTAGATAATGAATTTAGAAGAATATTCTTATTTGAATTTAAAAATTCAAACTTAAAGTACAATATGATAATTAATTTAAATAAATTATAAAATTTATTTAATTATTTAAGAAGAATATAGAAAATGATAATAATTAAATAAGTTCTTATTTATTTAATTAAAATAGAAGAATTGGAAAGTGAATGATATAAATAAATAATTAAATTTATTTATATGTAGATGACTTTAGAAGATTATTTAAATAACTCATATTTAATTAATTATCAGGCTTGATTTAATGTGACCATTTTTAGATGTATATAGTAACAGTCAGGGTTGACCCTGAAGCTATGCACTTATGTGAAAGGGAAGCTGCTCGTTAGGTTTTGGTTGTGCCTACTCTTGTTCCTTCAATGTCTTCCAATGTATTTGAATTTCACTCCAATGGTACCTACTACAAAAGATACTCTTGAGATAGATGTCCCTGAAGAAGATCCTTCTGAAGCAAGTAATCCTAAGTCTACTCCTTCTCAAAAGAATGCATGTCTTGGTGATGATTAGGGTTCTATAGACTTTATAAAATCCTTAATTGGAGAATATAAAATCGACCAAATCCACTTAAGCCATCCAATAACATCATCCAAACCTGCTATCAAAGATGATTATTCTTCTGCATCGCAAGATAATGTGAGCAATAACTGTAATGTTCTTAATGTTGATCCTCCTCATTTTGAGGAAGATGATCACACCTCTATTAAAGAGGCTAATATTGGCAATCCTATTAAGAAGGCTGATGGTGATCTCGTAGAGGCGTATAATCCCCATTGCTAGAATAATGCTCTCTATGAAGATCCTCCTCCTTCTCAAGATTTGCAAACACGTTATGGCCCTAGTTTTAAGCTTGTCTCCAAATATGGATATGATCGAAAAGGTTGTGGGCATAACAAACAAGGCATACTGATTCTTATAGAATGTGTACCTAGTAAGCGTAATTTGGGGCTTGGTTTCTTGAATGAACAATCTAAACGAAAACCACAGTCAAATGTTGACTTGAATTCTGCTCAACCTCATCTTCCATTATCTGTTGTCTTCATGTCCTCTTCTTCTTGTGAGTAGTCAAGATTTTCTCCAAGCGAGAAAGGGTTGCTTCCCACTCCTAAGAAAGAGCATATATTTTTTAGGCTTCTCAAAGACCACTTGATTACTCTCCCCCCTCCTACAAATAAGAAATCTCATAAGCATGACAAAGCAAAGAACTCTTTTTGTGCATACCATCAAGTGCCTGGCCATTCCACTAGTGAATATAAGGCCTTGAAAGATAAAATACAACAACTTCATGATTTTTGTGTCATCACCCATGCTGATGCACCCACCTCTTCTTCAAATGACAAGTGATATCGAGGTCTACCTCTATCCTGTATGTTCTAAGTATCTTGCATGGTTCTCCTCCCCTATATGTTGGGGGCAGTGATAACTTGTTTTGGAGATGTGTATTCCCTTTAAAGGACCCCCTCTCTTCTCTATGTCTTGCAAGTGAAGTGTCCCTTGAGTGGACCCCTTTTTCTTTTGAAGGGTTTCTGAGGGACCCCCTTTGAAAGATTTTCTCTCAAATGAATTCATTGGTGTCTAGCTTGGGGGCACCTCGACTAGACCTATCTTTTTTTTGGTTGTCTTGCAATGCATCTTGTGGTAGCCATAGGCTTCTCTAATTAGTCTTTCTCTGTAGGATTGAGAACTTATAGAGCTACTTTGCATCAATCTTTCCTAACATGTTTAGTTTGCGGATTAACATGTTGCTTTGTAGGTGCACCTATGAAGTTGCTTTTAATTCAACCTTGTAGGACTAAGCACCTGTGAGGACCAATCCAACTCTACAGATTCCCCTATACTGGGCTTCCCTCGGGAGAGAGTACCTAGGGCACCTTCTTTGCAAGTCTAAGGAGCTTTAAAGTGCTTTCATCCTACGAGATCTGTTCACCATTGGTCTATGGGCCTCCGATGTAGTTTGTTCAACTCTATAGAAGAGAGTACCTATAGAGCCTTTTGATCACCTTTCGTAAGTCTACATACCTACAACACATTTTTTAACTCTCCTTGGGTCCAAGGACCTATGGAGCCATCTCTCTTGAAATTTGCATTACTTTCTCTCTTAAGTTCCCTTCTTTTTTCTCATCTCAATTATGTATACCAGATCGAAGATCTACATCTTCTTCATCCTGAGTATATGCTCTTTCTCTCTTCGACATTTGTTGCTTCCCTATCTTTTGGGTGTATTCTTCTTTTGAAGCAATAAATCCTTACATTCTTCTCTTCATTTAAGAATTCTTCTATGTGTTATTTCTTAATTTGGGGATGATGCATAGTACAAAACAAACTTTTACATCAAGCTCAAGGGCATGCTTCTTTTTTTCAAAGAGTTATCTTCTTCCTCTATAGTATCCTTTTGGTATCATGATGTTATTTATATTTAGTAGATTTCCTTTAGCGTGCATATTAGTGTAGATTCATATGCCCACTAAAGTGGGGTCAAACTATAATGTCATAAAATTGCCCCCCTTGCAATTTTACATACATTCTTGCATCTACTTTAGGGTCCACTCCCCTAGCATTTGTGTAGGCTCATTTTATCCCTTGCATCAACCTTTTTTCCTCTCAAGATGCTCAGGACCCCTTTTTAGTAGCTACCCTCGCACGCCAGCTTTGCATCAAACCTTGTGCTTAACTCGTTCTCATCATTTTGTAGTGTGATGTGTCTAGACACTAGTGTGCCGCATGGATGTCCAGGTGCCACGCTAGCATCCTGTGACATCTCAACATTCAAATGGCTATTTTCGAGCATGTTTTCAACTTGTAAGTAAGTTTTGTCAGTGGTAACGGCTCGAGATGCCTTGTAACCACTCGAGAAGCTTCTTTTCCCTTCTCTCCTCTCTTTAAAAGTTATCCTTTCAATCAATTTATCCTTCTTGGGTTCTACCTCAAACTCTCCTCTCCTTTCTCACTCTCTCAAGCTTGTGTAGCTCTCTCTATAGCTTTCAAAAACATTTTCAAGCTCTCTTGTCAACTCTCTTTACAACATTCTCAAGCTCTTACAGTGTTCTTTGCAGCTCACTCGGCTCTCGTAGCCCTCTCTTTCATCCTTACTCTCATTGACTTCTTTAAGCCTTGCAAGTGATATCTCTTTTATCTTGTGCTTGTGAGCATCATGGGATTTCTCACATCCTTTTGATATTGGTTCTCCTCCTTGAGTGAGGATTTATTTTATCTCTCTTGCATTCATTTCATTTATACTTATTATCTATATCTATCTATCTAGTTTTTTGTGGAGGTGGGAACACTAAAACAAGGGTTTGACTAAGGCAAACCCCTATACAACCCCAATATTTTCCCTCGATCTTATGTGTGCAGGTATTGAAGATATCTACTTGCTGGAGGCTTCATTACTTGGCTTGTTGTGAGTATTCTCTTTCTCTATCCTCTTTAGTTCTATCATTTACTTTACTTCATTTCAGTTTCTATCATATTTTGTTACTTTCCCTCATTCTAGGAGTTCCTAGCAGTCAAAGTAGAAGTATTTGCTATTTGTTTTTTGTGATATTCTCAGTTTTTTGTCTGTACGATATGCTAGTGCATGTTTAGGACTCCAGCGTGTCGCATTGTTGTCCATTCATCGCATTGATGTCCTTTGGCTGAAAAATTGCTAGCTTGTCTGAGAAATCTTTGTGGCCTACTCTTTCTAGTTCTAGAACTCTCGCTCTATTCCTTGAGGTAGTTTAGGGCAGTTCATCCCTTGGGAATCTCTTGAGAATAAAGAGACTCATGAGTAGTGAATCCCCCTTTTTTATAGATTTCATCCAAACTTGCATCATAGAAATAATTCAACCTAGAACATTCAATTAACCCTATTCGCACACTGATACAAGAAACACACACTATATTGTACCAAATAAAGTGAAACCTTGAATTCTGAAAGATAAAAAAATTATGAGAAACTTCCTAGATCCGCACAACTTGAAGCCAAACTACGAAGAAACACAGAGTAAATGCATATCTCCTAGACCATAGAAAATAATACTGAAAAACTGGTTCACACACTAGTGAAAATATCTCACACTGCACAACGATTTAGAAACCCAAATTATGGATATAGCAACTACTAAAAATTTTGAACAACATATCAGATCCACGCAGGCATATCATCAACACAGAAGAAACGTGGAGCACATCCTGGAGCACATTCTAAACATTTGCACAATATTGTTTTCTCTGTTTATCAAATTTTCTCAAAAGCACTAGGAAATGAAGTACTAGAGGCATCATCTCAGCACATTACTTCATTTCAACATGTCTTCAAACATTGCAACATAAAGATAGCTCCATGTACTCACAACACTTCCTCAATATCTCAACTACACATGCACAACCTACAACAAACTATTTTCCTCTTTTTCACAATTTTCTCAACATCCTTGACATCTTCATCATGCAAAAAACTTCCTTAACACATAGTTGACATCAATGACAACACCAGCTTGTAGACATCCTATTGACATCAATGACAACACCTTCATACTTTCAACACACTTAAGTATATTGAATAGAGAACTTATTCACTCTAACAATATCTTTAGCTATGCCTATAAAGGTGTGGTGTTGATAAACATGGTTCAATTGCTATGCCAAGATCAATTTGGTAGTTTGGTGAAAAGATCAAAGTTAGTAGAAAAAAATGTGGTGCATGGAAACAATGATAATGTAAGTTGATGATGCAACATTAATGTTCTATGATGCTATGTATGTCTCTTTCAAGAATATTTTCTCTTGATTTCCAAATAAATTTTCAAGACTTAAATGAATAAAAATGAATTTAAGGTTTGTTCTTAAATACAACATCCTTGCACATGAGCTAATAGGTTTCACACTCGATTTGACACATACTAGTGAGTTGGATGAAGGGAACATGGAATCATATTTGAGTTTAAAATTTAAAAATGTAGGATTATTTCCACATCCATAGAATTGAATTAGGTTGATTCTACCCTTATAGATTCAACCTAGTAAAATGAATAGATAAGCTAGAAATCATAACTAGTCCCTAAAATATGTATACATGAAATTAGGTAAGGATTATACTATATATGAAATTTTATTTTAAAACACACAATTTATAAATACTAATCATTACATGAAAAATAATCCAACTAAAAGACTTTTATGCATTTTAAGAACTATCCACAGTCTAAACTCTTAAATGGGTGAATTAGACACTTGTCACCAATAAAATGTACAAAAATGAATCACATCCTAAACAATAAAGTAAAGTAAAGAAATCATTCAACATGTGTAAACAACTAACCATATTTATTAATGAGCTAAGACTAGTAATGCCATTCAAATAAATGTTCCCAAAAAACAAAAAGGTACATAGCTATCAACTCAATGAAGATGTGCTACAACAAATGTAGTTAGTTAATTTGGTAGTTTGTCAACATCCTATTTAATATTGGATGAACACTTTTATATCAATAAATTCTCTATATGTTACTTTGGTTCACTTCTATGATTACATATTTGAACTATGTTTGTAGATCTAAACATTGTTGAAATTAAAATTTGGAAATTGTTCACCTTGATATCTATAGCTATGTCTAAAAGGTGTGGTATTGATAGACATGGTTTAGGAACTTGTTATATCAAGATTGATTTGATAGTTTGGTGAAAAGGATCAAAGCTACAAGGGAAACATGTGGTGCATGCCTAATATGCTAATATAAGTTGACGATGGAACATTGATACTCTATGATGCTATGGATATTTGTTTCAATAATGCTTTCTCTTGATTTCTAAATGAGTTTTTGGTGTTCAAATGTATAAAATTGAAGCTAAAGTTTATCTTTAAATACAAAACACTTGTGCATGAGTTAATAGATTTCATGTTGAAGTTAATACATACTAGTGGGTTGGAGGAAGGGAACATGGCCCCATATTTGAATTTGAATTTTAAAATTATAGGATTATTTTCACACTCATAAAATTGAATTGGGTTGATTCCGTACTTGTGAATTTAACCAAAAAATGAATGAATAAACTTGAAATCAGAACTAGTCCACAAAATATGTATAAATGAAATTAGATAAGAATTATACCATTTATGAACTTTTATGTTGAAATACACCATTCATACACTAATCATTCCATGGAAAATAATCAATCTAAAAGACTTTTATACATTTTAAGAACTATTCGAAATCTAAACTCTTTGTCTTTAAAAGACTTCTTGTATGATACATTTACTTTTATACATTTTAAGAATTGTCCTTTAAAAGACTTCTTGTATAATGATACATTTAAAAGATACTGAATACATTCCTATAGCTGTCAAATTCATCCCCTGCATGACATCGAAAACCTCAGGTAGCAAAGAATGCATTTTATAAGATTAAAGTATTGCCCAAAAAAGTTATTGACAATAAAAAGTTTGTGTAACTTGGTAAGACCTAAATGTTTAAAGGTGTACCTTAACTTCAAAAGGTTGGATCCCACAATACCGTTCATGACAACCACAAAAGAATTCAATAAGATAAACACCTATGGACAATCAACTGTGAGATTTTAGTTTGTAGCAGTGGAGAAGATAAAAAAATCGGTATTCCCATGATAGGTTTTAACGCTAGGGTTTGGCAGTTGTAAGGAAAAGGTTGGACAGAAAGGCGGAGTTGCATGGGATAGAGCACTGACATGTCTAAAGAAAGGAAGGCTAAGACTGTAAAGGACAGCAGGGGCAGTGGTTTGGAGAGTGAGATGTCAACTGAAGGGGTGGTTTGTAACTTGTATTTGCACTATTCACGAGAGTACTGTAGTAGTCTAGGGGCTTCTATTGTAATATCAGTCTTAAGGGTAAGTGTACCTTAACTAGTGTGCAGCAGAGGTCTGAGTATAAAATGGAGGGGAGTAAAGTGGGTACATTTTATTGCTTGTCGTTTTTGTGTAAGGATACCGTTTCTTGCATGAGGAGGGGCCCTGCGCATTTTGTCTCAACTCTTAATTTCTCCTTTTTTAATTTTATTCGCTTCACATACGTCGTTGTGGAATATTAATGCGTTTCGGAAAAGCAAAGCAAGACGGACGTTGATTGATTGTGTGGGTGTGTTGAAACGGGTTATGATTGAGACCCATGAAACGCTGTTTTACAGATTTTTTTAAAATTGTCCAACACGCTTTTCGACGTCAGCTGTGATCATAAAAAGGGTGTCTTGTGTGTTGATCAAAGTTATTATGAGAATGAGAAAAGGATTTGGGTGTTGGATTAGATTGGAGTGGAGTTGAGGCTGAGTTGAGCGGCTAAACTGGTTTCCACATAAATATAAATATATATATAGAGATATGAGATTTTTGATGATATGTGAGGACAGTAGAAGGCTTGTAGGGTCCTGATGTTGTCCTGTGCTGTCAGCTGTTTATCAACAACTGGATGATGATGATGATGATGATGATCTTCTTGTTGTCGCAGAGCTTTTGAAGGTAATCTCTATATGCTGCCGCCGCTGCAAACTTTATGATGAGCTGACTGAATTCTTCTTCAATGGCAGACTACTGAGTAATACTTTTTGGCCTGCAAAATTATATAGTCAAGTCTGTTTTAGATCTTTACTTGTCCTTTCTTGGGCACTAATTAATTAGATTGCCAAAGGCTTTGGTGTCCTAAGAACGCTCCTTATTAGGCTCTTAATTATTGAAGCATGCCCTGAGATGAGGTTTCTATACTCTTCTTTCTGTTTGCCATATGTGCAAGGGCAATATCAATTCATTGCACTTGTTCTTTCAGAGTCAAGTCTATGCTTCTGGCTTTAGGTAAGTGGACAAAGCATAGATAGATAGAATCCATTTGCTTTTTTCCTTGGCACTTTCTTGTCTTCTTTTCACACGACCGAGCTAACTTTTGCGACATAATCGATGGAGAAGCATTAGAGCTTTTAGATTCTCTTTTGATTAATGTAACCCACTAATTCATCTTTGCTTTAGTAATTGTTCAGTAGTTGTTATGGTATTTTCTCAGATATGGATACGATTGATTCTACTGCAAGAAAATCCATGTCTTATGTCATACTGGTTGGTTGAGTATGGCCTTTACGAAGTACACTCATTAGTAGTCCTCTCCATTTCATCATTTCAGTTAGTAATTATACTCCCCATTTCGTTTTGTTCTCCGTTACTATTACTATTCTTCCTAGGCGATTCTTGGGTATTCTTTTCCTTGCCCACTTACGCTATAAAGAATGCCAAACAATTTAGCTAGGACATTCAACATAATTATTATAGTGCTTGGAAGTCTATAAATTCTACTGTTTGCGTCACACTTTTAGAGATGGGAATGATTCTACTGCAAGTAAATCCATGTCTTATTGCTTGGTTAAGTGTCTCCTTGAGTAGCTCAGAAGCTCACCCATCAGTGGTTCTCCTCATGTGATCATTTCAGTGGCTGGTTTGTCTTCTCTTCTCCTCTGATATTTGTTCATTAACTTCATTACTAATTTCAATAGCCTACAGTTCTTTCTTTTGTTCCATTTTGGCTAGGATCTATCATAGCTCCTATGCTTTGCACAGTGTAGAAACCCTCTACTGGCATTGTATGTAAAGCCTTTGCAGTGATTCAATTGTTTTTAAAATGAAAGCTGCAGCCTGCCTTGAATAATCTTTCCTGCATGAAATATGGGCTTATTCAGCAACTGCATTGTAATTCTTTGGCTGCACTATGCATAAGATCATCTTGATTAGAGATTCTTTTTTACACAATAGTGGACTCCTTACATCACCAAATTAGTTTGTGACAGACGTCTTAACAGAACTTTATTTTCAGAGGGCTAAAAGGTTCTATGTTTGCTGTCTTTTTTTGGCTAATAAATTCCTCATTTTGCGAATGGATGCAACGTGTGCAATAAAGAAAAAAATATTAGGAATGCAAGTTCCTGCCACGTTCGCTTCGTGTGTTTACTGCAGAATGAATTATTACATTGCACCGCAGCACAGAATATGTGAATGAATGGATGAATGCTTAGTCAAAGAAATAATATTGTATTCATAGAACATGTTTGCTTTGCTTGCAGGTATAAAAAAGCCAGAATTGTATGCATTGTGATAGACATAGAAGCATTTTTTCTGGGACACTGTCGATTAGAAAAGAGAAAAAAACATGGTTTTAGAAGCCTTAAACTCATCTTCGCAAGTCTTTCTTGGGCCTCCTGATGAAGAAGGAGGCTTTTATCATCCAGAAGGAACAGGAGGCCTGGCGTTGTTCCAGATGTTGGAAGGAATCACAAATAACAGCTGCTCTCTCGCTGACGACATGGAAGAAAAGCTGGCTGCTCTGGACCAACTGGAGAAACGACACAAGCCATGGCAACATAGCTTTCAACAGCTTTTAAACTTTCCCCTATCTCATGATGAATCCCTTTTTGGGATTCAGGGAAATAATCAGTACGTTTATACATCCGAGAACTTGAACATTTTGGGACAGATGCAGCAGCAGCAGCAACAGCAGCTTTTTGAGCTCGAAAGCTGCATTACACATGTTTCTGATTTGAAGACCGAAGCCAAAGATCAGTCTGGGTCCGAGGCGATAGAAGAAGGTGTTAGCTCCTCTACACTACATGAGCCTAATTCTTGTGTAACTGTCAATTCTTCTTCTGAGAATTGCACCGGTGGGGCATTTGTAACATCTTCAGAACCAATGACTAAGCCAGCCCAGTTTTCAGGTATGACCAAACTCACTTACTTATGAACGAGTAAAATTGAATCACTCAGATTGATCACACTATGAAATAAGCCTAAAATGATAAACCCAGCTTCTTCTTTATATATATATATATATAGTATACACTAATCGAAGATGTTATAGAACTTGCAATATGATTTTTGAAATTGTTTTTGTTTGAGAGGATTCTTAACAGATTTTAGATCAACGATTAGGATCATTTTCAAAATGGTTATTGGCAAAATATGTTTTACAGTGCAGATTAAAATATGTTTTGCATAGCTTGCGCTGTCATGTGGTGAGCTGATGTTATGCAAATTAAATGCTTTAGGTTTTCATTTTGTTAAAAATGGCCGTACACCCAGCAGCCAAAAGTGCTCATGTATACAGACCTAAAGAAAAACAAAGAATGGTCATACATTTAAGCTTAAAAATGCCCAGCCTGATGTATGATTTCTTAACAAAAGAAAAACGCAACAGCTTATCTCTTTGCCCACTTTAAACTTGTTGCAATATATACTGCTAGATTCATGTAACTAATCCACTGTAAGGTGTTCTTGCTGGCTTCTATAATTCAAGTACAGCGACATTAATTTAACAAAAGAAACCTCTATTTGCAGGTACAAGAATGGAGGGCAGGGAGAGAAGGAAGAGAAAACGGTCCAAAACCTGCAAGAACAGTGAAGAAGTAGAGAGCCAAAGAATGACTCATATTGCCGTGGAACGCAATAGACGCAAGCAGATGAACGAGCATCTGTCTGTATTGCGTTCTCTCATGCCTGGATCCTACATTCAAAGAGTAGGGCCATTTTTCATGCTTAAGCATGTCTTATCACAAAATGAATCATTCAAGCTTTGTTTTCAGTATCTCTCTAAAGGCTGTCTGTGAATTAAAAAAAATACTTTCCAGCTTTGTTTGATTCTTGTGGGTTTTATGATTTTATGTATTAAGTTTTGACTCTTTTAAGCTTTGTTTGATTGTCATGAAACTGAATGCGTGGATGTTGTCCAGTCTACCCTGATATCGCAGATGATTTCTTTGTTTGTTTTGTTTTGTTTTGATTCAGGGCTTCATGTAGTACGACTTTACTGCAAATAATAGCTTTGCAGTTGTACCCAATATTATGTTTGCCTTCTAATGGAATGTTTCTATAATATGCAGGGAGATCAGGCATCTATTATTGGTGGTGCCATAGATTTTGTGAAGGAGCTGGAGCAGCTATTGCAATCGCTTCAAGCCCAGAAGCGAAGACGAGAGTCTGAGGAATTAGGTTACAGTCCCAATTCTCCCATTCCCTTCAATGGCTTCTTCCAATCTCCACAGTACACATCCTACTCTGCACAATGGAAAAACACTAGTGACTCTTTCAATGATGTTACCAGCGATCTGATTGCAGAGAATAAGTCTGCAGTAGCAGATATAGAGGTCACCATGATAGAAACTCATGCCAGCCTCAAAATTCTATCTCAAAAGAGGCCTGGGCAACTTCTCAAAACCATTGCTGCTTTACAAAGTCTTCGTATGACCATTTTGCACCTCAACATAACCACCATAGAACAGACAGTTCTCTATTCATTTAATGTCAAGGTAAACAAAATCTCTAGGATTCTCATCTTTTGTTTTCTATTATCTAGATTAGACATGAATTTTCTGTGTTGAAGGTTTACTTTAATAGAGTATTACTTATTGGGATCAAAAGGGTTGATAGGCATTATCCATAGAACCTATTTGTGTGACTGATCCACATGAAATTATATTTGTGCCCATGACCTTAACTAATGATGGTATATAGATATTACCTTTTCTTAAATGATCCTCAATTTACAATGTCAATGGCATTTTGTATTGCCTGGTAAGCTGCTTAATCTAGTTAAAGATCAACTGATATGATGAATGGTTTGAGTGGAGCATTCAAGCCAATGAGAGTTGAGTTCTTGATATAATTTAAGCAGGAATCCTTTAACTGAAGTTTCATATGGGTTTTGTCTTCTGCAGATTGAAGATGAATGCCAGCTGACCTCGGCCGATGAAATTGCAACATCAGTGCATCAGATTTTCAATATAATCCATTCCAACACCATGAATTGAATGGGGGAGGCTGAGTCTCCATATTTGTAGTACATTCTCATTCTAAATATCTCCTGTTCAAAGCATCTTAAATGAAGCAGGAGAATATGGTACGAATGATTTTCATACCAGATCAACTTCTTGTCTTTCAGATCAGATGCAGAAGCATTTATTGCTGATAGGAATTTAGCAGGATTCCTTCTCAATGACTATACCTTCAAGATCACATATTCCTACCGTACCATGTCTGTAGCATAGAAGGATGGAGTCATTAATGCATACCAATGGAAGACCCTTTGACCCTTTTCCTCGTGGGTTTTAAATGCTCTCACAACTATTGTACTTCAGGGTAGTTTTCCAACTTCAGCTTTACTGTTTTATACATATTCTTGATAGGCCTTGGCAAGAGAAACATTATGTATCCATAAAAGATGAAGCTGTGAAAGAATGTGGAAATATAATGCAGGTTTTTTCACCACTTTGCTATATCTATAGTACATTACCCACTCTATTATGTCTGATCTCCATGGTATTAAGAAAGTACAATGTACCCATAAACATTGTGAACAGCTTCCTTCCTTGTTAATCATATTGGCTACCTATTAAATGGAAGTAAAAGCTCTAATAAGCTTTGTTTTAGTTTTGTAACTGCAACTAAATTCCTCCCACTCCCCCCAAACCAGTCTGAATATGAAAAGAGAAGATTGTGTGTTGATCAAGCGTGTTTCATGTGAGTTGATAAGACAGATATCCATCAAAATCAGGAAGGTTTCAGAAGGACTTGAAGAGTTGCTTGTGGTATTCTTTTTTATGATTAAGATATGACAAAGCTTCTCATTTTTTTTATGATGCTTACTGTTAAGATAATGACATGTATTGACACTCTGTGAATACAATAAGAAAAGTAGATTTCTCTTGTTGTATATGTGGTTTAAAAATGAATATTTAGAAAGCTTGCTTGTCATTTTGTAACTATAGCAGTATTGAAGGAAATGGACCTGGACAAAACACACGTCTAATCAAGTACACCTTTCATCTTTTATTCAAAAAGTCCTCATAAATTGAACTCTTATGTTGCCATGTGGATAAAAGCTGTCATAAACATGGAAAAGCAGTGAATTTGTCCATGTAACTTTCCGTGACCCTTTCTAATATAATTAATTTTTAATTTCCTTTCAATAGATTTTTTAGGATTGCAAACCTTTAAATTACTCATTAATTTTATTTTAAAAATAAAAAAATTATCTTATAAACACCTAATTATTTAGTTTTTTATTTATTTTAAAACATTCTCCAGCTCTAACATCACACACATCACCATGGGATTCCAGGATTATTGGAAAATATTATAATTTAAGAAAACAAAACTTTAAAAATATCAAATCTTGATTTGAATTTGTACTGTCAAAATTTAAATAGTTTTAAAACCATGGTTTCATGTATACCGTCAAAATTTAAATAGTTTTAAAACCATGGTTTCATGTAACGGTGGATTTCTTTTGTCCCATTTATCCCATAGAATTTGTCGAGCTTTTTACATTATGAGTTAACTATTGTCTCTAGATTGGGTGTATCTAGTGAAACCTTATTTTTTAATATAGAGTTACTTTTCCCCAAGTAACGTAGGATGTACCTTTCAAATGTTTTAAGTATTCACGAGTAAAATTTACATTATTGCTTGCATTATTTTAATATTTAAATTTTAACTAACATTATATTTTGTTGACCAAATCATCTAATATAAATATGAAATATTTTTCACCAATTGAATTGCATACATGATAAGTGGTGGACAATTCATCACATTTTTTTTTATATTAATTAAGTAATCATAAAAAATGATATAAAGATTTTCAAATAGCATTAGACTTTAGTATCACACTTTTTATTGTTTAATGTATATTCATACAATTATATTGATTATAGTAGTTCTATTATTCAATTACTATTTGTATAATTGTATTGATATTTGTATAAATGAATATTATTGAAGTCAAATTTTATTAGTAAAAAGATTAATTGATTTTATTAAAAAATTGAGATACAATTTAGAAAATATTATAAGTTAGATATTTGGGAAAACGAAGGTTTTAGTAATTTTGTGTTATATTATCAATTTTTATAAGGGGTGATTTCGTGGTGGTGGTTTTGTAATCATTGGTGATGATTTTGGAATTATTAGGATAGTTTCATAATTGTCAAAGTAATTTTATAATCACTAGTGCATTTTTTTCATGAAACAAAATGTTCATTTCAATATTCTTTGTGGGCTAAGGAGTTTGGAAAATAATTTATTTAATATTTAATATTGAATCCACAATTATTTTATATTTTCAAGATAATTAAATGTGATCAATTAAATATTAAATATATCTCATTACTTATTGGTGTTGGCAACAAAAAATGGAGTGAGGTTTATTACGGTGCAATTAGTAATTTCCAAGATCATGTT
The DNA here is from genome assembly GCA_007115665.2 of Sequoiadendron giganteum. NCBI lineage: Eukaryota > Viridiplantae > Streptophyta > Pinopsida > Cupressales > Cupressaceae > Sequoiadendron > Sequoiadendron giganteum. The sequence goes on along the minus strand of CM021108.1, from coordinate 581,752,922 downwards.
ATAGCTAATTCTAGAATATTCTATTATAGTTACTACATATTTTATGACAAGTTGTCATAGTGGGAGTTATTTTCTAATATCAATTAGGAATCTTGTTAGAGTCATTTTGGCTAGAATATTTGGATGGAAATTAAATAAAATCATAATATTTTATTTATTTATCCAAGAGGGGGTCATTTACATTTTTTTTAATATTTGAAGGAAAAATTGAATTTCAAGATGTGTACTAATTAAAATGATAAACCAACACACCAATGAAACATTAAATGAAAGGAAACTAATTAAAAAGATAAAAACAAACTCTAAATAACAACAACTCCTTCAAAAGCGTTACATTGTCCTCTATCTCCAAGGATTTGATGCAAGTTACTGGCTCTCAGTTGGTGTAACCAGCAGCTTGTTGGAATGACAACTTAGGAGAATGAGATTATGCAGCATGCATGTTTATTTGCTAAATGATTTAACCTATGATATGAAACTAAGATGCTATGTTATGAACTTGAAATGCTATGCTAAAATGATGATTTGAATGCAACTATAGTAATCACACTAAATTCACAAAATCTAGGATGAGATCTACTTACCAAAGGGTTGTATTTATAGATTTTTGAAGGCAAGAATCTAGTTGGCAAAGATTAATGGTCAAATTTGAACCTGTCAAGATGAACGATGAGAGATTTTGGAGGTTGAGAGAAAGATGGAAGGTTGAGAGAATAATGGAGGAATGTTTTCAACCCACAAAATCATCCTCATTCAAAAATGGAAACAATCACGCCATTTGTTATTTTAATTATGAAAGTTGGTTGAAAGTTGAGAGATGAAAAAGGAATGTAATTAAATATTTAATATATTTAATTAAATGTGAGGTGAGAAAAAGGTGTTAAATCAAATATTTATAATATTTAATTTAAATGTGGGATGAATAATTTTGGAGGAATATTCCCTTATTTGAATTTAAACATTCAAAATTAGAATAATATGATAATTAATATAAATAAATTACGACATTCATTTAATTTAATTAAGAAGAAGACGGTGATAATTAAATAAACTTATTTATTTAATTAAGCTAGAAGAATTAGAAAAGTGGACAAAATAAATATATAATTAAATTTATTTATATGTAGATGACTTTAGAATATTAATTAAATAATTCATATTTAATTAATTAACAGGTTTTGCAATGACCATTTTTATATGTATACATTTTTCCCCTCTTTGAAGTGATGTGTTTTACGCATTGCTTCAAAGAAAAATTTCGATTTCAAAAATTTGTCCCTGACTTTGAAAAATTAACTAATGATGCTATATGCCCCTTTGGGAGATAAATTGCATTGATAGATAATGTTGATGATGATTCAAAGATTTGAAATGATTTTAAAGGAGATTTGTCAATTTATCTCTCGAAAGAGTGCTTCGCACGGTAAAAATAAAAATAACCTACCTTTTTTATCCCCTTAAAAGGTGGAAAAGGTAAAAAGTCATTGTCATTTGAACAATAGCCTTTTGTGATTTTCAGAGCTCTGAGAGAGAATTTCAAGATGTCGATCCACTACGAGCGCCACCGATTCGAGCGAGCCTGCCATCATCAGAGACTAGGAGTGTACAAACCTTCGATAAGATTGCATAATCCTCCTTTATGACTTTTTTTTTTGAATTTTTTCATGAACTTTTCACTTTTTTTGCTTTTTCAAAATTTTGTTTTAGCGCATAGGATTTTGATTTAGTGCACGCAAACCATAGATTAGTGCATACCAATTAGCGCATTGATGTAACATACTAGCGCATAGATGAACAATTTAGCGCATAGGCCAGAATAGCACATAGGATAGATATATTAGCGCATAGATGAAAACCAAGCATATTTGATGTTAGATTAGCGCATACGCTAGAATAGTGCATAGGCGAGATAATGTAGTGTGTACACTTGATAGAATAGATCATTGACATTTTAGCACTTTGGAAGAATGTTTTAGCGCATCCATGGATAAAGTAGCGCATTGATAGACTATTTTAGTGCATCCATGAAATTTTGCTGAATTTGAAAATTTGAGACTGATGTGATGTTTGCTTGATGATTGTTGCTTTATTAGACAACTGATCTGATGATTTTTGAATAACACCAAGGATAGATTAATTTGATTTCGATGATGATCTAATAAATTTGTCTTTGTGCTTGAAAACAAATAGTAAGATGATGATTCTGATAAATTTTCTTTCATGATTGAAAAACAAATAGTAGAGTTTTATAAATTTGCCTTCCTGCTTGAAGAACAAATGGTAATGATATGCTGCTAATGTTGATATGATTCACTTGCTTGATTTCCTGATATTCCTTGCTGATGATTTGATTAATTGATGTTTATAAGAGGATTTTAAAATCCTCCAGATCAAAGAGAGATTCCCTCGCACATGGGAGATGATTCCTAGATTGACCCAGCCAGAGATTGGGGTCATTGTTAGATGTGGGTTGGGCTCCCTCCTCAGGATCCCTCAGTATAGGGTCAACAGGGCACTGTTGACTACATTAGCCGGGAGATGGCATAGTGAGCATAATACCTTTCACTTGCTGACTGGAGAGATCACTATTACACCCAAGGATGTGTACAGTATTTTAGGCATCCCGGTGGTTGGTACACTTGTGATTTATGATCACAAGGAGATTGGAGGGACAAATGCCTTGCGATGAGTCTTCCAGGATCCTCGTGTTGGTGGTTATGAGATTGCTTGGAGAGATATGATAGAGGGTTATGCCCCACTTCCATCAGTTTTGGCAGGTTTCATCGGTGGCTTCCTTTGTCCTAATCACAGGTCAAAGGAACTATCAGTAGGTTGGGGTCGGATATTGGAGGACATGATCCTTCATCAAATGAGATATGCATGGGGATCCTGCATGCTTTCCCATCTATACCACAATCTTCATCAGGTGGTATATACAGATGTGAAGAGTATATCTTCTGGAGTTACACTGCTACAGATCTGGGCATGGGAGCACATTGCCATTACTTGCCCTATTGTACGAAGAGATTGTCCACTCAGCCACCCGTATGTGTATGCATATACAGGTCCCCTTATCCAGCCTATGTTGGGCAAGTTAGCGTACTGGCGGTGTATGCTAGATGACATGGATATAGTCATTTAGAGACCATATGTTGACTGTGATGTCTGGGATGAGGATGACATAGAGCTGCCCTATTGTGGCATATCGAGATACTTGATTGGTCGTACCCCCGTTATCATTGAGCAATTTCTGGTTATGCGGGTACTTAGACAGTATGGGTGAGTTCAGATGATTCCACAGGGTGTGGCTCACTATGCCAGACGTCAAGAGGATGTTGCAAAGGGGTCTTTTTATCACATTTGAGGTAGCTAGAGCAGAGTACACTGAGCTACAGCCAGAGTTTTGGGCCATCCATCTAGAGGTGATAGATGCACCTATGACTGATGATTATGCTGCATATTTTTATACTCATCCATTTCCCAGATTGACCAGCCTAGGTGAGCCTACCCCACTATTAAGTGCACTAGTTTTACGACAGGCACAACGGCAGCCACAGGCAGAGGTAGAGGCGAGGGCACAGGCAGAGAAGCCACATGGAGGAGAGGCGTATATAGGTGGAGTGGCTATGGATGTTGATGAGGAGGATGATGAAAACTCTGATGATGATGATGATGATGACAATTACGGAGGTGGTGGAGGTGACAGGCAGAGATATTTCTTTGATGTACCCTTCAGGACTAGGCCTCGTACAACCAGAGTGATGGAGCAATCGAGTACTTCAGCACCACACATTATTATCAAGGCTCTATCATAGGTACATATTAACACACTTCAGGCACAGGTCTAGGCTCTTCAAGGCCATCTAGCACAGGCACAAGCCACCATCAATGAGCTATAGATACAAATAGCACAACCACCACCTCTTGACCCACAGATAGCCTAACTTACTCCAGAGCGGGAAAGTTTCAGAGAGCGATGTATACAGGCAGAGGGGGTAGCAGAGAGACTCCTAAGATCAGTTGAGAGTACCTCTACTGGAGAGGTTGTTGTAGAGGGATTGGAGATTGCCCGCCAGGTGGAGTATTATAGGATGAGATATTTTGAGGTAATACCTGTATACACCTAAAAATGGTCTGGAGAACCCGATTAATTAAATACGAATTATTTGATTAATTATCCTAATTCCTCTATTATTTAAATAAATAAAAATATTTTATTTATATAGTTCACGTTCACGTTCACATTTAAACTCTTCTAAATTCTACTATCTCATCTTAATTAAATAAACAAAATTAAAATACTTTGTTTGATTTAATTATCAAATCCTTATTTTATTCTATCACATCAATCTTAAATTAATTAAATAAATTTTAAACACTTTATTGATCAATTACCATTATTCCTCTATTTAATTTAATAAATAACTTCTATAGTTTGTTTTATTAAATTATTTATCCCTCTTTTTCTAGTTTAAATAAATCAAAAATATTTAAATAAAGGCATAAAGAATATTCCTCTATATTTCCTCAAAATCAAATTAGATATCCTATGTCTAATTTATGTCTAAAATCATGTCAAATTAATTGATTGACACTTCATGGGAAGAATTGGAGACAAATTGCAAATTTATCTCTCAATCCTCCTCCATCAATCTTTCCTCTTCTCTTGCTTGGTATTTTCATGGGTAGAGACAATCACCAAAATTCTCTCAATCTCCTCCATCTCTCACCATTCAATCCCCCAGATTGAATCCAAGCCTCTCTTTTGCCATCCTTGTGCATTTCTACAGCCAGTAAATATATAAATACATCCTCATTCAACTAAGAAAAGGATCTAAATAATCTAATGTATGCACTCTTACTCTACTGGAATCCAAGCATCAAGCATCCAACGTCCAAACATCCAAGCATCCAACATTCAAGCTTTCATATCATGGCTACCTCTTGTAGCTTTGTTTATCAATTTCCATGTCAATTCATGCTAATTTAGTTTCTTTTATCATATAGTATTATCACATTTAGCTTCATATCATTGCATCAGCATCATTTCATTCTTTAGATTGTCATTTTAATAGTTATAGTGTCATTTAAATATGAGAGCACATAGCTTAATAAATCTTTAAAGATAGGAGACAATGACATGCTTTCAATTGATTAATTGGCTTGATCTTTGATGCAATGTTTCATTAAGAAGTGTTTTATTGCTTTACACCTTATTCACACCTATAATTTGGCACCCACCATGGGGCATTAACCCCAATTTTTATAATTTTTTCTAAAAAGTGTCGCGTAGGTTCCCGATGTGTTCTATTTCAGCGCTTTCATCAAATACTATAGCACATCTGTGGCAAACTATGATGCTTTCGTGCTCTATTTCGGCGCTTCCATGATACTATAGTGCATCCTTCAAAACTTTCAGTGCTTTCAACTCTAGCGCTTGCATGACCTGTTTTGGCGCATCGGTGACCCATTTCCAGAAAAGTTGATTTAGTGCTTTTGTGGAAAAATTTGGTGCTTCGGTGCTCTGTTTCAGCGCTTTCGATTTTAGCGCATCAGGTAAAAAATATAACTTTGGTGGGCTGTTTTAGTGCTTTTGTAAATTCGATCTGGATTCGACGCGACCACGGCCAAAATTTAATTTTTTCATAGTTGGACTAAAATTTATCAATCCTAGGATAGTCATCTGGTTTTTAAAATTTATCAATCCTAGGGTAGCCACTTCTGGTTTTAAAAATTTATCAATCATAGGGTAACCATTTCTATTCTAAAATTTATCAATCCTAGGGTAGCCATCGCATTTTTGCAGTATCGGTTAAAAAGAACATCATGATTTTTGTGAAGCAAAATCTTCACATAGATTAGAAAATTGTTTTTTTGGGCTTAAAACAAAACAACTTATATGTTGTGCTTGTGTGGTGATTAGGATTATACTATCCCCTTAATTGGGTGATCAAAGCGCCAGATTCATCTTTATTTCATGCTATTTATGCTTTATTAAATCCTTTAGAAGGCCTGTCGTCGTGGAAAAAAGTACCCACCCTACGGGAACGACCTAAGCGGGAACGCCTAAAGCCAAGTATTCCAACCCACTATAATCAAAATGCAAGTTGTTGATGAAAGTCCAACTTGATGGTAGTGAGCAAGATAACCATCCCCAAAATATTTGTTCTAAAGATTGGGAGGTCTCCTGAGGGAGTTTATCAATTGCCGCACCGCACGGAAGCCCTATCTACGAACCATAGAGTAGTATCTCGCCGAGTCAGTAACCATACATTGTCATACTCATGGTGCAAGGAGAGGGAAGAATCTGCCCCCAAGACACTCACCATATAATTTCCAAGGACCGTTTGATCAGAGGACGAGAAATCCAACTCTGAGTACACACTTGGAAACGACAAAAACACGGGCACCCTCTAGGCGGTGACACGACTGTGTGTGTCAACACAATTTCAAGATGTGGGCTGTGAGTATAACAATGACCTATTTGTCCTTAAGTGTGAGTATGTCTGATTTGTATACATTTGTCAAAGCAACCCATGAAAATCAATAAGGACCATTCGTGGTTCTTGAACATACACAATCTATTCAGTTTAAAAATAATTATCTCATAATTGCTTGCTGGGTTTTCACAAATTCATTAAAATCAGATTAAGATCATCCTAGAAACAACAAGTCAAATCAGATCAAGAAATTGATGATTCGAAAGTGGAAGTCCACCACATTTTTCAAGAGAACAATCAAAATCACCAAACCCAAGAAACCTCTAAGTTATCGGGATAACTTAAGAAGAAGGCATTTTCTATATCAGAATAAAAAAATCTTTTTACAGCATAGAACCTTCATCCACAGATATCATGATTTTGCTAGGGGTCACACTCTTGATTACGCTGTAGAGCCACTCTATTCATGAGCCTTCTTCCAAAGGAGAGCTCTCACATAGTATCACAACTGTAGTCAACGCATACATCAATCTTATTTTCCACAACCCATGATAGAGTATGCCACAAGGCCAGATCAAATTTTATAATAGAGAGTCTTAAAAGTCCTGTTTTTAGCACTCTGGAAACCCGTTTCAGCGCTTCGGGTCATTATTTTAGCGCTTTCATAAAGCAGCGCTTCCGAGCATTGTTTTAGCACATCTGTCAAGATAGCGGTTTCATCAATTTTTCTAGTGGTTTCGGGCACTGTTTTAGCACTTCTGTCAAGATAGCGCTTCCATCACCTATTTTAGCGCTTCAAAACTCTATTATAGCGCTTCTGTGAAATATTTTTCTAGTGGTTTCGGGCACTGTTTTAGCACTTCTGTCAAGATAGCGCTTCCATCACCTATTTTAGCGCTTCAAAACTCTATTATAGCGCTTCTGTGAAATAGCGCCTCTCTACTCTGTTTTAGCGCTTTCAAAATAGAGAATTCCAAAATCATACCAGTTAGTCTGTCAGCCATTTATCCACAGTTTTTACCAGAACAAAAGTTTCTTTTTTATCAGAATCACTATCTAGAAACCGAAATCAAATAGGTTTATACAAATT